>OX439052.1:0-600000 GCA_949317995.1 Acholoe squamosa
TGTAGAGGTAACACGGCCCTGGGAGATGAAGCTGTACCTTTTCGATTGCCTCACGATAAGATATCTGGCATGAAAAAAATTAACTCACACTACAACCATGGCCACTTTGCAAAGCTTTATATGGTTGTTGGGCCAGACAATGAACTTCACTGTGGAGAACACGGTGACGTGGTTGTAGATAAACCACAAGCTAGCACTTCCACATACACAACTAGGAACGTAGAGGGCCATGAGGTTATTGACCAGTCATACACAGTAAGCTTTGTGTTTGCAGAGGCTGGGGAAACAGTCAAAAGTGTTATAGACAACGCCATAACTCGCTGTCGCACATACACCAACCTTAGCGATAACGCCTCCGTATACAGGGAGATGGCTGCCATTAGATTGGGTTACATACCTGACTCAGGACAGTCAACATTCTCTCAACTAACGGATAAGTATAACCGACCAACAAGTATTGAACTTGAAAACTTTATAGTAGATCCAGCTCCCTACTGGACATATAGGGTGTTTGATTACACAATAAGGTTTGGAAACGATCGTGGGTGGTTAGTAGATGATAACATTGCACAAAACGACATTGATATGACTGGCAGCTACGATGCATTTGACAGCGTTAAAAGTAACAGCGGTAAATACTGGGATAACATGGGTCCTGGAAAAACAACAAATCCTAACACCTTGTCAAAAGTTAGCAAGCTTACACAAGACATTTCTAACAACATGAAATACGAGCACAAAAAGACATCTGAGAAAAATTCTTCAAATCTGTCAGGGTCAAAAAAACAAAACTGGAAAGACTACGAGGTACACTCCACTTTACCATACAATACAGAGCTAAATGACCGTGATGACTTATCTGAAAACAGTTTCACAGATTTTATGGATTTAGATAAGCCGCTGTCAATAGGCCATGACAGTCAGCAAAATGTTTTATCAACTAACGGCGATCCCACTTCCGATGACGACATAAAAAATCAATCACATCACAGTGGCGACTTTACTGACACAAAAAAGGCGGCATGGTATGCATCTCTTAAAGAGTTTGATAACAAAGCAGTAAATACAAAAAATCAGGTATCACAGGAAGAGCTTATATTTACATCGTCCACTGCATCGAAGTCAGAAAAACAAAAAGACGCTTTAAAGCATAAAAAGGGGCAGCGATCTAAAAGAGTGCCAACGGGCATAGTTATAACGGAGAAACAATGAAGTTTTTGCAAAAATGGCACAAAAAAGTATGGAACATTGGAATTTCAAACCAGGCTCTGTTTAAAAACAAACGTAGGCAAGTAATCAACAGATCTAAAATAAAAAGAATGTCCACAGACATCCATCAGGTATACCCCGTGTTCAATAAAAGCCTAAGAGAACTCATGCTACCCAGTGTTTATCAAATTATTTTAATGCCTACGATGTGCAAGCAAAATCTGTCCAAAACTCCAAGTGCTGACCTAAAAAGTAAACTATTGCCCATTTACAAAATTACAGACAAACCAACAAACAGTTTTGTTCAAAGTCACATAAATCCTTCTGTATCTGGCTATGATGTCGACCCTAACATGCAGTATGCATTACAAGCCATTTTTAACAGCCCTGAATGGCGTACAGTTCTATATTACATGGTCACTTTAAATGTTCCCGATTCCCAAACAATAGTACGCATACGCGATAAACGGTTGAAGGAAGTCATTGTAGAAAAAAGAGGAAAATATAACACGAAGCGGTCAGTAAACTTGGGACAACAAGTTTATAACATGGTTGAATCACTTAGAAATACAGAAAGAAAAGTGCCCACCGATTTACAATCTATACAAAATGCCACAATAAGTGTTTACTTAGAAAACAGTGGTACGCTAGATTTTGTGATCCAACTTAAAACAACTATACCGACTGTGCGCGATGTCGATGAAATGAAAGATCAATACATTAAATTGTTGCACAATATAACATGTCATAAATTTGTTGCCGGCTAATAGAAAATTAGATTTAACCTTTAACATGAAAATATGCTGTCGTAATGACCCGCAATCTATCTACTCTTTTATCAGAGTCACATATCCAGTTCCCACGATCAACAATGGAAGCAGGCGTTACTTTAAAATGGTTAATCTTAAGAATTAATGGAGGTGCGATAAGGTACTTCCTTGAATCAATTTGTTACTCATCGGGCAAACAACAAAAACCTTGTTTTGGTATGGACGGGGATTACCCTCCTTTTCCATTGTGCAAAGCCCTATGTTAAGACAAACACAACAGGGCTTTGGAGGCAGTTCTCATAGGCTTTTGTGTCTGTCGGTCGATGCCTGAATTGAACATCATGCTGCTTGCAATATTTCTCCTTATTGGAGGTTGTGGTGCATCCCTGTTACTGTCTAACGGAGTATACGTACGAGAGACGGAAAACGCATATGAAATTGGATCAACATGGACATTTTTAATTTCGCTGGGCTATCCATATTTGAAAGACGACTCTGGTGACATCTTTTTAATCAGCCAAACGATAGAGCACTTCAAAAATCAAAAGGAGTTCAAAGACAGATATACATGGTACCGCTCACGTCTCAGTAGAGTTCTGTATGCTAGACCTCCACGGTGGTATCCAAATCCTTTAGACAGTGTTTCATTTAAAGTACAACAATACCTACAGGAAATCGAATCGGTGAAACGAGAACAGGATACCCATGTTCATTTTAATGAAAAATGTATGACTGTGGTCAATGCTACAAGACGGATTAAACGTTTCTCCCAGCGCACAATAAATTTAGAAGGGCACATGCCTATGAACTCAATTAGATCAACAATCACTGAATTGACCTCCGTCATGTATTTAAACAACAGCGACACTGCTAAAAGGCTTCTTCACTATATTCAAATAGCTATTGGCGAACTGGAATATAGTCGCACATTACAAAAACACATGGAACTTTTTTATGAAATGTTTTATCGGCAGCTCAGCAACACATTTTTGTCACCTGCTATTCTTTGGCCGGAAGTATTAAACCATGTTCTGGATGAACAGTTGTTACGGTTCAGAACAAGTAAACTGCATTTGGGCTGGTATTACAACAACTTAAAAGTGCGTTTCATCAGAAGGGCGTACGGGGAGTACATATACGCCTTGGAAGTACCAACGTTTACAGCCCAGGAATTAAAGACATTTTCACTTTTTGCTGTGCCTGTGTACACTGGCAATACACGTCTTTGGAGGCAAGTTAAAAATATTCCAAACAAGGTAGCTTTTATTGTTAACACTGACGTGATATTTGATAGAAATTCATGTTATGGTGAAAAAACCGGAAGTGTGCGCAGTACCTGACTTTTACAAAAAAAACTACTGCATTTTAGGTATGATATTAGGACAAAGGGAATATTTAGTATATTGTGCAATAAAACTTGTAACTTTAAACCCCAAAACCGTGTTTAAAGTAACACAAAAGGGGTGTTGCGCTATTATATCTGAAGATGCATTTTTAAACTTTAACAAAACCTGCTAAAAAGGTCATGTATTCATGTCCATTGCAATTAACAACACCGTAACTATCACATCATTACCTCCCAATTGCTATGTGGAAACTGATTCTTTTGTGGTAAAAAGTCTTTGTGAGTCAAAAATTATTAGCTCTGAAGAACATTGTGCAGAAACAGACACGGCCCTGTCACTTAATGTAACGCTGAAGCCTAATGGGTATACAGCAAACCCAACAATTAATGAGTGGGAAAAAACGGTGTCTCTGCAGGCTTTTATAACAATAACAGGTACGCTATTAGCAATCTTTGTCGTTGTTTTATTTTCATGTACACTGTGTCATTGCATTAGAAGCACTTCTAAAAGTATAAGACGTAGTAACTTTAGCAATGTAAGAAATCCTACTGGCATATTTGCCGGTTCTCCCCCTCCTGCTCCTTGTTTTTCCCCTCCACCTTCTGTTCCTCCTCCTCCCCGTCCTCCTTTTGAGGTAAATATTATGGAATTACAACCAGTAACTCTGGGTGCATATAACATAACAAGTGTTGCTTCTGGTTCGTCAGAGTTAAAGCATGTATATGAACCCGGTGACGTAGACAGGGATGGTTATTTAACACCTATATGAACTTTCCAGCATTATTTTTCATGTCTCTTTTAACGCATTATACATAATCCTGTTTAAATATGTTTATTAAAGTATTTTTACTTACGGATGGTGAAATAAAACCTCAAGATAAAAAAAGGGGTCAGGTTTTATTTTTTCAAATTATGTGACAAACATGTCTCTTGTAGGCATTAAATTAACTGCCTTTTTTTTGCATTTTTGGTTATGGATCATTCAACCATGCAGCGGGATAAACCAGCCAGACTACAGATTAACAATACTTATGCCGGGATACGGTGTAAATTTCAATCGAGTGGATCACATTGTGGCAGACAGGGGTGCATCATATTACACTCACACATGGGCTTTGGCCTGGCCAAATATCAAATACGAAGTTGTTCCCAATTTTTCATGTACCCAGGCATCAAAGTGGGGCGAAATTTGCCTGGCCGTTCAAAGATATATAACGGAAACAAACCTATATGCATATGAGACATTGTTACATACACAACGGCTTCTTGACGAGTGTAAGGTTATAGTTCCCCCCGTCAGCAACAGTTCTCTCTTTTGGCAACAAAAACATGCAATCTTCCATGTAAGTAAGCAGCATGACAATAAATCTAGAACTAAAAGGACTACAAAAGATAATATTGATGCAAACCTTCCTTTATGGCTGAAACCTAACAATTTAGACGAAATAGTCGACAATCTTCTACCTACACGTAAAATAGGACAAGCGTTTGCAGACCTGTTTAACGTCCCTGGCCCTAGGGCTCTAAGACAATTAAAAGAACATCTTCGTAATTTAGGATCGGCCGAGTATGAAAACATCAAGGGAATAAACCAGTTTAATCATGATATTGCCTCATTTTCTCAGGTTGCACGTGAGGAAATAGATAATCTTGTAGCTTCCTTAAATCGTTCCAATCATATGCTTAAAAATACCAAACAAAACATGCAGTATTCCTATTCTGTAATTGGAAACAGAGAAAACCGGTTAAAAAAAAAGTTAAATTTCCTCAATTACATAACCCTTGAAATGGTCTCCAAAGTCATTCCTTATGTGAGTGACACCTATAGAGCATTATCGCAACAGGAAACCATAGTGGAAGAATGGTTAAGAGGCTTAATTGAGTTAACGAGCGGGTTTATTTCCCCTCTTTTAATTTCAGAGGAAGATGTAAAAAATGTCCTGCAACACATAACGGAGGTTGTACTGCAAAAGCCAATGTTTTCTGACTTTCAACTACCCTCGCACGATGTCAGTTATTATTACAAACTGAAAAAAGTAGCTTACACACACATTTTTAACCATGGGAACAACAACAAAAAAGGTGGCACACTGTACATTAGTCTTAGCATACCACTATATCGTGTGAGTGGTGTAATGCCAGTTTACCGCATTGACACATACCCTGTGCCAACCACTGCAGGCACCACACAGTCCCGCTCACCTAGTGGTCGATTGGGCTATACTTTGCTCAAAAACCTGCCTGCTTTTATTGCAGTAAACTTTAACTTGGAAACATACATGGAGTTAACAGAAAACCTTTTTCTTTCATGCGGCGGTCGTCCAAATGCACGAGTCTGTTCTGCAGGAATGCCCTCCTTAAAAAAAAAGCGCAGCGGTAATACATCCTGTGCCTTTGCCTTGTTTATTGAAGACAAGGAACAAATATTAAAAACATGTGACTTTCGCTATGTTAATACTGATCAATGGAAACCTTTGGGTTCGGCGGTACAGTTAACTGCAGACTCAACTTTCCTCATGCATGCATCTCAACATTATCCAACAGGTGACCGTTGGATAATGTCATGTCCCATGTCCACCAAAAACACACAGCCGCCAGTTAATGTGTGCGACATGTGTAGAATCACCGTTCCGTGTCAATGCACGCTGACCGGAAGAGATTTTCTTTTACCCACACGCTATACTGGATGCGATGTCATAAAAACCAGTGAGAGCACAAAGGTAAATTACATGCATCATGTAAACAGTGTTATGATACAAAGTCTGTTTCCTAAGTCCGATCAAGCCAAGTATATGTCGTATCGCAGTTTCAGCCAACGTACAAGTCTGCCATTTCGGCAACCGGACATTAAGTTTCATGTTCCTGACAATGTGGAAAAGTATATTTCCATTGCAAACAAGTTTTCAGCTGATTTAAAAAAAACATTGAAAGCCCAAAAAGAGAATTCAACATTATTCCTCTCTAAAGTGGATGCGGCAGAGAAAAAAGCACTTGACTTCAGTGATCAAACAGTGGACAGGGCAGGTAACATTGGCAAGGCATTTTCAGATTTTTTCAATGGTATTTTTGGGGGAAATTTTGGAATTATTTTATCTATAGTTTTTTCTCCTTTAGGGTTGGTATCAATAGCCTTTATATTGTCAACCTTTCAATTTCTACCCGTCGTTATAACAAACATCTATATACGAACAAGAACAGCAAAGGCTAAACAAACATATTCAATGGTCGTACTATCCGACAGTGTTAAATGTAACAAAACCAGGAAGGAGGTAGAAAATGGTTGTGTTTACTATACATTGTAACTTTATTCTTAACAGAAAATTAATAATCGCTACATATAATGAAAGTATAATATTATAATAATTATGTTTATTACGTCCACAGGTTACACTTAATGTTATTCCCAACTAACTATATCATTACAGTTTCTTTTATCGTTATACTGTTTTATAAAATAACCGATAATTAAATAAACGGTTTTACATAAATTGACACACAAACCTCACTACTATATTTAATCAAAACACAAATCCATCATTAATGTTATTACAGGTCATTATCATCGTCATCATCATTATCATCATCGTCATCATCACTGTCTAACCAAATGTTGTCGCACAACGACCCGTTAATCATAGCGGGGTTAAATTCAAACCCATCAAGCTGCTTGGAAGCATAAAAGCATCCCCTCAAAGCAGTACAAATATGTGGCAAAAGCATCGTTTTAAATAATTTACCTTCTTTCTCATCTACACGATGAGCTTTTAAGCAACTTTCATAAACCTGTTCCTCTGAACATTCTTCGGGCGTAGTCGGAAGCCATGGTTTATAGTAGCTAACCAAACCTGGCATAATGGTCGACAAGTTCTTTAAAGCATAGGAAATGAAAGCATCTAAAGAGCGACTTTCTATTTCTAAACTAATAGCATGCACTGTTTTCTCCAAAACACGGTTGTTAACTTTGACAAGTGGTATGCAGGCTACATGGTTGTGCTGTCCTCCACTGCATGTCTTTACAACTGCATGCAAAACAGGAGCAACACTAGAAGTAATGCTCCCTCCTCCCCTGGCAGTAGTGTACACTGTCGAATTTCCATGGGTGGATGTGTAGCTGGACATGTTCATTAGCATCATAATTTGCGATGCCTGTGGACGCTTGACATCAGTCGAGGATGTAAACTTCTTCCCATTGTCCCCAAAATAGGAAGTGATGGTTGGCTTGAGTCTTTCTTGTTTACTTTCAGCCTTTCGCACATTTATGTTACAGTCATCTGAACCTACAAATAACCTTAACGAGGCAGCTACAATTGATAAGAGAGCATGGTTGTCACGTTCCAGATCGGAAACACCAAGCTTTACCTCAGTTGCAGGAGAATACAATTCTGATGCTAACATTAATACGTATAGACCAGAGGCCAGGGTCACATCGTTCTTTGCTACCGTTTCAAAAATTCGAGCCACGCTCTTATATGTAATTACACTATTAGCTAAAGCATTAAACGTCTTATCAAAAATGTCTTTTTCAACGTCTACATATTCTGAAAGTATTTCCACCACTCTTTTCATGTTGTTTAAAGACTGCAACAGCGCATTTCTGACCATTAGGAAAAATTCATGCATAACCAGGTTGTTATCGCCCCCGAGTGTTGGACTTTTCCTTGATGAAATGTAGTGACTGACAATTTTTATAAGGTCGTTTTTCTTTGTTATGTCCATGAACTGTGGGGTGCCCACACGTGTAAATTTTAAGTTTTCATCTCTTAAAATGGTAGCCAACTCCTCGGGTGATCTAGGAGTGTCAACAAGTGAAAAACCTGAAGAGCTAGTGTTAAGTAAGTTTTGGGGAACAAATATGCCTTCAAGGCCATTTCCGTAGTAATCAGTCTTGTCATCAACAGCCTCCATGGTGGTTACGGCACTGCTCTCCATGTAGGCAAAATCTGTTGCATCTAGTGCAATTTTTAATTTCATTGGCAGGTAGACAGAATAGTTCACAGTAACATCGGTAGCTGGTTTTTCACTTACCCTCATTGTTAACTGCTCAGTACCCGTGCCAAAGGTAGGTACATGAATTTTTGCTGTTCCTTCTATAAGTTCTGCATAAGGACCACTTGAATCTGCCAGTTGTGCCTTTACATTATCCTCTTTAGGTTGTAGTTCAGATGCTAAAATGCATGATCTCGACTCAAGTGTGTGCCGGATTATTTCATAACAGGAGAGCATACTAGAGCGGTTGTTTAAAGAATCACCTCCATGAAGGTCAATCCATGAAAGTAATTCCTTTTTTGTTCTTTTAGTGTTATGGACTATTTGTGAATAGTCTGTGTCAAGTTCCTTCGGTGTCATATCAAGCAACTCTGCAACAGTTGTGTGGACTTTTGAAATAAAAACCGGTATGTGTTTTAAAAAGGATGTCATAATCCTCGCTAGTATGCTGTTAGAATCATCATTTCCTAGGATTTTGTCATCTTGAGGATTGCATCCAAATAAAATCTTGTTCACTGCCAACATGAATTGAGCTTTCTTCACGGCGGGATTTTTTTTCCATTTTTTTATAATACGGGCAAACGGTAAACTAAAATGTTTTGTTTTCACATTTTGTGGGATGGACTCGTCACATGTCACCTTGTACAGTAACGACCGGACAAAATCATTCATTTTATGATTGCTGTTAAAATCCTTTAATTTGTTATCGTCACATATCTTCACTCTTTTGTTTTTAGGCTCGCCGCTTACTTTACAGTACATGGTGCTGGTGTCATATTGCATTTCCCCTTTTTTGCCTAGCATATTCCCATTTTTTGGCAGTTTTTATTTTCCTCATCGTTGTCATCGTCTTCATTGTGGTCTGTTTCCCAACCCGTGTTTTGGTTATATGCCTTCGAGTGTCCCGCCTTGCTTGCCGGAGGTATGCTAATGTAATCAGTGTTTAAAACTTTTGCTGGTCTTAACATCACTGGTGTAGGATCGGCCTTCATTAACGGAATCAAAGGTTTTGCATCTGTTAACAGTACAGTTTTTAAACGCTCATTACAGTCATTCACGGTGCCGGTAACAGATGCTCTTAAATCCCGCGGCTCAGCAGTATTGTTGCCCTGTCCATCAGACCTTACCCATAAATATTGTTTGTCAAACAAGAAAGCACCTTTTAAATCTGCTTCCAACATTTGTGTTTCCGGTTCAGACAGGGTAACCTCTCTCTTCATTTTTGCTTTCACATTTTTTACCAGCCAAGACAAATGCTTCCCTTCTTGATAGGTGGACAAAAGGTCCTTATTTTCACCAGGAATTATAGGGTCCTGAGGGTCTTTATTCTCATTTTCTACCATGTTAGTGCCCTCAGATAGACCATCCTTCCCTGCTATGTCACTTTGGTTTGGTTTCTTTTGTCCTTTAAATCCATTTACACGGCCTTGATGACGAATGGCAATTTTTCCAAAGTGACCTGAAGAACTGCGAGTTTCATTTACAGTAAAATTATGCACAGTTTTGTAGCTTGTTTTTTCTTTGTTGTATTTCAAGTCGGTCATGTCTTGTAGTCCATTGTAGTGTGACAAAACGTCTGCCAAAGCTGAGGAACCTTCGTTTTTAGTACCCCATATGCTTTGTACAAAAGAAAGCATAAACAGTGCATCCCATCACGTTGATAAAACGGAATAAACCCACAAGTCTCACATGTGTAAGTTACTTCTTCCTCTGGAACCACCGTCGTCCTCATTACTTTAAGGCAGCTGGGATACGGACAGCCCTTAATCTTAGAATCCAAGCACACTTTGCCTTTTCCCCCAACAATGTGTAGTGCATTCATAAGAAACATTCTCTTGAACGCCATTGGGTCATAGTGAAATTTTGAAAAAATGTGTTGCATGACACTAAAATTGCCTTTTACGATATTTCGTCCACAAACAGCTTTCAATTTAGAATTCTTAGGGGTGGTATTTATTTCTGTGTCAGTCACGTTTCCAGATCCGGAGGTATTTTCTTGGCGCCATTCTGCTGCATTGTGAAACATGTCGACGTTAAGTATATCATCTTTGTAGCTTAAAAGTTTAATCAATTGAAAAGGCGCCAAGCACATAACTTCTCTGCCAATGTTATCTTTAGTGTTTTCTTCTTCATTTTTATTTTCTTTCACGCCACGGATGTTTTCCACAATGTATTGGGATAACGGTTTAGGCCAAGGCAGTGAAGTTTTTAGCAATTCACCGTCTGGCTTATCTGTCCTGTAATACATGAGCGACACTGGACTGTAACCGCTTTTTAGTGCTGCCAAACACAAGTGGGTAAGATGGTCTGCCGCTTTTATACCCGAAACCAGTTTTTGTTTTTACCTGAGGTACATTTGAGATATCAAGTTTAAGCGTGATATAAGGGGACAACTTTCACTCAGGTTTTCTTTGCTAGGATCTTTAACAGGTGTTACATGTTCAGACAATACTGCAGACGCAAGTCCACTAGCAAGAAACAGTAAAGGTGGCAGCATAGTACACTCTGCTGGTGTACAAGCCATAGTTTTTACCACACTGTTAAATTTTTCCAGGAGATTGTCTTTGATATACATACCATCGCCATACAACTGAGGCACAGCGTTCGGTTTCAACAAAACATTGTTATTTCTAAGAAGCCAACGACAGTGTACTTGCGTGGGAAAAAGCCGTTCGTTGTCAACCTTCAACATTGTTTTTTGGGGCATGACATGTAATCCGCAGTCTTTGTATCTATAGTGATCTTTTTCAGAACTTAAAACAAAGAGAGAGTAGTCAATCGCCGCTTTGGGATGGCATGTCATGTACAGGACATGGTCTTTTCTGTCGCTGACGTCTATTTCACTGAAAAAGATCTCAAACAACTTATCTGCATGACGCGGATGAAGCGATTCCACCGATGTAGCATCTAAACCATGAGCACCTGCAGAGGTGGCATATTTCATGTTATCCCCTTCGTTTTCTTTTTCCCTCAAAGCATCTGCTAAAGATTTTATAATGTGATCGTACTCATGCACACCTTCAATAAGCTCTTCTGATTTATCCACATGGTGTGCACCACTGAGAATTATCACTTTTTGCATAAATCGGGTGCCCAAACTAAGATCCACACCATCGGTGTTATCTTCGGAAAGTTCTATATTAACTGGAAAAAGAGGTGTAATATATCCGGGTGTCATGTACTTAAGCAGGCCAGATCCTACATTGCGGCCCGGCCCAAAACTCACTAGCTCGTAGTTCAAACTGTCCTCCGGTGTTACATTTTTAAACACGTCCTTGTGAGCTGCAATCAACAGTCTGTCGTATGGTTGTATGGTAAATTCCTTTGAAAAATGAGTGGTTATTGCAGTTGAAACTGCTTGTAACCTCTTTTGGTCTCCACTAAGTCCGTTGATGTTGGTTTTAACTGAACACTGCTGTGCCATAATGGTAAAGGTATATTTTGTGCAGTACACAATCTTAGTATTTCAACACGTACAGAACTGATGTTCGCTGTCTCAAAAACTGAAACAGTGTGTCATCCTCCTAAGGCATCTCTCTCTCTTATATAGGCACCTGCCTCCTGGGTTAAAAAATCCCGCCCACCCACGTTTACACCTTTGGAACACCGCCATCTATATGGTTGCAGTAACAAACTTCAAATAAGATGGATGATTTCGAGCGCTGCGTAGCGTATATAATTTCCACAGGCAACGGATTTATTACAAAGGAAAAATCATGTCTTACAGTTAGCACAAACGAAAGTAAACTAAAACATTTCTTAAATTCAAACCACACATATCTTTTGTTACATAGTAACAAAAATGAAATTGTAACATGGGCTGTGGAGGTTAATAACGTTTCAGATCTTGCACCTCCTCTTCAGGAATACAAACGCACATGTGACTTACTTTACGGGTTTATGTCATTAACAACCCAACTTTCCCCTAATGTGTTACAGTTAGATCAGTGGCCTTCTTTAATTAAGGAAAAATGTCTGCCTGCAACGGTTAAGAAACGTCTCCCAGACGGTGATTTAGAAGGCAGTGACGATGAAAACAACAGCCACATACAAGATAAAATCATAAAGGATATGCAAGACAATGAAGCAAAAACAAAAGCACAACTTTCAATACCGTTTTAAGCCTCAAAGAAATTCAATAGACGGTTTCATGACACAATACCAGGAAATTATAGAAAACCTTGCACCTAAGACTGATTCACATGCTGTTTTGCGATGGGGTATAACGGAAGCCATACTAGAAAAATCCCTTAATCCATTAAGATGCTTACCTTTATTACCTTTTGAAATAACTCCTAACGAATGGCTGCACAGTGAAGTTAAGGGCAAAAGTATACAGGACATGGCAGAGGCCGTGTTAAACCAAGAAACATGTTTAGTGGGCAAAGTTTTATATAAAAATGCAAAAAGTGGTTGAGTGGTTGCAAAATCAAATTCTATGCCTTGGCCAACAGTGCATTTTACCGACATTGAACGTGAACGTCCTGAAAAAGAAAGACCAGACGTTTTTTTACTTGCTTTGTTTTTTTATTTGTATGCTGGAGGTAAAATGAATGGCTTAAAAGTCACCGACGCTCATTGTTTGCACATTTGCCTTTCGGATGCTGTTCAAGCAGCGCTAACTCAAGAAAAAAATCAAAAAGACGCTCTTAAACGGTACAAAGAAACACTAGTGGAAATTACAAATGGGCGCACAAATCATGAAGTCCTAGACTCGTTTAAAAGCATATCGGACATGGCCAATTGCGTTGATGTCTGTTCCAAAACATTAAAGTATGACATACCAACAACATACACCCATCCCGGTACTGGAAAGGTCATTAAGCTCGCTCATACAAAAGCACCGGACGGTAGTAGCAAAGTGGTAGCGCGTTGGACAAATATTGTAGTTAATCCACCATCAGCTAACTATTTGACAAGTTCAAATATTCACAATGCGCTATCATTGTCGTTAGTGAAAGAAAACAAACTAGTGGATGTTGCAGGGATAAAGGCACTGTGTACTGAAAGCGGGGTGTCTCTGTCAGAAGCCATTCTTGCCTTTGCAGACAGATCACTGGATACAGACTTGTTGCTTTCTACAGTACCTTCGGATCCTTACACATGGGGTGTTTTTGTAGAAAACGACACGAAGTTAGATTTAATTGCCAACACAGCGTTTATTGAAACATTAAAAGTTCAAATGGCATGTGCCAATTACATGTTGGTCGGTACCATGCCTATAACAAATGATAAAAAGTTAACTCCCTGTAGCATAGTTTATGGTGATATGAAATTCCATTTAGTAACTGCTAGACCCACTTTATTTGACACAGCTTTCTTGAAGTCTTCAAACACAAACGCTCATTTACGATTGTTACTCTATGTAAAAGAACCCCTCGTGAGCAATTTGCTCGATATCGATATGACTAAATCCAACTTCCTTCTCTCGGCATCTAAGGGCCAGCTAAAAAAATACTTACCCCAAACCGATTTCTTACAATCTAAGCATGACACGAGGTTGCATGAAACCCTCCATGACTTATTTAAAAAAGGTGAATGGAAACACATGAAATCTAAAGAAAACCTTTATTTGACTTTGTATTCCGCCGCACAGCTGTCTGGCACTTTAGAAAGGGACGTCACAGATTTTTTCAATGAAAACAAAAACACGACATCAAACATTTCATTTTACTTTGTTAGAGGTTCATTGTTTCCCTTTTATTTTATACATGCCTATCAACCAAACAAACACACGGTGTATAAAATAAATGAAGATGACTTAAATGTCATTCAAAAATGCAGTGACCTAACAAACATGATAACCAGTTACAATGCTCCGGCTCTTCTAGAATACTCTGTAGTAAACACTGACATAAGTTTAGTTGTACACATCATGCATTTGTGTTACAAAAAAATGAAATCAACCGATTCAAACATGTATTGCAGTTTATTAAAAAAAGTTAAAAATAACTTACATATCATCGCGGCTACATATTACAATGTCATCATACCTAAAGATTTGGCAATAGGTATTCTAGACTACGAAATTGGGGAAAGGATGCTTACTCAGTTAATAGAAGTAAAACTCCTCTCCCTTCTTAAGCCTAACACTACAAGGCAAACTATGAACATCGTCGAACATTTAACTGAAGTTTGTTCGTCATCCTCTATGGAACCACTTGATTTACAAAATGAATGCGTTCTTTTCATTGATCGTACTGAACTATGCAAACCTACGCTTTACATATATAAAGGTACAGAAGCATCTACGGTTTTAATAAACAGTTTATTTAATGTGTGGCTAGGTGCAACCTCAAACAATGCAGGTTTTTTGCTCCTGCCATCAAGTAAAACACATGATTTAAAAATGGAAACAGACTTTGTAACAATGCCACCCCATTGCCTTACATTAGTAGCCACAGATGCAATACAGGAGTTTACGCCATTGCTACCTGTAAAAATCTATGGTAGCGTCACTACAAATTCCACTTCGTCCCCCGTACTTCAAACTTTACTTTTGCATTGGTTAAACAATATTGACTGTTTAAACCCATCTGATATTTCCTACATAATAACTCAACACGCTTTAGCTGTTTTACAGTTTGGTTCACCACACAACTCACGTGTTTTCAATCCTTCTTACACTAGTTTAAACAAGTTAACTAATTCACTTCCTGACCACATTTCAAATTCACTTTTAAACCACCTTGTACTCGGATCAAATGACAGGTATGGCTCCGTTAAGGTAACAAATGATCGATTCGCTACACTGTTTAACAATAAAAGCTTCTTGTAACTACATCATTCACTGATTTTAAGGTTAATAGCTTCTACTTCTGTAGGTAAATTTGGCATCTTTAACTCGCGGGACATTTCCATCTCAACAAGTTCATTTAACACCTTTGTTTGAGCGCTGCATTGAATTTAAAAAAAATTCCCTCCACGACAAATGGCTGTTGTCTGGAAATGGTCCAAGGCAGTCCTCCAACATTTTCATAAAGTGTTCGTTTTTCTCTGTGTGACCAATACCTCCAATGTTTCCAAGCATGGCTTCAAACTTCTCTTTGGCTCTCATAACAAAAACAGTGTTGTTTGCCACAGTGTTAAATACGGAAGACTGCTGGCAGCTGGCCACAGTGTCAGCATACAATCTTTCAATTTCATGGCCAAAATCTCCCACCGTCCACTGTATGGCAATCTTGCAAGAACTCCTGTCCGTTTCAGCAGAATCATGCAGAAAAGCAATGTTAAATCGTTCCTCAAGGGACAGCATGCTGTGTTCTGGCATCAAATGCCTTCCGCTCACCCTATCAAATTTGCCAAATAATTCCCAAATGGAGAACTGGGACAAAACAATGAGCTGAACGTCTTTCCTAGGAGTGTAGTATGTCCCGTTGTAATACACAGGCAAACCCTCTCCGCTGGTTAGGGCCATAATTTGATTTAAGTCCACGTTCGCCAATGTAGGTAGGTCAAAAATCAGAAACTGTGCAGAAGACGGCGGTGGAAAAAGACAATCAGTTACATAATGAGCATTGAATTTCTCCACAATATCACTAAAGACGTGTGATCTCTCAAGCGACACTTGTTTTGCCTCAACAGGAGACTTGTGCTTGGAATAAACATAGTAGTGCCGTTTTTTAACGGTGGTGTTGTTAGGATATCCAGTTATGGTGACGTCCTTTAATTGCAGTCTTCCAGTGCCATAATAGCTATACCAATCCCGACGCATCTTATCATGTCCAAAGATCAAATTGTACGGCCCGTTCAAATCGGGAAAATGTCCAACCGGTGGTAAATCCTGAGGTACGGTCTCTTTAATCTTTAACACGGTAGCAGGACAGTTTGCAATAAGAAGAATCCACGAGTCGTTGAAACGATTTCCCAACCTAAATAATATACGGTCAGGATCGAATCCTTTTTTAAACTCTTGCCGTATCAAGTGTTCCGGCTTTGTTACCAGTCCCTTCGATACATGTCCCTTAGGCATCCATCTTAAGTTCAAGTCGTCCTTTAATGACTGCATGCCGTGTGGTAGGTGTATCATGTCACCTTTCGTTCCTTTTTGTTTTGCAGACAACATTAACTCTCCCGTGTAGAATAGAATGGCATCCTGTATGCTCTTTTTGGTGCAATATTTCTTAAGTCTTTCGAGAAAGGTAGGATGTTGAACGTCATTATAATGAAGCTTAACCCAAAGGTTTTTCCTCTTGATTGTATACAAAGCCATGTTTCCTACGTGAGATGCACTGGAGTTAGTACCGCAGACACCTTTTGGGGATTTTTATACTCTGGCTGGGCTACCACCCCTCACCTTACACCCTCTCCTTACTTCAGCTACCAGATACACCCACCCTCACCCGTAAGCACTTAGTGTAGCCTGTATTTTCACTCATTTGGTCCTAATCTAAAGAACTGAAAAGAAATACATTCACAAAACAATGGTGAAGTTAAAGCCCTTTATTCCTGGGTGGCACCACACACTTCTATCTCTGCAACACCTCCGGTCATTTGTGCTTTTAACCTAACAGAGGCTTACACATGAGACAGTAACATGGAAAAAATAAGTAAAAGAAAGCAACTTGCACTCGACACCGCGGAAAGGTCAAGGACAATTGAACCTCATTTTGGATAAGGCGTGTGAACGCTGTAACATGCAAAAAACTTGATTTCAATAGGATACACTTTACACAGGCGACCATGGTCGTGTTTGGACCCCTGGTGTGATAGCATAGAAGTACCCACACTTTCTTCCCAGGTGGCGCCACTTACGCTTTACTAAGCCACGATCACTCGGGGAACAACTTAAAGTGAATTTACTTGTCACTGTGAAGTGTGAGACTAAAAAAATGAGTGAAAGAAAGCAACTGGCAGTCAAGAGTACAAACTGGCCTATCATCGTTCAACCTGATTTTAAACAAAAAACAAGCTTTAAACGTCAAATACAAGAGCACTGGAAAAAATTAACCAGGCACGAGTGGATCGAATCTTGCCGGGACCTGTACGATGAAGTCGAACATAAAGGCAGGGTGGTAGTGTCTTTTGGTATGTGGGAAAAAGAACTCTTGGAATATTTCCTCCTGTCACCCCATTCATGGCTGGAATGGAAACAGTTTCCTTCGACCGACTGTAAAAATATCGTACCCGATTACATTGCGAGAATGAAACGCCTTCCTGAACTTAAGCAAAAGTGCAAAAAACTGGAAAAAACTCTGTGTTTTTTAAAAGGTGGGTTGAACAACATGGACATGCACTACAGACAAGATTTCAATGAGTTAGCACATCTTCCCTGCCATCTTCAACAAAGCCTGGATAGCATAGGAAGTGGTGCAATGTATCCTCTTCCCTTCTTTTCTTCTCACTACAAGTGGAATCTTTATAGCGCAGGATGGATTACACGTGAAAAAATAAGATGCTACCTGGCTCAACGGGAAGCCAAAAGAGTGTTAAAAAAATTCAAGTTCGGGGAAGGGTTTAATCTCCAAGGTGCATGTGTTACCGTCATAAGAAACCATGAATTAAAACGTGTTAATAAAGACACGGGCACTTTATTTTCTTTGGCTGTAGACAACCTATTAATTCCCAGACTCTTAATGGACATGATAGATCCTGTAGTGGTGCCACGTTTCACTTCAGCTAGCTGTCCCATGTATAAACTTTTGGCAAGCTTTGCCAAGGACAATGGCCGAACACTCCACTGGGTTTCAAGTCATGCGCTGCTTTTTGTTATTAATATAAAGGTTCACACAGTTTTAAGCTGAGAAAAAAAATGCTTATCCTCGCAACTATTCAACCACAAAAATTCAATCCCCACTCGCTTTGTTAATAAAAATACAAAAAAAGCTTATGTGAGTGTCATAATTCTTTTTCATCAGTCATCAAAATAAGGTACCGCTTGGTCGGCTGTCCAGCTCACCCGAGGTTTTTCTCTACTTAGAGAGGGAACCAACTGATCTGTTTTTTCCGAACATTGTTGTTCTTTTTTAACTGATTGAAACCAGGGGTGAAAAAGAATTTCTCCAACTCGTAAACGTTTAGTTGGATCTTTATTCAACAAATATTTTATCAAACAGCGAGCCTGCGGACTAAGATGTAAGTCTGGTAAAACGTAATTACCTAGTTTTATGTTCCGTAACATCGTTTCTATTTCTGTAAAAGGAAAAGGATAAAATCCCATTAAAAGGCAATATAGTATTACTCCCAACTGCCACACAACTGTTGCTCTGGGAGAAATTAAACCGTGGCTGAAAAACTCTGGAAAAAGGTAGAGAGCAGGAATAGCTATCTGAAATCCACCGGTGCGGTCGATTAATTGGTCATGTTTCAGTGACCCCATCAAAACATCCAGCTTTAATTCAGATCGTGTACTGTCCGTAAAAATACAGTTGACAGCACCGAGATTCCTAGGAACAATTTCTTGGTCGTCAAGAGCACACACTGCCAAAACAACCTGACGGAATAAATATGCAGCATCGGATTCCTTGAATCCACATTGTCTTTCCATGATTAAGTCAGATAAAGTATAGTAACCCTTTCGAATAAAAATAAAGAAGCCTTTTTTCCTTTTACCGTTTGCTCTATTTCGATTAAATGCTCCTTTACCTTCAGCCACCGTTCCGTAAAAAAAACATTGTTTTTAATCGGTAATACTCTACACAAGCATTCCTTTCCCGTCTTGATGTTGACACAGTCAAATTCTTCATAAACCCCTCTTTTACTTTGAATAAATTTTATCAGCAAATAATCCCCGATTTGCTTCCCCACTGGAGATGCAAATGCTTTTATTTCTTCTTCAGACAAAACCATAGACATAATGGCTTTCATAAGAAACAAACATGTAAAACAATGCATTTTTCGTGTTTATATGCTGTTTAATAGTATATCAGAACAAAACTGTAGGTTAGTTACCTCTGCATAAGGAAATGCTCGTATGTAAATTTAAAATGCAAAAACAGGAGTTCACATAACTGTCATGATTTTTTTCAACGGTTACAGTACCGAGGAACAACTTGGTCCCCTCTCCGTCCCACCGGCGGTTTATCTTTACTCGAAGAGGGAACCTTTTGATCTCTACTTCCACCGTATCTTTGAATGTTTTCTACCCAATGAAACCAAGGGTGTAGAAGGATTTCTGTAACTGCTAAGCGTGTCTTTGGATCTTTGGACAACAAACATTTTACCAAACAGCAAGCCTGCGAACTAAGTCCGTCCGGTAAATTATATTCACACAGTCTTATCTTTCGAATCATTTTGTTTACATCTCTGGCAGGAAAAGGATAAGAACCCGTTAGAAGACAATATAAAATCACTCCCAACTGCCACACAGTTCCTGCTCTCGGACAAAATGCATCTTCGTTGAAATACTCCTGAAACATGTAACGGGCTGGAATCCGTCCCTGAATCGCAGGAGAGGTTTTCACTAATCCATCCCGTTTTATCAAGCGACCTAGCACTTCCAGCTTTATTTCAGTTTGTGCACCTTCAATTAAAATACAGCTGGCCATGCCAAGATGTCTAGGGACAATGTCATTTCGGTCAAGAGCACACACTGCCAAAACAATTTGACGGAAAATACGTGCAGCGTCGGCTTCCTCTAATCCACATCCTCTTTCCGTAATGAGACTATATAAAGTAGTGTTGTATTTCTGCGTGAAAACTAAGACACAGTTATCTTTTTTTATGATCTCTTCTATATCGATCACATGCTCCTTTACATTTTGCCATTGTTCTGTAAGAAAGACGTTGTTTCTAAGAGGTAATGCTCTGCAACTATATTCCTTTCCCGTCTTAATGTTAACACAGTTAAATTCTTTGTAAATGCCTATCATGTTGTGATTTAATTTCGTCAGCAAGTAATTCCCTATTTGGTTCCCCACAGGAGGTGCATATGCATTTATGTGTTCATCACACAATTCAAAAGACATGACGACCGTTCACCAACACTCAAATGTTCAAGATACACTTACTGTCTATGTTTACATGCTGTTTAATAGTACATTTCCTTCTAACAAAAACACTCCTATAACTTAAAGACAGTTTACATGAGTGTCATGACTTCTAATACCGAGGAACGACTTGGTCCCCTTCCTGTTCCACAGACGGTTTATTTTCACTCAAGGAGGAAACCTTTTTATCTCCTTTTTCTCCGTATCGTTGTTGGTTTTCCACCCAATTAAACCAAGGATTCAGGAGAATATCTGTAACAGCTAAGCGTCTTTCTGGATCTTTGTGCAGCAAGCATTTTATTAAACAACGCGCCTGGGAACTTAGTCCATTTGGTATAGTGTATTTGCACAGTTTTATTTTTTGAAACAGCTTTTCTGTTTCTCGGGCAACAAAGGGATAAGTTACCGTTAAGATGCAATATAAGATCACTCCCAAATGCCAAACACTTCCTGCTATTGGAGAAAACGCGCCTTTGCCCAAATACTCAGGAAAGACGTAGGAAAGTAACATACGTCTCTGTAATGCAGGGGTGTTGACACTTAATTGACCACCTTCCAGTAAGTGTCCTAGGAGGTCCAGCTTTATTTCAGTTTGCGCATCGTTTGTAATAACACATTTGGTCAAAGCAAGATTCCAAGGCACGATCCCGTTCTCGTTAAGAGCACACACGGCCACAACGATCTGACGAAAAACACTGGCAGCATCAGCCTCCTTCAATCCAGATTTTTTCTCACGAAGAAAACTATGTAGAGTAGTGCTGTATTTCGGCACAAAAATTAAAGCACAGTTATATCTTTTTACGATTTCCATGTCGATCATGTGCTCCTTCACATTTTGCCATTGTTCTGTGAATACCACATTGTTTGCAATGGGTAAAGCTTTGCACTGATATTCCTTTCCTGTCTTTATGTCAAAACAGTCGAATTCTTTGTAAGTCCCTTGTACAATGACATTTAGTTTAGTCAGCATGTAATCCCCGATTTGTTCACCCACAGGAGGTGCACATATGTCTGTCTCTTCAGCACCTGATTCCGTAGACATGATGGCTATGATGCATAAACACTGTTTAAGTGCTGTTTAGTTACCTTACTCCTCGAGCTTCAACACAGCACTGTCCCACAACACACCATGCGTTTGTGTCCCCTGCATGGGGAAGTGTCCGTATGGAGGTCAGGGACCACAGACCCTCTGCATATATAGTCTTTTGAGAAAGAGGTGCTCCTTTATAACTGATCGACATAACAGTAAAGCTACACTTAAATTTCAAGTCATACACAATGGCCCAGATCGACAAATTCAAGGATTTAATCTCAAGGCTAAAAACCTTCAAAGCAAAACAATGGATGACACATAATTCGAAGGAGTTCACAGAAAAAGTTACAATAAGTGGATTTTTTCAAACTAAAAACGATCACGAGATACAGTGTTACCAATGTGGAACTCTTGTACATACATATATTGGATTCAACAAGTATGACACAGCATGCTGGGAACATTTCATGCAAGCTCCTTTTTGTCCCTTGGCCGAGGCAGCCATAGATATGTCACGTCATCAAAAGCTGGGTTTTAAAAGGTTAATCACCCGTTTCAACAACCTACAGGATGAAGTATACAGATTAAAGTTTAGCCGGCCGGTGTGTGCAAAAGGGGAAAAGTACGAGGACGAGGAGGACGAAGAGGAGGAGGAAATAATAGAAATACCGATGGCGTGTGCAGCTAAAAAGTAAACTTAAAAAACAACATTTCGATTATGAACAATAAAACATCATCTTAAACTCATTCCTGTTTGTTTAGTGGTTTATAACATACATATGCTATACGGTTGGTTCACATAGACCAGGCTATTGCTCTATATGCATACAAGATCAATGTACAGTAAATATGCAATATACTACACGCTGTTCAACATCATTTCTATTACACATAGTATGATACCGTTTTTGAGAAAGCTTTAACATTGGTCCCTATGGAAAGAAGGTCAAATATTTGGCAAAACAGGCTGATTTACCATCGGGCAGCGAAACAAAGTATAGTACATGTGTTCCGCTGCCAGATGGTAGATTTCAAAAGACTTAAAAGTGAAACAAATGGAACTTTAAAGTACTTACCGGTTAAGTGCTTAAACACCAACCCGCCTGTTCCCACGGGCTTCCCTAGCCCACCTAAAAGGGTCTATATCTCCTTTTTCCTATCCCCTCAGGATGTGTGTGGTGCACATATGCACGGGCACTGACACATTCCTCTGTTAAATTATCAACCTGTGAAGCACGGGATAGCCACTTAGTGCCGCTAAAGTGCTGTAAAACACAAATCAATCAATCAAAACCGCCTGTTCCCATAGACTTTAGTGTTAAAACTGCTTTCTATAGGATAACTGTCCTATGTTATAAGGATGATAGCAGTGTACTGAAACATAATTTAGTTGACTGTAAATAAGGCGGCCCTTTGGTTACCATGGTCACTGCACCCACTGACCTTTTACCACTGTTACCATAGCAACAGCATTTTTACCCCCCACGCTGCCCCTCCCCCTCTTGCAAACATGAATTGGGGGTCTTCCCACTGTAGTGTTGGCGTTTGCGTTTGCATTTGCGGCTAGTAATTTATATGGGGTATATATATATAAAAGGGATTTTATAAATTATCGAGCGCAAACGCAAACGCAAACGCAAACGCAAACGCAAACGCCAACACTACAGTGGGAAGACCCCCAATTCATGTTTGCAAGAGGGGGAGGGGCAGCGTGGGGGGTAAAGATAAATGCTGTTTTACAATTAAAACGGGTGTAAGGGTGTAATACAGGGTTAGGGTTACACTTTCCCGTCCCCCGGAGTGTATGTACTGACACACTGATTTATGAAATTTTTTAATGTAGTTCTCGCCGTGAAGATGAAAATGGCATAAAAACAGTTACACATTTAATAAGTACACTTTATTCAAATGTACAGTGAATGTAAATTATAATGTAGCCACTGACACATTGATCTATGAAATGCAGACACCGACACATTCATCTATGAAATTGTGTAATGTAGTTCTCTCGCCATGAGTATGACCTCAGGTATATAAATGGTGTAGCTTAATAACCATGCCAACCACCATCATGTTACTTTAAAAACTCAACAGGGAATATATCTCCACTTTCCCGTCCCCTCAAATGTGTGTGTGTGTACCGACACATTCATCTATGAAATTGTGTAATGTAGTTCTTGCCGTGAATATGACCTTAGGTATATAAATGGTGTAACTTAATAAATTACTGGGGAAACCCCAAAATCCCCATAGACATAGCCTAACACAGGGTAGCGGGACACTTATGCCTTGTTTTGTCCCGCTACCCTGTGTTGATTTTGGCTGTTTTGCCAAATATTTGACCTACTTTCCATAAGGACCAATGTTAAAGCGCTCCCCAAAACGACATCACCCTATGTAGAGTAAAAGAAATATAGACCATGAAAGAGTATATTGCATATTCACAGTGCTAACGTTGCTTGAAGTAAAATAATTCTGGTTGTCATGGTTACACAAACACTCTTTCTGATTGGTTAAGCTAAACTTTAAGTAGGACAGTGCTGGTTGCCATGGTGATGAAGTTATTACATGCTTTACCTACACATGCATGTTGTTCAAGGTTAGCCAAGTGCAAATTACTGGGGACAACCCAAAACCCCCATAGACATAGCCTAACACAGGGCAGCGGAACACTTATACTATAATTTGTTCCACTGCCCTGTGTTGAATTTGGCTGTTTTGCCCAATATTTGACCTACTTTCCATAGGGACCAATGTTAAAGCACTCCCCAAAACGACATCACCCTATGTAAAGTAAAAGAAATGTAGACCATGAAAGAGTATGTCACATATTCACAGTGTACTTGGGTTGTGCTATGTTGGTTGGAGTAAATTAATGTTGGTTGTCATGGTGAGGGCCTTATGTTCACTGACACATTGATCTATGAAATTGTGTAATGTAGTTCTCTCACCGTGAATATGACCTTAGGTATATAAATGGTGTAGCTTAATAACCATGCCAACCAGCGTCATGTTACTTTAAAAACTCAACAGGGAATATATTTCCACTTTCCCGTCCCCTCAAATGTGTGTGTACCGATGCATTGATCTATGAAATCATGTAGTTCTCGCCGTAAATATGACCTCGGGTATAAAAATGGCGTAGCTTAATAACCATGGCAACCAGCATCATGTTACTTTAAAAACTCAACAGGGAATGTATCTCCACTTTCCCGTCCCCTCAAATGTGTTTGTGTACCGACGCATCGATCTATGAAATCGTGTAGTTCTCGCCGTGAATATGACCTCAGGTATATAAATGGTGTAGCTTAATAACCATGGCAACCAGGATTATCTTACTTCAAGTAGCTTAACACGTTGATTATGTGATATACCACACACTGTTCTACATCATTTCTATTACACATAGTATGATGCTTTTTTTGAGAGAGCTTTAGCATTGGTCCCTATGGAAAGTAGGTCAAATATCTGGGAAAACAGGCTGATTTACCATCGGGTAGCGACACACTTGGTATGTAGGGTGTGTTGCTACCTGATGGTAACTTTACAGTGCAGTAATTTGTAAAGAAAATGAACTAGGCAGCCTACCACTACTTTGGTATGGTTTCAGTGAAAGTTTATTAAGTACATGGAAATTTCCGGAACCTTTTTTCAGATTTAGCAGAACCTTCCACACACAGTGTGTTTGCCATTGTGTGCTGGGCTATTTTTATGGTAAATATTAGGTTTTCCTAATAAACTCATTTAGCAGAACCTTCCACACACAGTGTGTTTGCCATTGTGTGCTGGGCTTTTTGTATGGTAAATAACGTTTTTTCCTGGTAAACTCAACAGGGTATTTTTTGTCCTCTTTCCTGTCCCTTGTGTGTGTGCACTCAGGCATTAATTTATGAAATGCAACGTGATTTAAGCACCTCCACATTGATCTATGAAATAATGTAGTTCTTGCCGTGAATATGACCTCAGGTATATAAATGGTGTAACTTAATAACCATGGCAACCAGCATTATCTTACTTCAAACTCAACAGGGTATGGTTCACCTGTTTCCTGTCCCTTGTGTGTGTGTGCACTGATGCATTGATTTATGAAATCATGTAGTTCTCGCCGTGAATGTAACCTTAGGTATAGAAATTGCCTAAATTAATAACCATGGCAACCATCATTATTTCACTTTGAGCAGCTGAGTATGTGCAACGTGATTTAGGCACCTCCACATCGATCTATGAAATCATGTAATGTAGTTCTCGCACATGAATATGACCTTGGGTATAGAAATGGCGTAGCTTAAAAAACCATGGCAACCAGCATTACCTTACTTTAAAAACTCAACAGGGAATATATCTCCACTTTCCAGTCCCCTCAAATGTGTTTGTGTACCGACGCATTGATTTATGAAATCTTGTAGTTCTCGCCATGAATATAACCTCGAAAATAGAAATGGCGTAGCTTAAAAACCATGCCAACCACCATCATGTTACTTTAAAAACTCAACAGGGAATATATCTCCATTTTCCCGTCCCCTCAAATGTGTTTGTGTACCGACGCATTGATCTATGAAATCATGTAGTTCTCGCCGTGAATGTGACCTCGGGAATAGAAATGGTGTAGCTTAATATGCCAACCACCGTCATGTTATTTTAAAAACTCAACAGGGAATATATCAAATGTGTGTGTGTGTACCGACACATTGATTTATGAAATCGTGTAGTTCTCGCCATGAATATAACCTCGAAAATAGAAATGGCGTAGCTTAAAAACCATGCCAACCACCATCATGTTACTTTAAAAACTCAACAGGGAATATATGTCCACTTTTCCGTCCCCTCAAATGTGTGTACCGACGCATCGATCTATGAAATCATGTAGTTCTCGCCGTGAATATGACCTTAGGTATATAAATGGTGTAGCTTAATAACCATGGCAACCAGCTTTATCTTACTTCAAGTAGCTTAACACGTTGAATATGCGATATACCACACACTGTTCTACATCACTTCTACTACACATAGTATGATACCGTTTTTCAGAGAGCTTTAACATTGGTCCCTATGGAAAGTAGGTCAAATATCTGGCAAAACAGGCTGATTTACCATCGGGCAGCGACACACTTTGTATGTAGGGTGTGTCGCTGCCCGATGGTAACTTTATTGTGCAGTAATTTGTGAAGAAAATGAACTAGGCAGCCTAACACTGCTTTGGTATGGTTTCAGTGAAAGTTTATTAAGTACATGGAACTTTCCGGAACCTTTTATGAGATTTAGCAGAACCTTCCACACATAGTGTGTTGCTATAGTGTGGTAGGCTATTTGTATGGTAAATAACGTTCTTTCCTGGTAAACTCAACAGGGTATTTTTGGCCTTTTTTCCCGTCCCTTGTGTGTGTGCACTGACGCATTGATTTATGAAATGCAACGTGATTTAGGCACCTCCACATTGATCTATGAAATAATGTAGTTCTTGCCATGAATATGACCTCAGGTATATAAATGGTGTAACTTAATAACCATGGCAACCAGCATTATTTACTTCAAACTCAACAGGGTATGTTTCTCCTGTTTCCTGTCCATTGTGTGTGTGTGCACTGACGCATCGATTTATGAAATCATGTAGTTCTCGCCGTGAATGTGACCTCAGGTATAGAAATTGCCTAAATTAATAACCATGGCAACCAACATAATTTCACTTTGAGCAGCTCAGTATATGCAATGTGATTTAGGCACCTCCACATCGATCTATGAAATTGTGTAATGTAGTTCTCGCCATGAATATGACCTCAGGTATAGAAATGGTGCAACTTAATAACCATGGCAACCAGCATTATCTTACTTTAAGTAGCTTAACACATTGAATATGCGATATACCACACACTGTGTACAGACGCATTGATCTATGAAATCATGTAGTTCTCGCCATAAATATAACCTCGGGAATAGAAATGGCGTGGCTTAAAAACCATGCCAACCACCATTATGTTACTTTAATAACTCAACAGGGAATATATCAAATGTGTGTGTGCCGACGCATTGATCTATAAAATTGTGTAATGTAGTTCTCGCCGTGAATATGACCTCGGGTATATAAATGGCGTAGCTTAATAACCATGCCAACCAGCATTATCTCACTCTAAAAACTCAACAGGGAATATATCTCCACTTTCCCGTCCCCTCAAAAGTGTGTGTGTACCGACGCCTTGATCTATGAAATCGTGTAGTTCTCGCCGTGAATATGACCTTAGGTATATAAATGGTGTAGCTTAATAACCATGGCAACCAGCATTATCTTACTTCAAGTAGCTTAACACGTTGAATATGCGATATACTACACACTGTTCTACATCACTTCTACTGCACATAGTATGTACCGATGCATTGATCTATGAAATCGTGTAGTTCTCGCCGTGAATATGACCTTAGGTATATAAATGGTGTAGCTTAATAACCATGGCAACCAGCATTATCTTACTTCAAGTAGCTTAACACGTTGAATATGCGATATACTACACACTGTTCTACATCACTTCTACTACACATAGTATGATACCGTTTTTCAAAGAGCTTTAACATTGTTCCCTATGGAAAGTAGGTCAAATATCTGGCAAAACAGGCTGATTTACCATCGGGCAGCGACACACTTTGTATGTAGGGTGTGTCGCTGCCCGATGGTAACTTTATTGTGCAGTAATTTGTGAAGAAAATGAACTAGGCAGCCTAACACTACTTTGGTATGGTTTCAGTGAAAGTTTATTAATTACATGGAACTTTCCGGAACCTTTTATAAGATTTAGCAGAACCTTCCACACATAGTGTGTTGCCATTGAGTGGTAGGCTATTTGTATGGTAAATAACGTTCTTTCCTGGTAAACTCAACAGGGTATGTTTCTCCTTTTTTTTGTCCCTTGTGTGTGTGCACTGACGCATTGATTTATGAAATCGTGTAGTTCTCGCCGTGAATGTAACCTTAGGTATAGTAATTGCCTAAATTAATAACCATGGCAACCAACATTATTTCACTTTGAGCAGCTAAGTATGTGCAACGTGATTTAGGCACCTCCACATTGATCTATGAAATTGTGTAGTTCTCGCACATGAATATGACTTCAGGTATAAAAATGGCGTAGCTTAAAAACCATGCCAACCACCATGATGTAACTTTAAATACTCAACAGGAAATATATCTCCACTTTCCCGTCCCCTCAAATGTGTGTGTGTACCAACGCATTGATCAATGAAATCATGTAGTTCTCGCCGTGAATATAACCTTGGGTATATGAATGGTGTAGCTTAATAACCATGCCAACCAGCGTTATGTTACTTTAAAAACTCAACAGGGAATAAATCTCCACTTTCCCGTCCCCTCAAATGTGTGTACCGATGCATTGATCTATGAAATCATGTAGTTCTCGCTGTGAATATGACCTTAGGTATATAAATGGTGTAGCTTAAAAAGCATGCCAACCACCATTATCTTAATTTAAGTAGCTTTACACGTTGAATATGCAATATACAATACACTGTTCTACACACACACACACACACACACACACACACATACTTTAATTGGTCAAGCTGCATTATGGTACCCCAAAAGAACACCAAAAGCACCTTTTTTGGTTACCTTACTACACAATTAGCCTAACACAGGGTAGCGGAACACTTATACTACAACTTGTTCCGCTACCCTGTGTTGAATTTGGCTATTTTGCCCAATATTTGACCTACTTTCCATAGGGACCAATGTTAAGGCACTCCCCAAAACGACATCACCCTATGTAGAGTAAAAGAAATATAGACCATGAAAGAGTATGTCACATATTCACAGTGCTGAAGTTGGTTGGAGTAAATTAATGTTGGTTGTCATGGTTACACAAACACTCTTTCTGATTGGTCAAGCTAAACTTTAAGTAGGACAGTGCTGGTTGCCATGGTGATGAAGTTATTACATGCTTTACCTACACATGCATGTTGTTCAAGGTTTATTAAGTACATGGACCTTTCCGGAACCTTTTATAAGATTTACCAGAACCTTCCACACATAGTGTGTTGCTATTGTGTGGTGGGCTATTTGTATTGAGCAGCTAAGTATATGCAACGTGATTTAGGCACCTCCACATTGATCTATGAAATTGTGTAGTTCTGGCACATGAATATGACCTCAGGTATAAAAATGGCGTAGCTTAAAAACCATGCCAACCACCGTCATGATACTTTAAAAACTCAACAGGGAATATATCTCCACTTTCCCGTCCCCTTAAATCTGTGTGTGTACCAACGCATTGATCTATAAAATTGTGTAGTTCTCACCATAAATATAATCTCGGAAATAGAAATGATGTAGCTTAAAAACCATGCCAACCACCATTATGTTACTTTAAAAACTCAACAGGGAATATATCTCCACTTTCCCGTCCCCTCAAATGTGTGTGTGTGTGTGTGTGTGTATGTGTACCGCCGCATTGATCTTTGAAATTGTGTAATGTAGTTCTCGCCGTGGATATGACCTTAGGTATAGAAATGGTGTAACTTAATAACCATGGCAACCAACATTATTTAACTTTGAGCAGCTGAGTATATGCAACGTGATTTAGGCACCTCCACATTGATCTATGAAATTGTGTAATGTAGTTCTCGCCGTGAATATGACCTTAGGTATATAAATGGTGTAACTTAATAACCATGGCAACCAGCAATATCTTACTTCAAGTAGCTTAACACGTTGAATATGCGATATACCACACACTGTTCTACATCATTTCTACTACATATAGTATGATACCGTTTTTGAGAGAGCTTTAATATTGGTCCCTATGGAAAGTAGGTCAAATATCTGGGAAAACAGGCCAATTTACCATTGGGTAGTGGAACAAAGTACAGTACATGTGTTCCGCTACCCGATGGTAGATTTCAAAAGACTTAAAAGTGAAACAAATTGAACTTTAAAGTACTTTCTGGTTAAGTGCTTAAACACCTATATTAGGTGGTGTGTCGCTACCCGATGGTAAGCAGGTTCTATGGCAAAATGTAAGAAGTGAAACAGATTACGTCGATTTGGTAAACTTTACTAAACTTATATTCACCTACACACATACTAGTCTTAGTTAACAAGTTTATTGCACTAATTAAACAAACATGCTAATTAATATCTGGTAAAACAAACTAATTTACCATTAAGTAGTAGGACAAGTTATAGTTTAAGTGTCCCGCTACTTAATGGTAGACTTTTTTTAAAAGACCTTAAACATTGAAGTCTATTGGGAAGGTGGGGTAAAAATATTGTAAAACAGGCCAATTTACCATCCTTTAGCAATACACCCTATATATAAAGTGTGTTGCTACTGGATGGTAAGCTTCATTTATAGTAAAGTGTATGGCTTAGTACTATAACGTACAACATTAATTCACAAACAAACATAAAATAATTATTTTTTAAAGTTGTTTGTTAATCAGTGTCACTGTCACATAGTTCGAGCTCGTCGATGTTTTCATCGCTTAAACATGCATTTTCTTCTACTAATTCTAGCTTGTCACTGTTTTCCTCAGTGAACAACGTATCTTGATCTGATTGCTGTTCTTCAGTGGCTACATTATCAGACATAGGTTTCTCCAAAGGCTCTTCATTTTCTTTCGATGATAAAACTTTTTGTTTCTTATTTGCTTTCCACACTGGCACTGTAAACTGAGTCGGCTGTCCGCTCCAGTCTCTGGTTGTACACATTAAAAACTCGTCGTAAGTTCGCTTGTTGGTTGACCTGTAATTATTCGAAAGGTGCCTAGGTGGAATACCAATAACATACTGTGAAAAGTGTGGATCGTCGTACAACATCGACAGCATTTTTCTGTTTGTTCTCAAGTCACTTTTTATGCCCTTCGTTTTATTCGGATCAACTGGATCTGCAAATACATGTACTGGCTTAATGTAGCTGTCTGTTTTTGGATCGTATTGAGAATATGCTGCCGTCAAAGCTTCGCGGAGCGATATGGAACAGTATGTGCGGTCTGAAGCCATAGCGCGATGAAGACGATATTGAGCCGAGTGGTGATCGTTAAGGCATTTCAAGGCCTTGTCTACTTTCATTAAACGCTCTCCTTTGGCTGTGAGGGCTTCATCTTCCTTTCTGAAGTCTCGTCCAAACCCGTTTGTTCTTACAGCATATTTTAAGACTTTACCAAGAATGGACCTTACACGCGCCGTCAGTTGTATCATGTCAGCTAAAGGTGGAGTTCCGCGTTTCATGTCAATAAACAAATAAACCTCGTCGAAGTCATACTCCACGATCGAATAACCCGCTCCTATAACGTTGGTGGCCGTTGCACATCTCGCCGTACTAGCTCATCTCTTGATTGCCTCATGCCTATCTACATCAGTTGGAGTGGTAGATGTTAAAAGGGAAACATTGGGAACCAAATCGTCCGATCCCAGTCTGTTTTTTGTGGCAGCCACGGAACACCCTAGTTGAGAAGCAAAAGTAGTAGAAGAACAATAATTAACTACCAGTTTGTTTTTATTGTAGACGGCATTTAGCATTTCATTTCTCAAGTCGTCAAACGACGGGAACTCTTCTAGCCGTGAAAAAACAGATGAATTTGGCTTTAAACTGCTGGGCACCACAACAATGTCCATGGGATCCATCTGTAGCGAAACCTTTCTACGCCATGATCTCCACTCCTTTATAGTAGTCGGTCCATCTCCTTTTACTTTAGGTAGTAGCTGTGGGATTTTAGTTTCCTCTATATTCTTTAGCAAAGCATCTAGTGTGTCTGGCCATTGCCACATAGCAGTATAGGCATCTACCAGTTCTGGGGTCATTGCAGCTTCGAGTAAGAACACAGTGCGAGCTTTTCGCATGCGACGTATAAGCTCAGTCACAATAATGACGTCCTTTTCGACGTCGATTTGAGTGTAACATCCTTTTTGTACTTTTTTAGTCCATTCAATAAACATGTTACCTACACACATGGCCATCTCGTCCAATATAAGAACGTCATGCTCCTCGGGAAGACAACTGACAGAGTTTACACAGGCACTGGCAAAAAGGCCATGCTTATTAGAATTTACTGCCCGTTTACCAGGTTTTTCTGTTTGTTGAAGCAACTTGTCTTTCGAATTGTAAAAAAAGGCTTTTGTAGTAAACGCTAATTGATTTTTAGCCGTGGGACAAAGTTTTTCTACAGTTTCAGCTGTCTTTTTCACAAGTAATGTTCTTGGTGCTAAGTAAATGTGTGTGTGTACCAATGCATTGATCAATGAAATCATGTAGTTCTCGCCGTGAATATAACCTTGGGTATATGAATGGTGTAGCTTAATAACCATGCCAACCAGCGTTATGTTACTTTAAAAACTCAACAGGGAATAAATCTCCACTTTCCCGTCCCCTCAAATGTGTGTACCGACGCATTGATCTATGAAATCATGTAGTTCTCGCTGTGAATATGACCTTAGGTATATAAATGGTGTAGCTTAAAAAGCATGCCAACCACCATTATCTTACTTTAAGTAGCTTTACACGTTGAATATGCAATATACAATACACTGTTCTACACACACACACACACACACACACACACACATACTTTAATTGGTCAAGCTGCATTATGGTACCCCAAAAGAACACCAAAAGCACCTTTTTTGGTTACCTTACTACACAATTAGCCTAACACAGGGTAGCGGAACACTTATACTACAACTTGTTCCGCTACCCTGTGTTGAATTTGGCTATTTTGCCCAATATTTGACCTACTTTCCATAGGGACCAATGTTAAGGCACTCCCCAAAACGACATCACCCTATGTAGAGTAAAAGAAATATAGACCATGAAAGAGTATGTCACATATTCACAGTGCTGAAGTTGGTTGGAGTAAATTAATGTTGGTTGTCATGGTTACACAAACACTCTTTCTGATTGGTCAAGCTAAACTTTAAGTAGGACAGTGCTGGTTGCCATGGTGATGAAGTTATTACATGCTTTACCTACACATGCATGTTGTTCAAGGTTTATTAAGTACATGGAACTTTCCGGAACCTTTTATAAGATTTACCAGAACCTTCCACACATAGTGTGTTGCTATTGTGTGGTGGGCTATTTGTATTGAGCAGCTAAGTATATGCAACGTGATTTAGGCACCTCCACATTGATCTATGAAATTGTGTAGTTCTGGCACATGAATATGACCTCAGGTATAAAAATGGCGTAGCTTAAAAACCATGCCAACCACCGTCATGTTACTTTAAAAACTCAACAGGGAATATATCTCCACTTTCCCGTCCCCTTAAATCTGTGTGTGTACCAACGCATTGATCTATAAAATTGTGTAGTTCTCACCATAAATATAATCTCGGAAATAGAAATGATGTAGCTTAAAAACCATGCCAACCACCATTATGTTACTTTAAAAACTCAACAGGGAATATATCTCCACTTTCCCGTCCCCTCAAATGTGTGTGTGTGTGTGTGTGTGTGTGTGTATGTGTACCGCCGCATTGATCTTTGAAATTGTGTAATGTAGTTCTCAACGTGGATATGACCTTAGGTATAGAAATGGTGTAACTTAATAACCATGGCAACCAACATTATTTCACTTTGAGCAGCTGAGTATATGCAACGTGATTTAGGCACCTCCACATTGATCTATGAAATTGTGTAATGTAGTTCTCGCCATGAATATGACCTTAGGTATATAAATGGTGTAACTTAATAACCATGGCAACCAGCAATATCTTACTTCAAGTAGCTTAACACGTTGAATATGCGATATACCACACACTGTTCTACATCATTTCTACTACATATAGTATGATACCGTTTTTGAGAGAGCTTTAATATTGGTCCCTATGGAAAGTAGGTCAAATATCTGGGAAAACAGGCCAATTTACCATTGGGTAGTGGAACAAAGTACAGTTCATGTGTTCCGCTACCCGATGGTAGATTTCAAAAGACTTAAAAGTGAAACAAATTGAACTTTAAAGTACTTTCTGGTTAAGTGCTTAAACACCTATATTAGGTGGTGTGTCGCTACCCGATGGTAAGCAGGTTCTATGGCAAAATGTAAGAAGTGAAACAGATTACGTCAATTTGGTAAACTTTACTAAACTTATATTCACCTACACACATACTAGTCTTAGTTAACAAGTTTATTGCACTAATTAAACAAACATGCTAATTAATATCTGGTAAAACAAACTAATTTACCATTAAGTAGCAGGACAAATTATAGTTTAAGTGTCCCGCTACTTAATGGTAGACTTTTTTTAAAAGACCTTAAACATTGAAGTCTATTGGGAAGGTGGGGTAAAAATATTGTAAAACAGGCCAATTTACCATCCTTTAGCAATACACCCTATATATAAAGTGTGTTGCTACTGGATGGTAAGCTTCATTTATAGTAAAGTGTATGGCTTAGTACTATAACGTACAACATTAATTCACAAACAAACATAAAATAATTATTTTTTAAAGTTGTTTGTTAATCAGTGTCACTGTCACATAGTTCGAGCTCGTCGATGTTTTCATCGCTTAAACATGCATTTTCTTCTACTAATTCTAGCTTGTCACTGTTTTCCTCAGTGAACAACGTATCTTGATCTGATTGCTGTTCTTCAGTGGCTACATTATCAGACATAGGTTTCTCCAAAGGCTCTTCATTTTCTTTCGATGATAAAACTTTTTGTTTCTTATTTGCTTTCCACACTGGCACTGTAAACTGAGTCGGCTGTCCGCTCCAGTCTCTGGTTGTACACATTAAAAACTCGTCGTAAGTTCGCTTGTTGGTTGACCTGTAATTATTCGAAAGGTGCCTAGGTGGAATACCAATAACATACTGTGAAAAGTGTGGATCGTCGTACAACATCGACAGCATTTTTCTGTTTGTTCTCAAGTCACTTTTTATGCCCTTCGTTTTATTCGGATCAACTGGATCTGCAAATACATGTACTGGCTTAATGTAGCTGTCTGTTTTTGGATCGTATTGAGAATATGCTGCCGTCAAAGCTTCGCGGAGCGATATGGAACAGTATGTGCGGTCTGAAGCCATAGCGCGATGAAGACGATATTGAGCCGAGTGGTGATCGTTAAGGCATTTCAAGGCCTTGTCTACTTTCATTAAACGCTCTCCTTTGGCTGTGAGGGCTTCATCTTCCTTTCTGAAGTCTCGTCCAAACCCATTTGTTCTTACAGCATATTTTAAGACTTTACCAAGAATGGACCTTACACGCGCCGTCAGTTGTATCATGTCAGCTAAAGGTGGAGTTCCGCGTTTCATGTCAATAAACAAATAAACCTCGTCGAAGTCATACTCCACGATCGAATAACCCGCTCCTATAACGTTGGTGGCCGTTGCACATCTCGCCGTACTAGCTCATCTCTTGATTGCCTCATGCCTATCTACATCAGTTGGAGTGGTAGATGTTAAAAGGGAAACATTGGGAACCAAATTGTCCGATCCCAGTCTGTTTTTTGTGGCAGCCACGGAACACCCTAGTTGAGAAGCAAAAGTAGTAGAAGAACAATAATTAACTACCAGTTTGTTTTTATTGTAGACGGCATTTAGCATTTCATTTCTCAAGTCGTCAAACGACGGGAACTCTTCTAGCCGTGAAAAAACAGATGAATTTGGCTTTAAACTGCTGGGCACCACAACAATGTCCATGGGATCCATCTGTAGCGAAACCTTTCTACGCCATGATCTCCACTCCTTTATAGTAGTCGGTCCATCTCCTTTTACTTTAGGTAGTAGCTGTGGGATTTTAGTTTCCTCTATATTCTTTAGCAAAGCATCTAGTGTGTCTGGCCATTGCCACATAGCAGTATAGGCATCTACCAGTTCTGGGGTCATTGCAGCTTCGAGTAAGAACACAGTGCGAGCTTTTCGCATGCGACGTATAAGCTCAGTCACAATAATGACGTCCTTTTCGACGTCGATTTGAGTGTAACATCCTTTTTGTACTTTTTTAGTCCATTCAATAAACATGTTACCTACACACATGGCCATCTCGTCCAATATAAGAACGTCATGCTCCTCGGGAAGACAACTGACAGAGTTTACACAGGCACTGGCAAAAAGGCCATGCTTATTAGAATTTACTGCCCGTTTACCAGGTTTTTCTGTTTGTTGAAGCAACTTGTCTTTCGAATTGTAAAAAAAGGCTTTTGTAGTAAACGCTAATTGATTTTTAGCCGTGGGACAAAGTTTTTCTACAGTTTCAGCTGTCTTTTTCACAAGTAATGTTCTTGGTGCTAAGTAAGCTATGTTTTTTGCTGTACCTCTTCACAGTTGATCGGCAGCATATTCCAGAATAGCATTGGTTTTACCCACGCCCATCCGTCCCGTAATGCGTATCAGCCTTCTTCTTTCGTTATGAGTGCCTGCAAATTTATTGTCCTGTTGACACATGGTTTGAATCAATTCTCGTAAACTTTTCCCTGTTTCGACAACCGTCCATCCGTTGGATTTAGTGGGAAAGTTAAAGTGTTCATTTTCCCCTTGGTTATTTAACTTTGTTCTCAGGTCACCAGGACGTTGATCTACAACCGTACACTTTAGTTGCTGCCGCAAATATTCAATGGCATATGCACAGTAAGTCTTGTCTTTTGAAACGCCCTTTGCCCCATCGACCACGGATTTTCTTTTCTCCTCTTTTTTAAAGTCGGTCCATGCATACAAATGATCGTCATTGAGTTCCTTTGACGTACACAGTGAAGCAAGAACGGGTAGAAAGACGTCGTGAAAGTCGATCCTTCTCAAACCTTTAGCATCTAAAGCGTCTGTTATATCCCGGTCACATTTTATAAAGAGCGGTTGGTTTTTCTTAGTCATACTGTATTTCAAACCCGCATTGTTTGAAACCTCTGTCAAGATGGGCGGTTTTTTTTTTTGAGACTTAGCATATCGAACTTTGTAACCAACATTGTTTTTAGTTTGCACCAAATCGACCGTCCATTTCTGGCCGCTGTATACTCTAATTTTCCTAGGTAAGTCTAGCCCGTTTATAAATTCCGTGTCAATTGTCGCATCCATTTGCCATCCTCCTTGCAACTCGGTGTCTGCAGGTGAAGCATTGCTACTGCTTGAACCCTTTTCCAATGTCAAAGGTACCCGTAAAGCTCCCTTGTCTGCCAGTTTACTTTGACCCAACATCCTAAAGTTTCGATTAGTGGTGTAAACTTTAGTGTCAATGTCAGTTACTACTTCCCCTTTTTTATTGATGTAAGTAACAGTGTCTCCGTGCTTCCTTTTAAACCAGTCCACAAACCCATACATGAACCTTTTCATGTCAATTTTCACCCTTTTAAAAACGGCATCGGGAAAAATTACATGGTAACTATGTTTCACACCCTGCCTATGAGAGCTAGCAACCACCACACGGTTAAAGAAAGAATTGTATTGAGCAAACTCTCGCATTCCCTCAACAATAAGATCTAATTGAATCAAACCGTATTCCCAAGGTCGCTCCAAGTCCAAGTACAATCTAGTTGGTTCATTGTCCCTAAGTATTTCATATAAGTGCAGGTCATTGTTAATGAAGAACGCAATATGTCCTTCCCTGGTACAGACATGACGGAAGTTGCTGTTTTGACAGCGTATGGTAGGAAAATCTTTAGCTCCAGAAAACGGGTACAGGTCAGCTGCATATGCTAAGCCCAACTTGGATTTCAGGGCTTTATCCTGTGTTTTAAAGCGCTTAACTATATCTAACTTACAGGTATTCATCTTGAGATGTTGCTTCCTAAAAAGCAGAATTAAGTGTGAGCCAATTTTTTTTTAGGTCTTGCCACTTATAGCACTGCACCTAATATAGGTGTTTAAGCACTTAACCAAAAAGTACTTTAAAGTTCAATTTGTTTCACTTTTAAGTCTTTTGAAATCTACCATCGGGCAGCGGAACACATGTACTGTACTTTGTTCCGCTGCCCGATGGTAAATCGGCCTGTTTTCCCAGATATTTGACCTACTTTCCATAGGGTCCAATGTTAAAGCTCTCTCAAAAAAAGCATCATACTATGTGTAATAGAAATGATGTGGACAGTGTGTGGTATATCGCATATTCACTGTACTGAGTTGCTTGGAGTAAAGGTTGTGGTTACCATGGTTACACACACATGCACTGTGATTGGCTAAGATGCTTTCTAAGTAAGACAGTGCCTGTTGCCATGGTAACACACAGTGATTACTACCGTGCAACTTTGCGATACCCAGTGAATGAACACGAATGCAGCAAGCAGCCACAGGAACACTATAAAACGGACCGCAAGAGGACAGGAAAGGCAAACATGTATTCGAATACAGAGAACCAAGGCAAACTACCTACTAAACCATCAAACTACAACATTCCAGTGGAGGAGAAGACGCACGTGGCCATTTTGATCGAGCCTTTGGATACCTGTAAGGCCAAGGACGATCTCGGACAAGAACTAGAGGATTACTATTTGAAATCCTGCGTGGCTCGAAACGATCTCAAACAAGAACTAGAGGTTTTTTTTTTGAAACCCACCGACAAGGCTCGAAACCATCTCGGGCAAAATTCCAACTTAGATATCGATTGTAACGACAAATCCTTTGGGCACAAGTGTCTTCATCAGATTCTGCGTGCGTGTCTACGTAAGCCACAAAGGACAAAGGAGGAAAAGTGTACGCTCGCCTTAGCATTTGCTATAATTATCGTAGTTTTAATTTTGCATATTTTGGCGGACACATTTATTCGTAAGCCAGCCAAACACCCATAGGACTTGAACATGAATTGTCATAACACCTTTTGCAAGCTTTTCACATGTAGCGAAAGGACGGTGGATAATACTTTCAAATTAATGGTTTTACTTTCTTACATTCTCACCTTCATACGTGTGATAGTCATGGTGTGCAGGTTAAACGGTTGGTTGTATTGGCAGTGACGTCACACCCTACACAGTGATCGGTCTAGCTGCACCGTATAGACTCACTAAGGATATACCCCACAGTAAAAACCCCAAGAACAGACAGTGAAGATGACCAATTCAAGTGAACCCATATGAAATTTATATATGGAAAGAAAATTAAACTTCAATCGCAATCTTTATACGGTCAATGGCAAGAGAGGTGAAAGGCTTTTATTTGTGGACTTAAACACTATCGAAGGTGAACTGTTGCTCATTGGAGTGGACATACATTTCCTGTTCAGTTTACTTGTGTCTTGTTTTTTCGATTTGAGGATAAATTTTCGTATTGTCAATCGCGAGTGTGGCCATAGGATATTATATATGGAGGAAAATACTTTGAGGGGTGAAGTGTTACTTTTTGTCATGGATGACTTTATCATTTTTTCATTTACTGTAGACAAGGTTACACCCGTTTCAATTGTAAAACAGCATTTATTTTTACCCCCCACGCTGCCCGTCACCCTCTTGCAAACATGAATTGGGGGTCTTTCCACTGTAGTGTTTGCGTTTGCGTTTGTGTTTGCGTTTGCGCTCGATAATTTATAAAATTCCTTTTATATATATATACCCCATATAAATTACTAGCCGCAAACGCAAACGCAAACGCCAACACCACAGTGGGAAGACCCCCAATTCATGTTTGCAAGAGGGGGAGGGGCAGCGTAGGGGGTGAAAATGCTCTTGCCATGGTAACAGTGTCTGAAATGTATTGTTTGTGTAGTGAATAAAATGCTTAAAAAACAAAGATGGTGCATTTACTGTTCTTTTCCTTTTTCATTTACTGTAAATAAGGCCTACAATATGTATTCATGTGATGCGCTAATTCAACATAACACACATTAACAATAGTATATAACAAATAAGACGATTTTATATAAATAGCAACGGGCTGGCTGCGAACACAATGAAAGAAACAGATACCGGCCATTGCACAAACCGGCCACCTAGAGGGGGCGGGGAGAACCAAACCTAACAGAGGCTCCCCCTGGAGAAGAGAGCGGACACCAATAGTAGCAGCAGTACTGTTTCAGGCAATACACACACGCACGGGGGGTGCTTACATAAACACTAAAGGGTATTTGTACCCCGTTGTTTTTTTTGCCCAGCTCGCAGTGTACTAAGTCAGTTTGGTTTGCCATACAAAATGGGTATAATTTTATGTTCGACCATAGAAAATAGCCTTCCACCATGGAAAGAAAGAGGACTATAATTTATTTTGGTTTTTTTTCCCTGCTGCCCCAGGCTGCCCTGTGGTAAATCAGTCGGTTTGACTGTTTATTTTAAACGGTGGAATAAACAGAGAGTATATAAGAGCATTTCGTATGTATTACATAAAAATTTTTATGGTGAACAATGACGCGTATGGTTACTTAACAGGGTTTTTTTATTTTGCAACACGGATTCGAATCAATACATTAATACATCACTAGATTTTCAAACTAACGTTGGTTATAATACCTTAAAGGTAATGCTAACACTATGGATTAACGTCTTAGTCTCTTAGACGGTTTTAAAACACCTTCAAATGTTTAAGCACAGCTTTTTAATCAGAGGAAGGTCGTCGTCGTTGTCCTGGGGTTGCCTCATGCGCTTTTTTGCGTCCTTTAACTCCGGATGTTTTTTTAAGCCCCAAAGTTCTCTCCATGTTTTTTCAAAGCCTGCCATTTTGTTTTCTTCCTTTCGCCCCCGCTCGTACCCCGCGTCATATATTTTTTCACCTTTGCTGTAAGTGATCGACAGGGGGCGTTTATTGGGAACGTATGTGCCGTGGGTTTTTTGCAGTTCTGTTTCCACCAGCTTATTTACAGCATCCTTTAGGTGCTGGCCTCTTTTTCTAAAGTTGAAGTCCGAATAAACATGAGTCAGGAAATCTTCCCAGGTGATGTTCATAGAAGGCACTGTCTCCCCACAACACTCGTTCAACAAGTTCACAAAGGCTTTCCTACTGGTTTTCGCGAATTGTTCGTGTTTGTATTTGGCACTCAGCAACTTCCTGGCCTTTTCCACATGAAACAAGAGAGCCTCTATTTTGCTACGTGAGGTGTGAACGTACCTGCAGAAGCCGTTCTTCGTTATTCGAGAGAAAAGACTGCGTATTTCGCTTTTCAGTTGCTCGTCCGTCTAATCGATGAGTAGCATGGCGTCCCTTTTATCGTCCTCCACCGAGCCGTCCAGACGTATGATTTCAAACCGTTCCTCGAGTTGTTCGATGTTACAAGGAAACATGTAGCGTGCCTTCTCTTTTTTGTTCCAACTTCCATACGTCTCGTAGATGGAAACGCTGGACAGCATAACGACCTGCACGTCGGATCGCGGTACGAAGCTTTCCCCCTCGCTTTTGCAGTTGCCCGTGAAGCCTTGAGCACATTTGCTCGTCAGTGCTTTTAACTGAGACAACTCCAACTTGTTCGAGGGACCTACTTCCTCAAAGATGAGAAACTGGGCGTTTTTAGGTACTGAAAGCCAGTTGTCCTTGTCGTTGACGAAGTGTGCATTGAACGAGTCTTTGAATTTCTCAATGGCATGTGTTTTACCAAAGTTGGGTTTCTTCGAATAAATGTAGTAGTGCTTACGCTTGACGTCTGTCTTGTCGGGCCGTCCAACAAAGCTCACTTTAGTTTCAGCATATCTTTTTGTCGGAACACACACCCCGTCCTTGTTACTTTTCCACTCCTCGAAGACGACGGTGTGCTCAGCTGTTAAATCCGGGTTCAGGTTGGTGTGGCAACTTATTCTCTCCAACAAGTCTTTGCTTTTTTCGATTTCCATTACATTTTCAACAGAGATAACACCCTCTTTCACGAGTTGAAGAGTAGGAACGTTAACTATCTTCTGACTATCGTACCTGTTTTTTTGTTTGTCCACATAGTTTTTCATTACGGTCTTAAGGGCGGCGTCTTCCAACATTTTGCCGCTCTTGAAGTACTAATCCATGAATGCTTTGGACCTGCTTTGAGTTTCTACACTGTCGAGGTACTGCTTTGACCGTGACATGGCCATATCTGTACACTTTTTCACTGAAGACCAGACGAAAAATGGCAGGGGAAGCCATGAAGCGAGGTTGTTCCCTGCCCCTCCCTCCCACCTGGGACCTTTACACCACCCTTCTTCTTTCCTATTGGTCGAGCCACCTTATTTATAGCAAGGACAACAGCGAGGAGAAAACATATTGTAACTAGAGGAAGCCCGATCACCTAGTGCATAATGGTTAAATACGCAAAGTTCAATAAATTATCTGTGAGACTAAGAACCTTTGCTGTAGAAACATGGACTAAACCATTGCCGCTCACAGAACAACTTGCAGTCAATGGATTCTTTTTCCTCGGAGGTGCAGACGTGGTACAGTGTTACCAATGTGGAATAGTTTTACACACGTGGAAAGACAACGACGACGTTGCTGTTGAACATTTTAAACACTCCCCCTCGTGTTCCTTAGCTTTTGCAGCCATGAACTTGTCTTCACAACATCAAGCCTTGTTGACGAAGATAATCGGCCAATTAAATTCCTTACAGACAAGTTGAAAATTTTAAAACTAAAGGAAGTTAAACTGGCATTTAAAGAGGACGACTACGAGGACATAGTAGACAAACCGATGGCTCGTACACTTAAAAACAGACTGCCTAACGATACATGTGACGATGTTTAATAGACAAACCGTAGAACAAAAAAACATCATGTGAAATTAATTTATTTGTTTTATTTCGTTTTTCAAGCATGTTGTTTTGTTAAATAAAGTAGTATTGGTTGCCATGGTGATGACCTTACATACACTTTAATCAGTAGAGCTAAACTATGGTACTGTTTCAGGAGGTTAAATGTCTATTTTCAGCTCTTTAGTAAGAGGTAAATCATCATCATCATCATCATCACTCTCACTGCTTTCCGCGGTCTCATTGTGGCATATTGTTTTTGTTGTTGTAGCTTTATGCATCGGCTCAAATATAATAGTCCTGAACAAATAAGCCTTGTTGACGAAGATAATCGGCCAATTAAATTCCTTACAGAACGAGTTGAAAATTTTAAAACTGAAGGAAGTTAAACTGGCATTTAAAGAGGACGACTACGAGGACATAGTAGACAAACCGATGGCTCGTACACTTAAAAACAGACTGCCTAACGATACATGTGACGATGTTTAATGGACAAACCGTAGAACAAATAAAACATCATGTGAAATTAATTTATTTGTTTTATTTCGTTTTTCAAGCATGTTGTTTTGTTAAATAAAGTAGTATTGGTTGCCATGGTGATGACCTTACATACACTTTAATCAGTAGAGCTAAACTATGGTACTGTTTCAGGAGGTTAAATGTCTATTTTCAGCTTTTTAGTAAGAGGTAAATCATCATCATCATCATCATCATCATCATCATCATCACTCTCACTGCTTTCCGCGGTCTCATTGTGGCATATTGTTTTTGTTGTTGTAGCTTTATGCATCGGCTCAAATATAATAGTCCTGAACAAATCCTTGTAGCTAGCAATTTCCTGGTCGTCGACAGAGTGCACCTGCATGCACCTTTTCATGTCTTTAGGGTGATTTGCATATATGGTTCCTGCAAGCTTTTTAACATCTTCGGGTCTCTTTGCAACATGTTCTAGAATTTCAGAAAGGGATTTGCTCTCGAAGAACTCGGGGATGTAAAAGCATGCTCGAAGCTGTTCCCAAGCCCTTTCGGTTGTTGTTACCTTATCTCTTCCTTGGGTACTTTTTTTGCATGCGAATTCGCACAACCTTTGTACTTCTGAATAGGTAACTAGCTTAACATCTGTTATATTGGGATGTCCAATAAAGCTTATTTTACTTTCAGGGTACAACTGTATATTCACCTTTTAAATCTGGTTTTAATTTAGTATGGCGACTTATTCTTTTTATAAGGTTTTTGCTGTTTTCAATTTGAACTGCCTTTTCAATGGAAACTGTATCTTGTTTTATAAGTTGGGTAGTAGGCACGTTAGCTATTATTTTATTTCTTAATTTGTTTTTTTTGCCTTTCTATGTAGTCGTAAACCATAGTTTTTACCCTGCAAGTCTGGATTTAGCTTGGTGTTTTCAGCTTTTTCTATGAGTACCACTCCTTCTTCTAAAGGCTTATTTGTCGTGTTTTTAATCACGTTGCTGTTTTTTCCTTCAATATAGCCATCCACCGTCGATTGTAAAACTGCATCCCCAAACCGCCAACCGAATTTATACATTATTCTTGTTGGGTCATATCCATTTTCGAAGTAGTTCTTTATGAACATGTCTGGTAAAGGCCAGGTTTCCGTGTTCCTTATAGGTACATGTTTAGTTTCGATCAACTTCTGTAAGGTTTTCATACCACTTTTAAGACTGATTTTCTTCTTACCAGCTATCATAAGAACGTCTCCGTTTTTTGTCACTATATATCCAGATAACGACCTTTCGTTGGCAAATTTATGTAATCAATCCTTGAAATTCTGTTTCGCAACCTCAGTTTTATCGACCTTAAAAAGAAAGTTTCGAAGACTCATCCCCGTCATGTTTGCTTTCTTTCCTTTTGAAAAATGCAGTGCTTCAGTGGACACTATGCTGCTTTTATACAGACCTGTGTATGCAAAATGTGACCTATATATGAAATGAATTGACCTACATGTCCCCGTGTCTTTTTTCCTTGGCAAACCTAAAAACCAAGGGTGGTTTAAGCAAGTGGTAAGTGGTAAGCGGCAAGCGGTAAGTGGTTTAGGGGACTTCTTATATTAAAAAGAGTTTGGAAAATGAAGAGACCACTTACCACTTACCACCTACTGGACAAACTCCTGGTTTTAGGTTTATAAAGGTATGCTTCTGAAGTGTATTTTAAATACAGGTTGCTTATATTTTTAAGAACCCTCTGTTGAAGTGTTTTATAGGATAAGCAACTTACATTCACAAAATAACCAACACATTTATAGGATAACCACGCTTCCATGTTAAACATTTTAAGCCGTTTTCATATTTATGTACTAAAATTATACCAAAGTAACTTTAGGCTGCCTAGTTCATTTCTTTCACAATTTACTGCACTGTAAATCTACCATGCTGTTTTTTTTCTCACCACAGTTTTAGATCAACCCTAAAAAAACTAAAGTATTCCATTTTTCTGGGTATGACTATGACTATGGCTATGGCTATGGCTATGGCTATGGCTATGTTTTTTTGGGACTCTTTTATGTTAAAAGGAATTTAAAAAAATAAAGACCATAGCCATAGCCATAGCCATAGCCAGGAGAATGGAATATGGCAGGTTTTTTAGGGTTGACCTATATAATTAGAAAACTTTTACTTACATACAGACATTTTTTACTAAAGAACTATATAAATGTACTATACTGAATTTTAATACCCATTTACTACAACTTGCGGACAACACAATGGACAATGAACCTTAAACCCCTTTTTATTTTTGTAGATGTGTTGACCCTTTGAAAATGGCAAAACGTTTATTTTGATTATATTGTGTATGTGGGTAGTAGAAAGTGGTTACGATGTGAAAAATGGTTTAATCGAGGTCGCATTAGGTGTTTCAACGTGTCGACTAGTTGTGTTGACCCTTTGAAAATGGCAAAACGTTTAATTTGATTATATTGTGTATGTGGGTCGTAAAAAGTGGTTACGATGTGAAAAATGGTTTAATCGAGGTCGCATTAGGTGTTTCGACGTGTCGACGCCCCATTCCCTCGGTTTCATTCGCGTTTCGAACGGAAAATAATTTTTTTTGCCCGAAAAGCCGGTTTTTGCCCGATTTCAACTGCTGTGATAGGGAAAAAGAAAGAAGGAGGAGGAGGAGGAGGAGGAGGAGGAAAAAAAGCTGGTGACGTCATCGTGATGATGCAACGGGGGCTCCCACACAGAGGGGACGGGAAAGAGGAGAAATTCACACTTTCTATGGGATAATCGTGGAGTTCCAGTGTGACATTTAACAGGATAAGCAATTCACCATAGAGTTCCAGTGTGAGACTGCTTCTATAGGATAATGAACCCGCCTGTCCCCATAGACTTTAGTGTTAAACTGCTTTCTACAGAATAACTGTCCTATGTTATAAGGATGATAGCGGTGTAGTAAAACATAATTTAGTTGACTATAAATAAGGCGGCCCTTTGGTTACCATGGTGACTGCACCCACTGACCTTTTACCACTGTTACCATAGCAACAGCATTTTTACCCCCCACGCTTCCCCTCCCCTCCTGCAAACATGAAATCAGGACTCTTCAACTTGGCTGGTCCTGGTCCTGGTCCTGGTCCTGGTCCTGGTTTTTTCATACAGTTTTTATTGTAAAATCTTATTTTAAGTAAAAGAGTCTATGTAAATACAAACCAGGACCAGGACCAGGACCAGGACCAGGACCAGCCAAGTGGAAAAGCCCCGATGTCATGTTTGCAGACTTAATTTATGTATATAGGGCAATAGTTGACCTACTTTCCATAGGGACCAATGTTAAAGCACTCCCCAAAACTGCTTTATATGCAGCAACTTCGAACACTGAATGGATATTAGCCAATCAGAATGACAGGTTTAAGCATTGCACTTTAAGGGGGTGAGGTGGGCTGTAAAGGGTGTATTATAATTGTTTTTTCGCCCCCGCAATGGGCTTGTTGTACAGTAAATGTCTTGATGATGGTTAAATGACACTTAATTTAATGTTTGGTATGCTTTTTTGCCAGTGATGCTAATCTACTTAAACCAAATTAGCATCACGGTCAATAAGTACAAAAGAACAATACGGTTTTGTCATGCTAATGTAGAGAGGAAGTTTAGCATTGCTGTCTATGATCACAGGGTAGTGCAACAGGGAAGGGTCTAGTTATTGCGCTACCCTGTGATGATTTGACCTAGATTCAGGGCTGTCCCCATAGGAGCCAATGCTAAACTACTCCAAAAACTTACGGTCGTATATGTAGTACAGTAGGGAAATGAAAAATAAGAAGGGGGTATAACGCATATTCCGCTATTTAATACAGTTTAACATGGCAGTCTATAGTAAAGTGGGTTGGTTATGGTGTAAAATGGTTTAATGTAGCAGCAGCAGCAGCTTATGGGAAAGTGTGTTGGTTATCCTGTGAAACAGTGTGTAGAGGTCGGCGAAAACGTACTTGGAAACACCGGGTTTCGAACCCGGGACCTCTCAACTTGCAAGCGAGCGCTCTACCACTGAGCTACATCCCCAGACCTGACGTTCTCTACCTTCCACCTACATCTGGATCGGTATGACACAAGGGGGCAGTGTTCACTGGCTGACCAGCCCCTGGGGGCTAGTGTAACCAGGGAATGGGGACAGATAGCATACCGCCATGGACTCACAGCCAGAGCTGGCCCCTACAAGTGTAACATCGAAGTGTATAGTTCAATATAACAGTGTATGCTGGGATGGTGTGTTGGTTATCCTGTGAATGCCTTGCAGCAACAGAGCTTTAACATTGGACCCTATGGAAAGTAGGATTTTACACCCTGAATGCAATATGCAGACTATTCGAGGTTGTGTGCACACTTTTAAATGCTTAATTGGGTCGGGTGAATGCTAATTAAGCCACTGACGAGGTCTATATGAGCCGTTTTTAGGGGCTCGTTGTGAGGTAACTAAGAATGGTAGCACTTTGAAATTTGGTATATACCCATACTTGTACTACTTGTACAGATTGCTATGGACCCTTTCAGCAGCTTATGGGAAAGTGTGTTGGTTATCCTGTGAAACAGTGTAACATCGAAGTCTATAGTTCAATATAACAGTGTATGCTGGGATGGTGTGTTGGTTATCCTGTGAATGCCTTGCAGCAACAGGGCTTTAACATTGGACCCTATGGAAAGTAGGTCGAATTACCCCCCACGCTGCCCCTCCCCCTCTTGCAAACATGAATTGGGGGTCTTCCCACTGTAGTGTTGGCGTTTGCGTTTGCGTTTGCGGCTAGTAATTTATATGGGGGGTATACATATATAAAAGGAATTTTATAAATTATCGAGCGCAAACGCAAACGCAAACGCCAACACTACATTTGATCCCAACCTTGATTGGGAGCTAGCTTTGTCTTCTTTCAGTATAGCTTATAGTGAATTAGAAAAAGATTTGTTTGATGTTGGTGCTTTTAAAATGTTCATAGAGATAGATTTAATGAACACAGAGGGCGAAAAGCAAACGGTGCATTTTAATACAACAATGAAACCTTTCTTTGATTCTTTTATTAGCAGTTTTGTTATGACATATACCGAGAAATTGAAGATATTTAAAATTGATTATTACAGGGTTAAATGCTATACACCGAGAGGTACTTTGCCGTCCACCTTTTCACCTCGCAGCCGGTATCATGTTTCTTTGATGGCGAGGTACAAAAATTGTTTGTCGTGCTTCGTTTGCACACCACATCTAATGAACTGGTTTCCAATTGAGTTTGATAAGTGGCGTGCTAAAATGGCATGCCATGATCTTAACAAGAAAACATAAAATGTAATTTGTGTAATTTTTTTGGCCACGTTGAACTGCATCTTCTATATTTTCATGCAATAAACAGACAAATAAAATACTGTGCTCTGATTGGCTAATTTAATGAGATGTACATACGGGGATGCCATGAAAGGTATGACAGTATAAACAAAGGCTGAGTGCAAATAATTGAAGTACCCACGTTAGGAATGAGACGTTTTTGAGAAATTCTAAAATGGAAGAAAGCATGGATTTTACCACAGAAAGCTTAAACTGGATTAATTTAATGAACGAGAGACCCAAGTATATCCCTCCTTTAAAAGAAAATCAAACGGACATAGAACATGAAATGGACGTTGCTGTCGTATTACCGAAAGATCCACACAGAGGTGAGCCTTGGAACAATTTTGGAGATAAACTATATGAAACTGTAAAGCTAGATCCAAACCTGAATTGGGAACTAGCTATAACAGAGTTTTCGATAATGGGTGTATCGTTGGAGGATTTTTGTCACCTCAGTACTTTAAAGATGGTAATAGAAATAGATTTAATGAACAGCGAGGGTGAAAAGCAAACGGTTTATTTTACTAGAATGTTGAAATCCCATGCAGGCTCTTTGTTGTGTAATGAAATTATGGAATATATGGAAAAGTTAAAGATATTTAAGATTGATTCCTTTAGATTTAGAGCTCGTGCAGTAGGTGTGACTTTACCTTTAATTCCACCGACCTATAATGTTATCGCTGCTTTGAATGCGAGGTACGGAAAGTGTTCAGCATGCTTCATTTGTAGATCAGACCTCATGTGTTGCTACCCAAAACCGTTTTACCAATATGATTACCCCTCTTTGAATGAAAAACGATCCAACATGGAACACGAAACAGACGTTTACATTTCAATTGATCGTGACAAACGTAAATGTCAGCCTTGGAACGATTTTGAAAATAAACTAGATAAAACTATAACTTTAAATCCGAACTTGGATTGGGAAGTAGGTCTGTGCAATTTTTCAATATGGAGTGGTAATTTAATTAAGTATTTCTCTGACATAGATGTGGTTAAAATGCTTGTAGAGGTAAATCTTATGAACACAAACGGCGAAAAGCAAACGTTGTATTTTAGTAAAATATTAAAATCGTACACCCCTGTGCTTATGTGCGATGGTGTTTAGGAATACACTGAAAAACTTAAGATTTTTAAAATCGATTCTTATAGATTAAAAGCTCATGCAGTAGGTGTTAATATTTGGCAACGTGCAGAAAAACTAAAAATTTCTAAGATTAATTCGCATAGATTTAAATTTGGGTCAGTGGGTGTTAATTTTCCTTTGATTCCACTAGGCTTTACTGTTTCCTCTGGAATTATGGCCAGGTACAAAAAGTGCACCTCATGCCGTGTTTGCAAATGAGAATGGTACAATTAGGTCATATATCCCAAACTAAGAAACAATTTTGCACTTTTGGAGAGAAACTAGGATAAAACAAATTGATTCAAGCCTTTTGGTTGTGTTGCTTTTTAATGTTCATCTGTACTTTTACCATGTGTATGAGTTATGTGAATTGTTATTGAGCTTTTTTTGGTACCTCTTATATGATTGGTTATTTGAAAGTATATAAAGTAGAGAGTGCACTTAGCTGCAGTAGTATTTTTAAAAAGGGTAGACAAGCATGGACACTGGTTTTAATATGGATATACCAAAGGAAATACCAAGGATATACAGACCTTTAAAGGAAAAACAATCTGACATTCAGCATGAAACGGACGTGGTTATTTCACTAACGGGACCGCGAAATGGCCAGGCCTGGAATGATTTTGGAGAAAAACTGCCAGAGACTGTAAGACTAGATCCAAAGCGTCAATGGGAACTGGCAATAAGTTATTTTTCCATAGTCGGTGATTCAGAAGAGGATGTGTGTAACTTTAGTCCTTTTGAAATGCTCATAGAGGTTGATATTATGAACACCGATGGAGAAAATCAAACATTGCATTGTAGTAAAATGATAAAACCCCACAATGGCGTTTTGTCTTGTAATTACATCATGGAATATAGTGACAGACTAAAAATACTTCAAATTGATTCGTGCAGGGTGAGGTCACGTGCAAAGGAAATAATTTTACCTCCACTTCCACCCAACTTTATAGTGGTAACTGGTTTAACAGCAAGGCATGAAATATGCCGAGGGTGTCGTTGTTGCACACACCGCGAGAATTATGATAAATGCATGTTGTGCACGATCACATAGCAATAAAAAAAGATGAATCAAAAGTTTTTTTGTTTGGCTCTTTATTAAAACACATATAACTTTAAAGGGTTACACTCAATAGGACCAATTTTTGGCGGAAAACCGATTGTTACGGTGTTTTCGCTAACTAGCAGTAATAAGATTGTCTTGCCTGATTAGTGTAGGCGTAAGATACAAATACTCCATTACCAGTTAGGCCAGGACCCCCGTCTGCATAAAAATCTGGTCCGCCAAGGGGTTTGGCAGTAGTTACATCTAATATTCCTTCCGTTGATTCGCTAAAAGAAAATTTGCCATAGTTTTTTGGAATGGAATTCGAAGAAAGATTATTATGGTGCTTCTTAAGGATTTGCAGTTTCAGTGTTTAAGTCAGTACCAAAACCATTTAATGGGATCACCGGCAGTGGAGTACGTTTTAAAGGAGTACGTGTGGGCAACGTTTTGGTGCAGTTTTGTAACCCTTATATTATTTTACTAGACAGTGATTGTGTGTCTTTGGAGTACGTTATTAACACAACACGTTCGCTGTCTTGTAAAAACATTTATGAAAGCTAACAAATAAATAAAACAATTTTTTCATTATGTGTTGTTTATTTGGTTCGTATTAATCATTTGTAACTGATAACAGAGTTTATTATGGTCCTTTTTAAGAATTTGTAGTTGATAATCCACAGAGTTTAAATATTGTATAATGTCTGTCAATATCACTTTACATTTGTCTGTTGTATCTATTGCTGCAAAGGCTATAGGACATGTGGGAGAGCTTTTGAAATGTTTCATAGCTACATCGTCGTTTGGTTTCCATGTGAAAACAGCAACTCCACATTCAAAGCAATTTACAGCATCGGCTACTCCATGATAAATAAATCCATTTGCAGCCAGTGTTTGTGGAGACGGTGATTGCTTTTTCCAATTTTTTAATTGAAAAGTATTTAATCTAGCTGCTAAATCTTGATACTTTGGATGCTTGGTCATGTTAATCTCTAATTACCTCTTTTGCCGTGGTTGACTGTTTAAGATTTCTTTCCATACTAAAAAAGGTTATAATTGCAGGAGGGTATAAATAGCGTAGGGGGGGGGTAAGTGGAAGTGATATGATTGGCTAACCTAAATGGGAAGGGTAGGTGTGAAGGTGTCTCTTTTCAGTGTATGGAAGGTTCTATAGGGTAAAGGCTTAAAGCTATACCTGTAATGCAATGCAGACCTTTTAGTTAATTGCAAATGAACATATAAACTAAACAAACTTCTAAGAGAACTTGCTGGTTTTTATTTGTTACAATGTATCATTTTTTAACCTATATTTACTAAAATGACAAAAAGTTACAAGTCAGTTGGTTTATTAACTACGTGAATAATATTTGATTCTTTGTATTTTTGTACAATCTTGTTACAGTCTTCCCTTGAGGCAAAGGAAACAAAGGCCAATTTTTCATGTTCACCTTTCCTTTTGTTCACAACAGTTTTTACACAAACCTTTTGAATGTTCTTTACATTAACCACCTGTCCAAAAAGATGGAGAACCATCCTTTTAATCTTGCTGTCACTGGTACCTGGACAAAAGTTACTTGCGATGCACCAGGCTCCATTTGCTTCTGTAAAGGCATGTTGTATTAATGATTTTATGGGAGCGTCACTTAGCGGGACGTTTAACGTTCTGTTATTCCCTGTTGAGGTACCTTCCGTAAACCGGCTTTTCTTAACCGTGTTTTTTACTTGATGTTTTTTACAGTTGTCTTGGGGGTACTTGAGTTTGTATTGCTCCGGATAATGTTTTTGAATGTATTTCCTGGTGTAATAAGCATCCACGGTATAACTGGACTTCTTGGTTGACCGCATGGTGGTAGCCAGGCACTAACTTGAACATGTAAACCTTGCAGGCCTTTGGACCGATTTAAGAAAGAAGCCATTGGTAGAGTTTGGTTTGTTGAAGAAAATGGAGCACTCTGATTGGTCAATGGGTACAGTATTCGTGCCAGATGTTTAAGTGCATCAAGATATTAAGGCATGAGTTTTTAAAAATTATTCATTAAGCACTCGACCTTGGAGGATTTAACTTCACTTGATATTTTTTAACCTTACATTTTGCTTTAGAAATTACTTACCTAAAAATGGAGTTTGACAACCAAACCATAAAAGAAAAAATGACTGGAGATGAAGATGACTTTAGCTACCTGACTGACGTGTGTTGAAATGAAAGTAACAAGAGGGTAAATGCCAGAAAGTGGACCCACGGTGTTACGTTTGAACAGCGTGAAAAAATACAGGGTTTTTTACAAAAACTAGCTGCTCAAAAGGTACAAGAGGCAGAAAATTGGCTGAAGGAAAACGGAAAAGAAACAGAAGAATGGATTAATGAACTTATGGCAGAAGTTAACAGTACGTTTGAACAAGTGTCTACCAGGGACAAAAACCAAAGACCTTTAGTAGCCATTTTTGTTTTACCCTCCAAAGGAAAAAGAAATCAACAACTCGACTACCTATATCCTTATCCCGTGACCATGTCTACGAAGCCCTTGATGGACGACTACGGAAAAGCTAGAATATATATACGTCTGCTAATGTCATGCCTTTATTTTAAAGCCGTTGAAAAGTTCGGAGCAAGATATGCCTCATATTACTCAGGCATAACGACAGATTACAAGTATGATTTAGACTTTTGGGGCCAAGCTCGAGTGGACAGGTTAAAGTGTCGCCGATATTCCCGTACGGTTTACAGTAACCTCGATAAATTACAACAAGCTCAACTTACAGTTATCTTTGCTAGAGCCTTTCCCACCAAGTCACTTTTAAACCAACTGCTAGATAAGGCAGACGTTACATGCATGAAACTTAAAACGGACAACAGAAAAAGTGGAACTTCTCGAAGACTTATTCGAAGCGTTCGAACTGCAAATTTAAAGCACGATAAATGGAGTGTGCTTAAAAAAAGGAACTGTTTGTTGCGGGTTACACCTGAGAAAGAAAAATTGGAAGATAAAAGTATGCCAAAATGACTTCAATCCAAAAAGTAATGGACGCTGTGCTTGAGTATTCACAGTACACCACTAAAACTCTTGTTTGTAACGAGTTTAAAATAAACTTTTCTAGAGAATATGGAGGCATAAGGTACTACAAAGATGCGCTACCTAAGACTTTTATGCTATTGTTATTACAATATTTAAAACTACCAAAAGACAGGGTTGCAAACTGCCTTGAAACAACTTGGCAAAAATTGGTTTTGGCCATACCGGAAAATTTACCTCGGCTTGCACGTTACAGATGTTTGCAGATTATAGCTGAACTGGCTAGTGGAGTGTTTGATGACATAAAAAACCTATTTGTTTTTTTTAACGACGCTAGTAAACAGGAAATGCAGTTAGCCCTTTCTTACTTTTATGAACCCAATGAAGAAAGAACCTGCGAATGGATGAAGGTGGCTGCCAAGTTAGACACTAGATTGTTCTCGGCGATGGTAAAAAGAATTCAAATGAACACCATTTCTTTGAAAACATCTGGCAACTACAAGAGGGCTTTAGTTTATGTTCATCAATTAGCCCATGAAAGAAATAGGGTGTACTTGGATTCTCTTGAAGGTAATCCTGAAGCAGTTTTGCACAAGTTGCGACGGGCATACGAACACATATCCTATGGCAGGATTTCACTGGAGGACTTTAGTCATAAACACGGTCTCATTAAAGCCATGCTGGAGCCGGAAAAAGGTTACATACATTCTTTTTTTTGGATCTGCAGGAAATCGGAAAAAAACAAGACCCGACAAGGAACTTGTGGTGCCTGGCGACCAAACGTCCTTAGATTTAATTTTACACGGACGACCAGGGAAAAAATTCCAAAACGGCGACTACCTGGGTGCTTTGGAACTAATTAGTGCTTGTGGCTCGAGTTTAAAGACAGTATACATTGATTGTCGGGTCGTAAATGTCCGAGTGCTTCCTGATCCGAAAGACTGTTTTTGATTTGTCCCCTTTACCACCTCTTTTTTTAAAAAGCCTATTAGAAAAGCGAAATAAAATTTATGAAAGGTTAACAAGACGTACCAACGACATGAATGAAAACAGATGCATCCGTCCGTTTTTTTGCTTAGCACCTGTAAATAGAAGCCAAAAAGCCAGCAATTTTTGTCATAAAGAACAGCTTTTTGAACCAACAAACGATTCCTGTTATGAACGGGACAACATAAGTGCCAAAAACTACACTAAGGACTTTTTGCTATGGATAATTCACGAGAATCCTACATTGATTTAACTAGCCAAAAAATGGTGGCAAAAGTGGCTTCATTAAGAAATGTCATAGAGGACTCGGTTTGGTATGAATTTAATGTTGACAAAGAAGACCTTGAGAATTGTGATATTGGAGATGCAAACATCCCCATATACAATATTCCATTAAGAACTGTGTTTGGTGAATCATATGACAAAGCATGTGTGGTGCTTTTAGATAAAATCTTGATTTTAACGCTTATATCAAAGACGTCAGGAATGGATGAATCCTTTAACGAGGGTGAAATGATGTTTAATGAAAAAGCCATACTAAATTTACACCAAAGCGAAAACTCCAAGACTGATGTTTGTTTGACTTTTTCACCTTTTTCCCAATATCCACCGTCCCTAATAGTTTCTCCCATTTACACCTGTAAAGTACCAAATTTACTTTTATACGTTATAGTTTATGCTATGGTAATATTAGTTTATTATGCTTGGATGGAAAGGCATTTTTTTAATGGAAAAAAAAACATTTCAGTTCATAGAAAAATGGTTGTCGTCTTTTAATGTGTAGAAATTGACAAACGAGTTTAACTTTCCATGTTTTGATATGAATGTATGTCGTCGGGATATGAATTTAATTAAAAACGTATAACATAAAATAAATAATAAAAAAAAACGAGGAAGTAAAATTTTTTAATTTTTATTGTTATTATGTAAACGATAGCATGTCCCAAAGGTACTACATTATAACTCCGGTTCCGTGTCACAATCAGAACACTTTTCCCCGTCATAAAATAAACAGGGATGCATATGACGAGGAAATAGTTTTCCTGTTCTGTAACTAAGTTCACATGTTAAGCAAACACACAATCGATACATTTGGTCACATCTTTCGCAGGGTATCCTTTTTTTTTCTTCATCCTCTTCCTCTTTTAAAATGTAAAAATAGTCAGGAAAATCCTTTTTTTTCTTCTTTTTTTTCTTTCCTTGAACTTTTCTTTCTTCACCTTCATTTTTCCCTGGTGTTTGTTTCGAGTTCACTTTTTCCCCCACATTTTTCTTTGAGTTTCTTGAACACTTCTTTTTGATTTTTATAGTCTGATGAGGTATTGGCTGTTTTAAAGAATGTGGTAGTTTTTGAACTTTTTTTCCACCAGTGAAACACCGTTTTGTACAACTGGGCAATTCCATAGTTCATTCCTTTTCTCCTGTCGCTTACGCGGCTGTGCTTTAAATGACCACCGGGAAGAAAAATGTTTTCTTAAAATATACCTGGGTGTACCTCAATGCCCCCTCCCCCAACACCTACTACGAATTCTTTCTTTGGAATGTTCTAGGTGCTTATAGTTAGCTTATCACTGCAACAGAGTCTAAAGCCTTTTTAAGTTGACATAGTTTTGCTGAAAATACCGCCCTGTGTTTTTCACAGTTACAGCCCTGCTGATGAGGTATGAGGCTATGATTCATCAACAAACTACGGGTTATAGCCGCAGCTCGCCTTACATGAGACTTTTCGTAAAACTCATTTGATACATACTCTTCGGTGTCAAATAAACATCTGCATGGCATTTTGGTGTTCAATTCATCCATATCTGTCAAACCGACATTAAGACTTTCGACTTTACAGGCCACGCACACCCTAGGATCATTTGCAAATACAACATGTGATCTGCTGTCAACTCCTGCCTTGTCTATATCTACATTTGTTTTTTTGATTGACTTTAGAGTGGAAACTAGAGTTCCAGCAAGGTTTTCTGGTACGACGGGATAGCTTTGAAGAAGTGCTGCATGTTCCAACAACGTTTTTATTTCACTTACTTTCGAATATATCGGTGTAGTCTCAGGGTTTTTGTCATCTTCATGTAAACCACCACAGATTCTAGGGGAGGAGTTTTAGTGGATCCTGAGGGAAACAAATTTTCAATATGGAAGCGGTTACTCAGTAAAAATACCTCGTGCATAAGATCTGCAGCCACTCCATTCAGTTGATTTGTGTGGTAATTTTTTTGTGTGGGAATACATAGTCGTGAGAAATAAGTTATTAGGTCCCTCATGCTTATATCTTTTTTAGAACCCCACAGTTCCTTAAGTGCATATATTAGACGGTTTAATGCAAGCCATACCACACGATGATCATATCTAACACACATTCCACAAAATGTGTCTTTACCTACTTTAAAATTAGGACATACAAAATGAATGTAATCATTTAAAAGTTCAGTACGCTTTACCTCTAGTGCATCAATAAATTGATAAATGCCTTCTACTGAATCGTCCTTTAACAACAGCAAAGGATTCATGGTAGAAATGTTTTTTACAACATGTAACATGTTTGCCCATCTTGACAACATGAAAGATACTCGAAAAAGTATGTTGTCGTCAGTCATATTGAAAGTGCGGCTAACTGATTGCAAAAGAGCTTTCTAATTTTTTTAACGTTTGTTTTATAGGCTGTGACGGTTAAACCTGAATCTCATCCTCAATTAAATGAGGTATTGGGGGAAATTTAATCTCCCTTTCAGTTAATATTTTTGCAGAAGTAGAATTACTATTGGCGGGCTGTAAGGCAGAATGTAGTGACTCGATGGAAGATATTGCACAGCTCTCAGGTAACATTATTTCACTTAATATTGAATTTTCAATGTGTTCATTAGTTGAAGGATGAGTTTCATTAAAGGACGGTGGTTGGCATAAGATATCATCTACATAGCTGTATAGATCATCTGCTTGTTCCCCCACTTCTGCAAATCTATTTGTGTATTTGGTGAAATTTTTATAGTTTTTTGACTGCTTAAGTGCATCATGATGTTTGTCTATTTCTTTTAGGAGTGGCAAAGAGTGTGCTATTATTTTTCTTCTTTCTCTTACAGCTTTTTCTTCTCCTAGTAATCTATGACATACATTGGCCCTGTATTGTTTTAGTTGAAGTTCTTTGTCTATTTCAGTTATGCGTTTCATGTAGCGTTTTAGGATGTGCAAGTCTGAATCTGATGGCATGGGTGAACGAGAACCATTTTTGCTTTCTTTTAGCAACAACCTGGCAGCCTTAATGTTACACAACCTTTGTGCTTGTAATTTTTCAATTTCCTTTTCCACATTCATCGCACCTACCAGACTTAGTTCACTGAAACAGTAGTATGGTTTTTTTTTGTATCAGCCCTAGGTGAAACAAATAAAATCTTTTACTGCCCATCCGATACTGGGTTGAAAATAAAATGACACAACTGTGTCTGTTGAAACTAATTTCCTTTCTATATGTGGTTCATTCCATTGAGATAATCTAGACCATAAAGCTTCTTCAGTCACACCGTAAATTTCCTTGACAGAAGAGTTAAACCTACAGGCACCAATACAAATTGAAAGCTTCTTGTCTACAGCATAGGCTCTACCCGTAACATATAGCGGGTGTGATAGTGAAATTCTATGTAGCTTTTGTATGGGTCAGAGGTGGTATATTCGGCTCGGGGTGTTAAACTGCTACCTGAAAAACGTTTCCAGCTGTTTAACTGTTTGCTGTGAGCTATAACGCACATATTTCGAGACGGCATTGTTGCGTCCATGACAATTAAGTTTTCACCATCTGTATGGTGGGTTACAAAAGGCAAACCGTAGTACAAGTTTGGCTCTTTTTTTAATAAGTCCCACTCTTGTGCCGCTATTATATCATTCTCCGTAAACACATTGGTAAGACTATCGTGAATGAAATTTCCTTTTCCGATATAAGTGTAAGCTTTTGAAAATATTCCAGGTATGATATTTGTTGACGCATCTGCACAAAAAGTGTCAGGCCATGAAAATATTTTTCCATTTTCGTTTACCCCTCGTATGCCTTGGCTGGTTTCGTGAAAAGATTCTTTGAAGTTTACCTCACTTATTTTTTGTAACGTAGCTAAACTGTGGGAATTATCAAGTGTGAAAACCACCCCTTTATTGCCATCACAAAGTGCCACTTCACCTTTTTTAGTCTTAAATCCAACACACTTTTCTATGTTACGAAATGTAATTAAGCTATCTTTAAAAGGAAAGACTTTGATGTTGGTTGTTAACTTGGAAGAAGCATGTGGAAGATGTGGAGGTGGGATGTAATTTGATTTTCCTGTTAGACTGTACCATATTTTACGTCTTACGGAAGGTTCAGGATGAATAAAATCCGTTACAGATTTTGGCATTGTGTCAGACATACGAGTGAGATCGCGGGGAAAACAGTCTTTACATATAATAGTTAAGTCATTTCATATTACGATGGAAACAACTCTATGTGCCCTTTCGGACCCAGTTCTTGAAGGAAATGAAAAAAACACACAATCGAGTATCTTAGAGCGAGCAGCTTTGGCAGCTTGTGATTTAACTCAGCCTGTTAGATTAACACTAGACGAAGGAAAAGGTTATGTTTTTGATACCTCTAAAGGTGAAAATATTTCAAATAACATTACACGCCAATCAGCTGATGAAATAACGCAATTTCATGAAGGCTTGCTCTCAATTATCGACAAGGAATACACGGAAGGAGAAGACGGCATAAGTGCAGACAGTGTTACCCAACCTGAATGGTTTGGTCCATACAAACACTATGACCACTTTTACTGCTTAGAAGACCTATCTTATCAACTGGATCCAAACAGGAGCAAGACACTTCTAGATCCGATATTAAAAACCTTTACCGAGCAAAGTTGCGAAGAGTTTTCCTTAACATTTGAACAAATTGAACTGCTTTGTAGAGAGCTAGACAAAGAGTGCCAGGAAGCCGAGTCATGTGTTTACCGTTTGTACTATCCGGAAGTAGGCAAAAGTGGACCGGTCGCCTTGTCCCCTCTTGTTCTTAAATTGCTTACAGAGGCACTTGCTTTAACAGCAGTTAATGCAAGCAGTCTTTGGTGTTTGCTGGATGCTTTGTTGGCCAACCTTGTTTACACAGATGAGGACGAACATGGGAACGAGAAAAACTCATCTACCTTTTCTAACTTACCTGCCCAGTGTATTTGTTGTTTATTAACAAAACAAACCCGTTCCTACATTGACACTGCGACAGAAGTGGGGTGTCAACTAACTAAAGACAATTTAATATCCTGGACCACATGGATTGGAGTACTTAAAACGGAAATGTTTAAAAAGGGTCACAGGGTAAATGAAACTCCCGTGGCTAACATTCACGACAAGGAACGCTGTTACGGGGCAGATGGTTCGCCGTTTTTAGAATATGAGTTGATCAAGCTATATATAGAAGATGATAAAGGCCGGATTGTTAATGATTTTTGGGTTGTAAGGAGAAGTATTCCAGATGAAAGAAAGGTACAAGGTATAGAGGAACGAATTGAAATAACCACCCACATGGATAGTTTTTAAGTTGTGATACTTTGTAACCTGAAAAAATAAACTTTTTGCATAAAATTATAATCTGAACAAATGATAAAAAGTGTTTTATTTTTTATAAAGAAGCATTTATTTCAGATGAAAGAAAAGGACGAGCGTTTTCTTTGAAACAAATCAGACAAAATGAGTTTTTACTTTTACAGAAACATGTTAAAGTCCAACACGAACCACAAACCAAGCAACCGCAGCAAGGAGTATAAAATAGTATATCTGCCTTTATGGCACACATGTGACAAATTTTACTAATGAAATCTTCTAGTGTGTTAAGAGAGCTTAAATCACCCATATCAATTTCCATTAACTGGGAAGCCTCTATTTTATCTTCCAGTGGTGGAAAGTTAAAGAGTTGAACGTTTGTCTCCATCACGTTATGGGCATTTGGGTTTGCATTATTTTCATTTTCAGCAACCACTAGAGACGACCTAACTAAATTTTCTTCTTTTAACAAGGAAACCTCAAGTTTACAACCAATATCACATCTTAGTGGTGGTCTTTTAAGGTGTGGAAGGTATGCTGCCCTGTAAATCTTATACGCGGGTTCACGTGGAGCAAATGATTCCTCGCATCTTACATTTGTTAATTTTTGTGGCAAATGGACAGTTACTTTTGTGGGGTGTCGTGGTTTACACCGTGTTGGCACGTGCGCCATTTGAACAACATATGACCATGCAAGCTTTAGCCACTCCATCATGGTGGACGTTCTCCTTATAAGAGAAGGTTGATTTGTGTAGTAGGACAAAGTTATATGGGCAAGTAAAGAACCACAACTATACATACTGAAAGAGTCATGGAGGAACAACGGTTAAAATTATTGACTTCTCAGGCCGCTGCCGTCGCATGTATCTGCCAGGAATATCGCGGTGGAAAAAAGACCTTGTTTTAAATCTACTAGAACAGTCGAAAATTTTGGAAGCTTATTACATTATTACTGAAGCTTCCATTCCTATACATGTGGAAACCAAAAATGCCTTGTTCATTAATGTTACGAACAATATTGGAAGTCTTTACTGCAAAGTCAAGGACGCCGGTACCGTTAGTGAAAAACCGAAAACTAAGAGAACGGGCAATTTTTTAGCACTCTTGTCTAAAATCATACCATGGTGGATGATGTGTTCAGAAAATTTGAAAAAATATGTTCAGGATTCTTATGCTTTAATGAAAGCTTTGCGGTGTGAAACCTATGGAAAGCTTAATCCATATGTGTTACAAGACATGCGTCCAACTGATGTTGGGTCATATATACATGATGGCTTCGGCGTTCCTTTGATAATGGAATGTGCAAAATTATTTGGTTGGCAAAAGCTTCAGCATGTAATTCCAGGGAGGATGGTACATTCCGGATTACCGTTCATTGGAGTTACCCCTGATGGAATCAGTGTAGTAAACGTTGAAGCCTTTCACGAAGTAACACAAAAATTATATAACTGACAGTCTGTTACAAAAACTGAAAGAGGAGCAGGAGCTCAGTGGATGACAATGGAACTTAAAACAATTCATCTTCAAAACAAAGTGCACAACAATGGAACAGTACATCATGCAACTGTGGAAGAAAGTGAAATAAAAAAGTTGATTGAATTTTATGAAAACGACATGGATGCTTTAAAAGAAATAACTAAACAAAAGGCTCTTGACTTGCTTGCTTATAAACTGAAAGTGGCTGGGTGGCTTCCTTTAGGTTTCAATACAAAGGAAAAGTCATTAACGCCTGGCACCGTACAAAGGTTATTGTTAAGAAAACAGGATCCCTTTTTTTAAAAAAAGCACCATATTTTATCCTACGGCAAAATATAAAAAACTACCCGACTATAAAGTCGGACCCGCTGTGTTTCCTAACCTGACACAAATGCCGGTGCAAAACACAAGCGATGATTTTGACATACTTGAACCGTCTATAAAAAAGACTAAAAGGGTAAACTTTACCTCACAATTCAGTTCATTGAAATACAAACATGCAGTTTGTCCAGGTAAAGCATCCCTTACAGTTTACAACATTGAGCCTGAAAAGTTAAATAAAAAGTTGTTTTCTTTTGAATGGGACGAGGCTCCGTTAATGCTCACACTCAACTGCATACATTTTAATCAGGTTATGGCGCAACACTGTGTTGCAAAACAATATAATGAAGATGTAAAGTCAGTTTTTTCCCTTGCTTTGCGTGCACACAGTGATCCAAAAAGTCTTCTTCCCATACGAGTTGCGATGTTTTATGCATATGACACTGGGATTCAACCCGACACTGTAGATAGGTTCAGTGAAGTATATGGCAGGGAAATTGGACTAGCCGCACAAAGCCTACATGGTGGTAAGGATGTATATCAGATGCTTATTGAATCAACTTATACAGATAGGAGAACTACCTTACATCGACGTGCTCTTAATTGGGAAACCCTGGATGATCCAAGCAGTAATGACACATACGAGAAATATAAAAAGTAGCAAACACCTAATACGATGGATTATAACAGTGATATATGGCTGTCAGATGATTCGTCTCCACCCTTAATGTCTGACACTGATGACGAAAAACCTTAAAGTGTATTTGATTTACCTCTGTCTAGCCGACAATAGTTTGGTTAAAAGGAACTAACATATTTTTATTTCAATCTTGAATAAAACTTAAAGTATATGTGAATCGCGGAGCAGGTGTTGCTCCTACGGTAGCCACCAGCCGACTAACCAACTTAGTTTTAAATAAGGCAACCGGTGCTGCCATTACCCACATAGTGGCGACAGATTAAAGAGACCTCTGGTTTTACCCGTAGGTAACAGCACCGATCGACCCGCCCTCTTGAACAGGAAGCATAGACTATATGACACACCACGAGCACCTGGACTTACATTTTTTTTATCGTACACGTGTGTGTACTTACGTCTTTTTTTAAACATGGCAAACACTTGGAAAGTAAAAAGTGCAGTTATAACAAAAAATGATGTAAAAAGTGTTGCAGGAAAATACAACATTTCTATGTGGGATAAATTTGTTAAAAAGTTAACAAAAATGAAAACACGCAGGGAGCAGCTCAAGTATGTATGTGAAGGGCGAAGGAAAACTATGGTGTCTGCATCTGAGGATATATAGTCCTTTTTTGGGCTTCCCCTGTGCATGGAATCGGATCATGCGGCGGTTATGAACAAGTTACTGTCGTTAGTGGACATTCCTTATGACCCTCAACTTGGTCATGACTACACCAAGGACATGTTGTACGTAGTCGTTATGACACTGTGGTTTGACACACCGGCTACAAAGACAAATGCTCTGGAGATTATGTACAGCAGGGAAAAAAATCGTCATTATGGAAACGAACCTCATCATCCTGAGTACGAAACTTTAACGGGCATTGAGTGCAAAGATGAAAACATTGCTCACATGGCCTTAGAAAGGCTTACTCAAAACATGCAATGTAATGAAAATGGTTTTGGCACACTAGATTTAAAGGCGATGGAAAAGATGTTACCGGTTTTTATGACTGATACTGTGGAAAAACAAAATTTATATAAAACGTACATTTTAAAATTCACAGGTATTTCTCAAGAGGTTTTTCGTTTTATGTTCATGGAAAAGGGTAATATGTGCTTTAAAAAAGACCTATCCGTAAAGTAATTGGTCTTTGAAGGTTTGTACCACATAAAATGTAATTGAATATTTATTCATATCTTGCTACTTGCACATGTGTATTTATGATAAATAAATAGATGTGGTAAAAATACTTTTAGTTGTGTTTGTTTTATGTGCTTTTTTGCTTTTACATCATTATGTTTTAATAATTATTCTCTTATTTATTATTTAACTATCGTAAAAGATGTACTATAGAACATTATGTGCGGTATATCGAAAAGAAAAAAAAGTACATTTTTTTTTAACATTTTTTAAAAAAACATGGTTCTTTTCTTTTGTGTTCAACTCGCTCTACAACTACTGGTTGTTATGGGAACGAGTTCTCTTAAAAGTAAAGTGGATCTAAACTTTTTGCTGCTGCCTTATGAAAATGAATTTAACGCACAAATTACTTGCTCTGCAAGCAGTACGGAAACCAAAAACAGTGTAAAAAGCCTTACATTATATAATGAAAGGGAACCTTTACTAAGGCGTACAACACACTGTTTGAGTTTTAATGGACCAGACTCAACATTGTGTACAATGATGTTAAAAAGAACATTTGGAGAAAATTCCTGGGCCAATTGCACAGCAGACAACAATAGCTGTGTAGCTAGTGTGAAACTAAAAGATGTTACCGAAAAAGAATTAAGTTTATGGTCATGTATCGCTGATTTTATTGACAGTGGGAGCAAAAAAATAAAACATACACAAACAGCTAGATCTTCCTTAGCCTACACTTTAGCAGGAGTCACTACTTTTTCACGGGGCTTTCCATTTGAAGTACCTGAACTATGAGTCGTTCCTATTAATATAACATCAAACCATGTTTATGTTGGATGTTCCATGGTGGGATTAAATGAAACACTGCATGTGCAAAATAACAAAATACGGGGAATTCCATTAAAGCAAGTACAATTTGTAGTAAACAATGAAGTGTACAAAGGAGCCTTATATGAAAGAACATCATCTTATGAAGCTGCTTACTGTGACGATAACGTTATCAAGGGTGATCCAGCTATTGCGTGTTTTCATGATCTTAAAGGTATGGCCTCACAGGAAGAAGCTTGCGGTGAGGGTGAAAGCACATACACCCTTTTGGCTGAACATACAGTTTATCCTAATCCGTTCAGTTTTGAGCCAGTAGACAAGTCCCCCTTTTTTTTGTTTCCGTCGGCCACACATTCTGGATATACAGTAAACTTAGGGAAATATTTGGTTTTTGAAAACCCACCTCGTTTTGTTGGGTGTCATCCCATTGCTGGCAAATTAGATGAAAGTATTTGTTTTACACCCACCTTATTGAAATTGGCGTTTAGCACTTTAATTAATTTGGCTACAAAGTATAGACGCTTACGTGTTTTGCCAGTGGAAAACAACATGCTTAGATGTCCAGGGGGTATAGCAATGACCATCATTGCAAAATCTTGTGTACGAGGTGAAACAAATATTTGCAACCTAAATGGGGGATATGATATTGTTTCAAAACCAGAAAATATAACCCTGGATATTCATTATGTTGTAAAAGGATGTGCTGTTTCTCATTATTATTGCTTCGATAAGCCCCGTGTTGCTGACCGAAATGTTTATATTGTTAGGGTTCACCAAAATATGAAACCGTTTTCAAAAAGTATACAATTAAAAACTTCAAACAGCATAATGGCTGATTGTAACAAAGCACATAATGCTTTTCTAAGTAGTCAATTGTATGAAGCATATAACAATACTTTTGATCAGCTCGTTAAAAATAGCCAAGTTACCTTAACGGAAGTTACAAACCCTATTCTAGCATGTCCTTGTAGACAAACTCCTAGAACCTGCCCGTCTTCGTTTCCCGTAGTTGCCTCTATACGACTGAAAGCAGCTGCCTTGACTTCTGGTTTAGATATAACTTGCTCAATATTTAAAAGAAAAAGTCCTGTTGTTCATTCATCTGAACTACTTAAAGTACTGCTTTGTGAAAAGGGCAACAATCCCACCTTTCAGCAAATATTACGCACCCCCTTTCCTGTTTTATGGAAGCAAAGTATACAAGTTGAATTTACACAAGTACAATATAACATATTGCGGTGTTCAAGAAGAAGTATTTGTTCTGATGTGAATGAAACCAGTATTGAAGATGAGGACGTCCAAATTACCTTGTTTCCACGTACTTGGGTGCGTCCTCAAAGAATAGAAATTCTTCACGTTATGAATCCTATTGTGGTAAACCCCGTTTCATTTATGCTTAAGTATCGTGCTGTAAAATGTTATCGTAACAATTTTAAAGAAAAGGGTAAAATAATCAACACTGTTCAATTAGTTAATGATTATATGAAAAAAAAACATTGCAAAACTTCAAAGTATGAGATAGATATGCGTATGATTAACAAAAATACAGTTGAGTGTGTCGCCAGCTACACTGGTTCAATGGCAGTTTTATGCCCTAAAATACACAGTTTAACCCTAAATGAAACATCATGCTATAAAAAGGAGTGCCGTCATGTTGGAATGGGTAACGATATGATGATTAGGAAAGTGATTAATACTACTGGAGACATTGAAAGTAGCTTGCAGCTAAATTGCACTGCTCGTTTGGAGTCTCCTCTTAAGGAACACATAAATTCAAACAGAATGCATGTTTCAAAAAGAATAGTCGATTTATTGAATCGCAAAAACTGTAACTTTACCACAGCTGTTCCAAACATTATGCAAGAAACGTCCTTCTTAGGTCACACCTACGTAACATGTAGGTACCCCTTATCAGTTGGAAGTCTTTAACCATGTTCTTTTGTAATTAAATATGCAGTTTTAAAACTACATGTTAGTAAACAAAGTTACATTGGACACAACTATAAAAAATTAAGAGAACGAGATGGTGGGGTGCCAATAAATATGGGTCATACACGGGTAACATATACTGTAGGTGAAAATAAAAGTACAGTTATTGTAGCAACAGAGGGAAGCTATGCTCAGTACGTAGAAGGCGTGGGATATTCAATTCCCAGTCGAAACGTTATTGCTGTTAAAGTAAGCAAAAACTATGTCTCTCAATTTACTAATTTTGGACAAGACGCAGTGATGATATATGCTCAGTGTACATTTATACATGAAAACACGTCTTCCACATCATCACCGCAAATAGTTTTACCCTTCGCGTCTTTAGAAGAATACAGACATACACATGGAATAAAGGGAATATCGATTATACATCATGATGGTGAAGTACGTATAAATCACATCTATCCAAAACCTACAACCATCTACACATATAAGGTTCAAAAAGGCCATTTCATTTTTAATATTTGTTTGTCTGTGATAATTATAGGGATTGTGGCAATAACCATCCTGTTATCAATTTGGGTAGCACCGAAATATCGCTATGCACACCGCTAGTATAAGAGACACAATGTATAACTTTTTCCCATTTATAATGTGAATAAAGTTGTTTTAAAGTGCAAAAACGGTTACCCCCTCCCACCTTCATAAGGTATGCACAGTTACACCCTCCCACCTAAATTTGTATTTCACCCTCCCCCCCTTCTATGCTTTTCTGAGCTTAGACCTTATAAAAATAACCTGCCAACCACAGATATCGCACTTCAAGGAATACCTTATCTTTGACCTAACCATGGCCTCTATGGGAAGTCTTAAACTTTGGAAATCCAGTAAGGAAATTTTATTTCATCTTTCGTCTGACATGTATTTTTTAATGAACGTTTCAAAGGAAACATGTTGTTTTTCACGTTCGGAGTTATGTTTAACTGAAGCATGCTACCTGAGCTGGCAGTGGTTATACGACAATGCCGCCTCGATTCTCAACACAATGAAAAACAGGAATTCCCGCATTGCCATTTCCAGTTCCTATGTGGTGACTGAAGTGGCAGAAGATAAATATATCATAGACGAATCAACAGGTATGCGTACGACAACTATAAGTCGTTGTGACCTTCTAAACATACTACATTCTTTTTCATTGTTATGCAATGAAATAGCAAAGGAGAAACGTAAAGCGTCACTGACAACTGCAACATTAAAAAAAAAGTTGGATAGTACAAAAGAAGAGAAGGTAGAACATTTTTTTAACGACCCTAAAAAATGTGATTTTGAAGTTATTGTTAATGGAGAAACATACAGTGTCTCTAAGAGACATCTTTTTGAAAATAGTCCGGTTTTTAATTGTATGTTAAACAATCCAACATGGAATTCAACAAAATCCAAAAGTCAATACTTATACGAGGAAAAAGACCTTTTCCCTTACATGGAATTGTTTCTTAGGTGCCTGCATTCAGAAGAAATAGAAATAACAAAGTACAATATAATCCCCTTAATAAAGCTGTCCGATAAATACAATACTGTAAGTTTAAGTGAAACATTCAGGAAAGCTCTTGCCAAAATTTTGTACACAGGATTACCTATAGAAACCGTCATTGAGTGGTGGATTATGACCAAGAAATTATGTTTCGAGAGCGACTGCATTAAATACTTACGTCTTAATTTAACATTCGTGATAAAGTCTGAACTTTTCACAAACCTGTCGCTAGACGAAATTGTTTGCCTTTTTGAGGGAAATGATCAGGTCGTTCCTTGTGAATTATTCGTTTTAAGTGCTTTTCGTCGATGGTTAAAGGAAAACGATGAAATCGATGCAAAATGTATAATGTCTTTGGGTAAGCCATGGGCTATTTCAAGAGAAACCTGTATCGTTAAAGAAAACGAATTTTTAAAAGGATTTACTGCTGAACAAATATATAAAGCCTTACAATACCATACAACCTCGGTACTTAGTAGGAAGCGACAAAATTACATAGAAAGATTTTACACACAGAATGGAAAGACCTTATGCTTATATAAAAAAAACGTTGAGACTAAACATGCAAAGGGTTCTGAACACATGTTTAACGACGGTGGTTATTTTATCAATTATAATCATGACGATGATATCAGAAGGATTAACATTTCATCTTCTTACGCCGACAACCGGTATGCAGCTGGGATTTTTACAGTATATCGTGCTTTTAAAGGAGGGTATAGAGAAATCCAAACATGTATTTACCCTCCATGTAACATATACCCTGCACCCTACTTTAAAGAAACCTTTAAATTAAAACTTAGTGTAATTTTTTACTCCACCTTAAACAGTGTAACCTTTGTTAAGGGAATATGGCAATCGGACACAATTATTTTTTCAACCAGAGATGGTTACAGAGTCACGCTAACTATTCTGGACGAAATATTTATGGGTGAAGAAAACGGCAATGTAACAATAATTCCAACCCCCTATTGCTATCCCCCCCACCCAAGGTATAAATACCGCCTAGCCACCGAGGGGGTAGCAACTGTGCACTTTTACTTCCTCAGTACATGCCATAGAGGAGAAACCACTCACACCATGGATTTTTCAGTAGAGTACAATTTGCAGCAGCATCCTGCCACCTACGAGGTAGAAAGTGAAAATATAGACACTTTTATGCCTCAAATGCTGTATAGTAGCCTACAAACACCTGCACTGGAAAATAACCTTGTTATTGGCTTACCCACAACAACAACAGGAGGAAAAACAGGAGAAGTGTCTTACGGGTACACAGAGGCCTTGAGCAACTCACAAGAAGGGGCTATTGAGCCTTATTATAAATATTATTCCGACAACCAGTGGCAGACAGAGCAGTTTTATACCTGTCTACTTTGTCAAGGTGTGTGCCACATAAATTCTTTTGTAAAAGGTGGAGACTGGGACAGTTTAACATGTAAAAATTGCCTAGCAGACATGGGCGATTTGTGTTTTGAAATGTTAAACAAATGGAAAGTCGAATGCTCCTTTTGCAAGAATGGTGAGATTTTCCAGAAAGTAACAAGTTGCGACAAATGTTACTCTTTTCTTTGTAACAACTGTACGCTGATGGACGGTGGTAAAATGTGTTGCGAAACATAATTATTACAGTACAATTAAAGCAAAACGGTAACCTAACACAATGAATAACATATTGTCTATGACTACGATACCACAATTGGTAGAACAGTTTAAAAATGAAACAGCACTTGGTGTACAAACTGACAGTCAGTGTGAGGAACATAAAAGGTCAAAACTTTTGCTTTGGTTAAACAACATAGGCGACAGTAATTGTAATGCCAGTGATCAAGCAGGGACAGCATTGTCTGTTAAAGCCTATAGCATGCTAAAGGCCTACATAGAAAATCCCATGGATAAACCACCTTTTGATGCTTTGGTGGATATGCCACGGGTTAATGCATTAGGATTAAGCCCGGACTGCATTAGTTTATGGTTAAAAAATTCAAAACTCACAGACACAAATAGTGTACGAGAAGCTGTTTACCGTGCAATATTCGTAAACACGTTAGGAATGACTGGTACCACATCTATAAATGCCATAATAAAGTTTTTTGATGACAACAACAAAAGTAAGATTGTCAGCCATGGATCGTCTAAACGCAAAAGGGAAAAAATGCGGGGATGGACAAATTACACTGACATATATACGGAAATGACCACAAACGACATAAAAGATTTATATGGAGTTTACTTTAACTCTCACCTAAATAAAAAAGAAGTGACAAATGTCTTAGAGGAAACACGGGACAAAGTTAAACATGACTTACATCATGCATTAAGTGTACCCGTTTTCACAGCTGAAAAACTTTTGGTTGAAATAGGTTATCAAATTATGGAACCGATGCTTTTTAGACGTCAGTTTGAAGTGGCAGTTTCAAAAGGAACTTTTATTTTGGAAATGCCAGCACACAAAGTCCCTTTATTAATTAAAGGAAAAAACGTCCAGCTAGTAGGGCCTAAACACCCAAAGCTCTTAGGGGAACTTTTTAACATACTTATGCCTCGAAGGTTTGGTCAATGGCACGGCACAGCAATAGCGTTTCTTGATGTGTACTTGGATGTTCTTTTAGGTGTTTCTCCAGAATATAAAGTGGATTTTCACGACATAGTATTCTTTACCTGTACTCAGGGTGTAACATACAGTGACGGTATATTGGAAGCTCTTGAACGAATTCAGGACAGAGTAAATGGAGCCGAAAAGGATGCTGTCAATGGACCATTCTGGGTATTATATTTATTTTCCATATTTACTAAATTCTTCGCCATATAAAACCTGAGCTCTGCCCATGATCCACACTCAACAATCTCCTGCATTCCCCAACAGGAACCAGGATGTATTACTCATGACAAACGCGCCTCCTCCATGACACTCTGTGACATAAGATACAAGGATGTAATAACATTCCAACCTTATCTACGCATACACAGTGTAACTGGAGGAAGTGCGATCCACCTGTGGTGCCATATTTGGAATGAGAGAATATTTCACAATCTCCTCTCAATACTCATCAACATGACTAACTCACAGGTGGCAATCTCTCCCTATGACACGTGTCCCTATTTCATTGAGCCACGTGTATAGAATATTTCACAACACTGTGAGCTGCTCAAGTCTTTCATATAAAAGGCAGCTTGAGCAGCTCCCAGTCATCTCTCCCAACTTACATCTTACACCTATACCTAGAACCTTCGACAGGTTGAGCTATAGGATCGGAGGCAGAGCTTAGATCTTGGCGAGTGTTATCATTGTTACCACCCTTATGAAACACTCATGTCAGCTATGCAATAAAAGGATCAACTGAACTTCCCTTGATTCCGTGTACATTCACTTCACCACATGTAACCGTCCGTTGACACGATGGTGGATGAACCCTCCAAGAATATCCCACTACCAACCTCTCATTAAACATGAGCAATAGTGAGACATCACCTAAGGAGCCAGCTTCAGAACAACGCACCTTTACATCACCTGGGCTAGACGCGCCCAACCACCCCACAAGTGATACTACACATCCCCTCCAGAGACAAACTTCATCTCCAGACGCACTGACATTGGATCCAGTTTTACCTATAGCACTGCAGGCCCACGTATTACAACCTGTGAGTACCGGTATTGAACAATTTTCCTCTACAATAGTGGATCACAACACTGGCGCACACACCAGTACCCCAGTATCACTACCTGCACCAGGATTAGACATCACCTTACCTGGTTACTCACAAGTGAATTCACCGCCACTAAGACTTTCTGGTATAACTAGCCCAACCTCTGAAGTACCTGTGGACAATACACAAAGCCACCTGTACCTCGACCCACACCTGGAGGACAGAACACCAGAGCTTCAAGCTGCCCTCCAGGACATCACTCCCCCACAACCCACAACACCTAGTGCAGCTGCATCTACAGTACAGACTAACCCAGGTGTAACTTCACATAAACCACAGGTTTGTGAGGAGCCAGTGGTTGTAGACACAGACTCTGACGCTTCCCTAGACGCTGATTACTGGAGAGACAGAATCGGATCAGCAGTTTCTAGGTGGAGAGCAGCCTATGAAAACGGTGTAGGCAGGGTTTCCAATAACGACTCTGGACACCCGGTAGGAGACAATCCAAACTTCTCACTCAACATTAATAGACTACTGGACGAGTGGCTTGACCCTACCGTTACCCAGCCAAACCGATACCAATCCACTTCTGAGGAGGAGGACCTGTACCCCCCACCTGTGTACACACCTACACAGCCACTTAGAACCAGGTCAGTGGACTCACCACCAAGACAAGGCTCTAGATTTAGAAGGAGGGCCCAATCAAGTTCACCTCTTAGAAGAAGAACCCCCACTGGTTACAGACTACTGAGAAGTGTGGACGGAGCTACAAGCAGGTCTCACCTCGTAGCTACAACCCCGCTACTCAACAGAGGCAATAGGACGCCTTACAACTCACCTCTCCTCATCGATTCACCTGGAGAAGATACTGAAGTGACTTTTCCCCGCCGACCCAACATGGCAATGCCCAGAGGTCACCCCCCTCAGTATGACCAGGAGGACATGAGAAGAAGCCTTGTCAGAGACTGTACAAGCGCTGTCAGCGAATCTCTCTCTGAGCTACTGGCCAAGCACGTGGGCACCCTATCCACTGAGATTAAAAATCAGGGACAGGAACACTCAGACCAATTGGCCAGAGTACACCTCAGGTTAGATGACATGGAACGTTGGAAGGAGCATATGGAAAGCAACACCGCCCACAATTTCAGGCAGGCAGAGCAGAGCAATATGGAAGTTCTCAGAAGATCCGAGGATTTCACATATCAAATGACTGACCAGCTCAGCAAAAATATGGACTCAATAAGGCTTGACCTGATGAGGGCCATTCAAAGCCATTCGAACAGTGCCGACGCCACCAACTCCAACCAAGCCGCCACCGGCGCCCAGGGTAATTCAGGGCAGGTACAATCCACTCCTCCTTACCCCACGGCACCTGACTACAGTACCAGCCACAATGACATGACAGGAGCAGGTATGAGCCCACCACATGCCTTCAAAGACAATCAATACACAGCATCACACGCACCGCACCAATCTCCTACAAATGGTGCACCAAACACCCACCAGGGGGCGACAACGTCTTGTAACACAGCGCCTAATCCAAACCAACACGGTGGCCATGTGGTTAATGGTGTTTACAGTCCCCAAGGACAAACAAGCAACCACTCTGGACTACCATATCCTCCTAGGTATGATCATATAGCACACTCCACACCGGTAGTGCACCAGGGAGGATACCATGGCGCTGAGTATACCAGATTTCCCCCTAGTAGAATTGACAGCGACAAGCTCACATCTGCCCAGCTAGGGTCATTCAACAAGCCTGAACCCTTTGACAAACCAACGCCCTACAGGTCTGCAGCAAAATTTCTGACTGAATTTAAATTCTTCATAAGGAATGTGCACGCCAAGAGGCCCGACCTACATGCAACTTGCCTGTACACCTTTCTCAAAGGAAGGGCAGCTCAGTGGTTTTTCAGCAATATAATGGACAAGCCCATCATGCAAAACAATGACGCCGTCTATGATGCTTTCTTGGCGAGGTTTGGCACTCCCGACCTCAGCACCATCCTCAAAGGATACAGAGCCAGGAAACAAAAACCAAATGAAACCACTGAGGACTACCTAGCAGACATGACCATGTTGTTGTCCAACAGCAGCCTGGACGAGGCCTCACAAGTGGACTACCTTGTAAATGGCCTCAGACCCGAGCTAAAAAATGTTGTTGTAGCCAAATCTCCCAAGACCTTGCTGGAAGCTGAACAATTGGCCATAAATCTGGAACTAAACCTCGAGGCCATAAAAATTGCTCAGAACAGCTCAGCAGAGTTATGTGCTGTAGGCTACAACAAGAACGACGACAGATCCAGAAAGGATAAATATCAGCGCGACCACAAGAAAGAAGACAGACTGCCCAGTAGCAATTACAACAAACAGTATGAAAATAAATTCAAAAACGGCTACAGAGGAAGGTCCAAATCTTCAGACAGATCCAATCCTAAGGACTACAGATCTAATTCCAAAAATAGATCGGACTATAAGTCCCCAGGAAGAGATAGGTCAAAAGATGGATCAGAGCAAAGATCAAGATCCTCTGATAGCAACAAAAGTTTCGTCTTCATACCAGTTGCTGGACAGCCAAACAACAATAAAAACGTCTCCTTCATGGTCCCAGCTGACTTCACTATCCCAGATAATTGGGTACAACAGTCATTAAAGAAGTCCAGAGATCCAACCCCAGGCAGGAATTACTCCAGGAGCCATTCAGGATCTCAGTCTGAGGCAGACAATGACAGCCCCAACAACACACAAGATGAATAGGGATCAGGGGAAGGCACTCAAGCACCTAGTGACCCCGACCCCAACCGGACCACGACCATCGAATTATCCAAGGACACTTCTCGAGATGCTGATGCACAAATGAATTCAGTAGACTCCCAATCATCCAGTTCGGATTATACCAACTTCTTGAATACCAATGAGACTTCGGACTCCAGTGATGACGAGGACGAGTACGAAGACCAGAGCCAAAGGACCTCAATCCTGAAACTGAGGATTAAATCTGAGCAGTATGGGCAGCAAGGTAAGGCCATTTACGTTGATACAGAATTAACCAAAGGTGCAGTTTCTGTAGACATAAATAACCACTTGTATAGAGCTCTTGTTGACTCAGGCGCCTCACTTTCTTTTATTAGCCAAAAAATGGCTGACAAAATCGCGAACACACCAAATTTTAGACACGGTAGACGTGCGCGACTGACAGTTTTATTGGCTGATAAAACCCCCATCCAAGTAAATCACTCCATGACTGTAACTTTCCTCATTGGTGGCCATGAATTCAGATCCAGATTCCATGTGGTACCTGAACTGAACCATCCCCTAATTTTAGGAGTAAATTTCATGACCAAATACAAAGCCAAAATTTCCTTTGGACCAACTCCCCCATCGCCCAATTACATCAGGGCAAACAAAAATGTTGATATTCCACCAAACACTGAAGCCACTTTCAACGCGGTTGTGATAGGGAATAGCAACATTGTGGGAAAAACTGGATTGACTGAGAACTCAGGTTCTACCCTACCGGTACTTATTAAACGCGCCATAGTTAAACCTAGATCAGACCTTAAGATAGTACCAGTAACGGTAGCTAACCCAAACGACTTCCCCATCAAGATAAAAAGACACATGAACCTCGGTGTATTTAAACTTTTCAATATCAAAAAGGCCATACCCATTGGTGCACTCAATAGCGCCCATTCACTCAACAGTGTAACAACAGAAAAGGACTTATTCCCAATCAATTGTGGAGAGGATCCCATGGACCAACTCCCCAAAGGGAACGAACCTTTGAAGTACAAAATCTGTGAAAAACTGTCTGAAATTCAAAGACAACAGATCAAAAACATTGTTGAGGCCAATAGGCAAGCCTTTGTCCTAAATGAAAGCGCCATAGGTCTCAATGTAGAAAATGAAGTCAAGCTGGAATTAAAACCAGACTTCAAACCCTGCAACAGACCGTCGTATAGGATGTCCCCTCACAAAGAAATTTTTCAAAGGGAACTCCTGAAAAAACATTTAGAACAAGGGATAATAGAAGAGTGTACCAAACCCTGTGAGTGGAACTCACCCGCCTTTTTAGTGCCAAAACCACAAGGTGACAGGTCAGTAGCCTCTGGTTGGAGAATTGTAGTTGACTACAGATGGGTAAATGAGAATCTAAAAACTTTCTCTTACTCATTCCCCAGAGCTGACGACCTCATGCAGCAGATAGGCAGAACGGGCGCCAAGTATTTTTCCAAATTGGATGTCTACAGTGCCTACCACCAGATTCCCCTAGCAGAAGAATCTAGGCCACTTACCACTTTCTCTGCCAACGGCACGAGATACATGGCAAAAGTTCTCCCCATGGGACTCAAAACTTCAGGCCTATCCTTCATGAATGTAATGGAGCAACTTCTCATGAAATGCAAGTATAAAAATGCTGTAGCATATGTAGATGATGTAGCCATTTACAGCCCCACGTGGGAAAGGCACTTACAAGATCTGGACGAGGTTTTAAAACTTTTTATCAGAGGAAACATCAAACTAAAATCAGAAAAGTGCGAATTTGGAACTACCAAAATGGAATTTTTGGGTTTCAATGTAGACCAGCATGGTTTGTCACCATCCCCGGACAAAATAGGACCTGTCAAAACCTTCCCTCCACCTAGAAACATCCATGATCTTAGATGTTTCAATGGTATGGCGCAGTTTTACAAAAGGTTCATCAGAGGTTTCGCTCATGTCATGAAGCCCCTTTATGAGGCGACAAAATGCACCTTTAAATGGACCACTGAGTGTCAGAGAGCCTTTGAGAAAATTAAAGCTGCTATCTGTACTGAAGCTGTGCTGAAATTCCCGGACTATAATAGACCTTTTGTCATTTTCACTGACTCGAGCAACTACAGCCTAGGAGCTGTAATCACTCAAGTAGACGACTATGGTTTCTATAGACCGATTGAATTTGCAGGGAGAGGCTTGACACCTCAAGAGTCTAGGTATGGGATAACTGACAAAGAACTGTTAGGAATAGTTTTTGCAGTCAAAAAGTTCCACCATTATGTGGATGGAACTCACTTCAAAGTATACTCGGACCACACCGCCCCGGTTTCCCTCTTCAACAAAAAGGAAAACATAACCAATGGAAGGTTAGCCAGGTGGGTCGACACAGTCATGTCCTACGACTTTGAAGTCAGATACCTGCAAGGCAGAGCCAACATTGTGGCAGACTTCCTTTCCAGAAGGAAATACCCGCCCAGCTCTGATGATCCAATTCCCATCAGGTCTCAAGGTAGAATAATACTCCCTCCTAAATCAGTCAGATTCTCCGACATTACCATGACCAAAGTCTTCAAATCAAACGACCCAATTCCCAAAAATCCAGTCCTCATGGGACCACCCAGGTCCATACTAAAAGGAGGACAGATTTGGGGTAGCACTTCAAAGAAGCCAAAGGGTGTGATCGCAAAGAAAGGCAGCTCTGAGAGAGAAAAACTCAGCTCCAATCAAACTGTGCCCGAGCTGTGCATTCTAACTCGATCTAAAGCCAAGTTACCAGACCCAGTCACACCCCCTCAGCCCAGCAAATCAACCAGAAGTAAACAGACCCGCCCCCCTAAGGTCAAGGACACCAAGACCAAATCAAGGGGCAGACCACCTAAATCTAGGTCACCCAGAGTATCAGTGAAATTAGCTAATACAAGAAGGGCTAAGTTATCACACAAAGTGCTACCCATGGCTGAACGAGCGATAAGCCAGCTATGCAAACACCACTCCCTAACACCATCCAGGGAGACACTGATACAGGCACAGCAGGAGGATGTTTTCTCAGACTCCATGCTGTCATACATCAATAAGGGTGAATTACCAGAGGACCCAAGCCTTAGTAAACAGATACTGCTAAACCATGACCAGTTCATGATTTTAGACGAAGTTTTATTCAGGATCACCAAATCAACCTATGGAGACAGTTTGGAGCCTACACTACAAATAGTGATGCCAGAAAAATGGGCAGAATCACTAATTGAGGCCACACACTGCTCACCATTAGGAGGACACCTTGGTCCCACTAAAACGTATGCAGCAATCAGATCCAGGTATTATTGGCGTTCCATGTTCAAACATGTTTTTGACTACTGTGGCACTTGCCACACATGTCTCACAACAAAGAAAAGACCAAAACATCTGAGAACCCCAATGACCCTGAGAGACCCTGTTTTAACAGCCTACACTCACCTCACCATGGACACCATCGGTCCTTTCACACCTGCTGTGGATGGATCCTCATTTATCCATGTCGTCACAGATCATGCTACCAGGCACATCACTGTTTGGTCCACAAAGGATAACACCAGCGCCGAAGTAGCGCTAGGATTTTTCCAAAGGGTTATCTGTGTTTTTGGAACCCCATCGGTCCTAAACACAGATAACGCAAAACAGTATGTGTCCAAACATTTCACATCTTTTTGTGATAAATTCGGCATCAAACATGTGACAGGGAGTGCACATTGGTCAAAATCACAAGGTCTATGTGAGCGTCAGCATCAAACAATAGAATCTTCACTCAGAGCCTTTGTCTCCAAATCACAGAAACATTGGTCGACCTTCCTACAGGCTATAGCATTCAGCATAAACAACACCGTATGCAGCGTGTTAGGATACTCACCCAATCTTTTGGTGTTTGGAAAGCAATCACATCTCCCAACTGAGTCCTCCCTGTCATTGGTCAAACAAACTGAAGAGATCAAAGACAAGGAAAAATTGGTCACCGCCTTACTCAGCTTAAGAGATGACATCCAACTTAAGGCAGCTGAGAGCATGGTCAAACACCATAAAAAGATGAAAGCCAGATTTGACGCCACTGCCTCCCCATGCACCTACAACACAGGCCAGCTTGTGTATTTACACATACCTAACCTGTTGGTAAAACAAACGAGCAAAAAGCTGCAGCCCACCTATAGTGGACCATACATCATAATGAAAATGACTTCACCAGTAACTGCAAAATTAAAAAGGCTCCAAGATGGTAAAGTATTAAAGAAATCAATACATGTATCCAGATTAAGAAGACCAATCACCAAGGCTAGCGCCAAGGCTGTAATCAAAAGACTGCAGTCTGGGCCAATCAACACCTTGTATGACCCTGATCTGGATTCCACCCATATTAGTCAACCAGAATCCCCCGCAGTCAAAAAGAAAAGAGGACGACCCGCAAAGAAAGGACTTGTCACCTTTGCCCCTTCCCCAAAGAAGAAGACAAAGAAAAAGTCCACAAAAAAAAATAGATTTTCAGAAAACACACAATTTTTTTTTCCCCTCCTTTTTCACCCCAGAACACCCACCACAACCCCCCCCCCCCACATTTACACATACCCCCTTACCTTCACCCAAACCGGTGGCAATTTTGGCCACGTGTTATTTCATGCAGTGATGTTTTTCCCCCACAATTTTTTTTTTCATTTCATCTTATTATCCAAACCACATACCAATTACCTTTAACGTCACAATTTCTACACAACACCCCAAAAGCCTTCTGGCTTACTTCTACTGATGGGACATTGTCAAGAATTTTATCTAGGATTTGAGACTCAGACAGTCATATAATGATTGATTAAGGTTGGCACGCCACATAAATTACCCAAGGTCACAGCGTATTCTCGGTTCGTGAATCCTAATTTTAGGAACACGCATGCGCCGGTTTGTTACAAGCTCAGGGCTCCTCTATACCTTAAAGTATTACCAAATGACCACCTATTGTAGGAGAGCAGCACCTAGACATCCTGATCCGTGTTTATGCCCCTGTTTACCATGGGTACTGGAATGTTTGGTGAGACACTTAATCAAATAATTCAGCACAGTTCCCTGCTGTGTTATCATAACAGGAACAAGTGCACCCCCACAAGCTGACTAATCTCAGCACCACAACCATCAACCCCCCATTATAACTACAATATTCAGATCACCCAATGATCATCCGCGCCCCCCCTAGGAGGCCCATCAAATTTGCATATCACAATGCGCAGGTGTATGCAAACCAACCAATAGCTAGGCCCCGTGCCATATATGGGTGAGACATACCTCATCGGGAGGCATGTAATGAGGAATTAGCCAACCTCATGAAATGCTTATAAGCCTCACACCACCCCCATCTTATCCACTTCCAAAACAATAACCAAACTCACCACATCCAGCCACCATGGAGCAAGAATCCGGAGACCACAGGACCCAAGTGTCGGGACTGCCATGCAACAAGCCCAGGTAGGATCGGTCTTATGTGTCCATTAGTAGCGTCATCAATCGTTCTAGCATGACAATGATGGAATCTACCATCATGTTGCCCAGATACCCATTACATGCCAATGGTAGTGTGCGCCCAGAGTGCTTTGTAAAATGCAATAGTTGAATTTGCAGTCCTTTTTCAAAACCATGTATGGCAGTCTGACTTTTCACAACCTTATTTATCAACCTCTTGACAAAACCCCCCACCAGCCCATTCATCTGTCTTAGTCTAACAACGAACCTATCAAAATTTCTTTTTTTCTCTCACTATTCACAACAGCCTTAGAGCCCCAGAGATTAGACATGGAGCCAACTCAGGGTGGACCATCCACAGTCTTTTAGGCCCAAACGGCATCAGAAGTAAGGCCATGGATCTGTTCGAGATCAGAATAACTATTATGGAGCACAAAGACATGATCAAACGCATATCCAGCGACGACTTAGGTGTATACCTAAACAACAAAACAGTTCAAAAAGAGCTCACCCTACAAGACCCAATTGTATTGTCGGCCACCAAGGCCATGATATTCGATCTATGCAAAGATTTCCCCACAGTCCCATTGTGGGACAGATTCAGTGAGGAAACATCAAGCTATATAGCACTCCTATGTGCCAGGACTCTGATTACCACAGAGAAACCACTTAAAGAGCTACCAAGATATGAAACAGGTATCGGCAGATACAATGTCATTATCCAATCAACAAATCTTCAGACTCAGCTGGCAGCGTTTGAGATGGCTAGATACTCCCACTTATACAGTTAAATCTATCAACCCTGAATTGACCCATTCTACCCCCCCCCCCCTTTTTACACATTTACGACGTGAAAAATCAATTACTCCCCTTCAATTCATTTCCCCTTTCAATTCTCACGACCTTTTTACATGACTAAGATGGAGACATCCTGCTAGTTAAGGCATCAGCCTAGCAAACTGATAACCTTTTAAATAAACACGTCCAAAAGCGCCACATTCACACTACACTTAACCAAGTACACACCCAAACACGTATAGAACGACCACCGCCCAATCTACACAAACATACCTCACACAAAGCCAACCCCCCCCCCAACCCCACCCTTAGAACACCCAACTCACCCCAGACAACAGTCCTATCTCAATCTCTATGATCAATCTCTCACAAGCTTATCTAAATTTCTATTTTTAGGACAGCAGCCTCCTTGGCAGCACTCCTCCTAATTTTGTGCGCCCAGACCCACCAGTCAGGAGCACAGGATTTTGTAACCAATGAAGAAACCATCTTCAGGCCAAACTATGGTGTTTTATTCACTAAAATACCCCAGAAAATGATCTCAGGATATATGGATTACCCATTAGTTTTCACTTTAGACCTATCCTTCAATCAATCCTTGTAGCGACCAGACAAATTAACCTCCCTAATCAGCAAAAATGCCCCAAATTTTATCTTGGAAACCGCCCAAACTTTAGACCTAATTTTGGCAAATCTCTACCAAAAATCTCAAAAATCTTTAGCCCTATTAATAAAATTTTTGGAACATCCCCAAACTAGGTCACCCAGAGGCGCCCCAGGACAAATCATAGGTGATATTTTAAGAGCATCAATTGGCTTGAGCACGCAACCTGAAGTAGACTTGTTGAATTCCGAAATGTCCGACCTAGAGAAAACTCTAGCCACCAAAATGCACGTGGTAGAATTAGCCACACATTTTCTCTTGAACATTTCTGAATTTAATTATCAATCTTTGAGTATTTTCTCCAGCATGCAAAATGATACGGATGACGCCCTGGCTCTGCTCAGCTCCAACCTTCAACTGTTGACTAAGAATGTATCGAACATCTTATTCAACCTGGAACAACAGAGCAGACAGGACACCTATCATTCGATGTTATTTACCGCTGCTAACTCTCAAATTGAAGCGCTAATGAATCTGCAAAATGATTTAGACACCCTACTGGACTCACTAACCACTCTAATGGAAGGCGAGCTACCTCCAAAATTAATTCCACATAAAGTCATGGAAGATGGACTTAATAATCTATCAAGCTCTTTGTATGAATCCAACAATGGTATCAAAATTCTAAACGTACCCACCGGTTTCTACTACCAAAGGAGAGTGCATGTGCACTGGCAGGACCAAAACAAACTTTACATCACAGTGCCTATACCCATAGGGCTGGGGGACAACATCTACTCCATATATAGAGCGGAGGCCTTCCCAGTCCCATTTGATACCACCAATGTAAACACTACTGGGTTTACACGAGTACAGCCATTGCCTAATTATATAGCCATGTCTGCGTCCCAGTCACACTACATTGAACTGGATCACTCTGACTTAGATCTCTGTGACGTAAATGTTTTCATAACATGCAACCTGCCCCTGCCCATGTTATCTCCTAGGCACCCCACCTGCAGCTTATCCTTATTTTTAGACCTACCTGACGCTGTACATAACACCTGCAATTTTCGGGTCCACATGACAGCACAAATTCCCAACATTGCTAAGCCCATCTCCCAAAACTCCTACTTGCTCATCACTAGCTTTTCACCTTCAATAATGCAATGCTCAAACTCAGGCCAAATTGAGATCAGAAATGCAGCCTACTCTATTATTTCAGTACCATGCCTCTGCTCACTTAAAAACAGAGGCATGATAATGATTAATTTAGACCTGTCCTGCGCCCAAAACTTTACTTTAGAACCTATCGCCAAAGTGCCCTTCAACTTGCCTCTATGGCAGCATTTTGGTAACCCGCCAAACAATATATCAGGAGTAACCATAGCAACCACTCCGACCCACCTAGACCTACCAAATTTTCAGCGCCTGAAGCGCCTTCACAACCAAAAATTCCTACCCCTATTCAAAGACATTTTAGACTTAAAAGGCGCTGCCACCAAAATTCATGATAAATCATCCATCCTGAGCACCAACTCACTCATACATCTAGGATATCACCTGGAGTTTTCCCCTTGGTTACACCTGTTGTCGCCAGCCATCGCCATCTTGTGCTGCCTGATCACGTGTCGCATACACATGCGCGTGGTATACTTAGCCCAATTAGTGACCATTCACAGTCGAGCAACGATGGCTGACGCAGCATCTTGGAATAAGCTCAAAGAGATGATCAAAAATACCAACCAAAATTGGCCCACGCTGACCACACCCCAGGAGATCACTACACCTGACTGGATTCAGATGCCAGGAAGGTATGATTCCATGATTGCCTTCCTAGGCATCATCCTCAGCTTGCTATTCATCAAGGCGGCGGGAAGACGCTGTCTTAGGCATTGGCCCTACGGCAGACAGGACCCCGCCCCCGGAACACCGAGATTCGTGCTGAAGATACACTCTGGAGGGCACACATATGCCTTTCCAGTGGGATTAATGGTGTATGGAAGGAACCTTTGGCCAACATCCATCTTGGCACCCAAACTAGCACCACCCAGGTTAACTTTCCCCCTAGCCCGTCATCTTGATGCGCATTGGAAGTCGGACGTCGGAATGATCATTGGTGGAAGACTGAGGACGGTGAGGCTGGAGAGATACCCCAGTTGCCCTTTGCTCTGGCGGATCCCCCTCACAATCATCCTCAGATCCAGACCCCATACGGTCACCCTGGCCATTGTACAGGAAAACCAGCCCGATTTCCAACTCACACCAAGTGAATACGAACTATCAGCCAGCTACAAACCAGTGCCACCTCTGACACGGAGAAAAGACCTAAGCAGGCGGGAAGCCCCTAAAGCCTCCACCAGCGGGACAACTCCGGCAGAGATGGCCCTGCTACAACTCAGGGAAACCCAACCACCCAAGGATCTATACTTATTCGACCCTACACTGGCTGAGAGGGCCATTAACACCATAGATGGTAGGTTTTCTTTAAAACTTTAAACCATTAGTTTCGGCTGATGTGGGGATCGTTGGGTACGCTCAGCGTCCTCATCGACCTCCACCGGCCACCCCCCGAGGTTCCTCCCATAATGGACTGTCCCCAGCGCCCACAGGCCCGGTGACAACACTGGACGGTACCACCACCCTTATGTGGGGATGGCAGGTGCTGAACTGCGCTAAATAGCAGACCGGATAGCCCTGAGACGCTGATGTGGGGATCCCCCTCCTATCCGGCGAGATCCCCCCGAGACCCCCCAAGGACCCCCCCCCATAGGGCCCCATCCCAACCATACATAACCATACCCACAAAATCGCAATATCCCGCCATTGCTTCACTTTGCACATCACTAGATCTTATCAATGACGACGCAAGGCCATTCCACAAACCATAAACGCAGTCATAACGTCTGCACAAAATTTTCGCGCCAGTCGCGACCCGGCGTCGCCATTTTTAAGGAGCTTCGTGATATGCAAATGTCCATTAGTTTCGGTCACATGATCGTCGTGACTCGATACATAGACTGAAAACAACAACATCAACACGTGCAAACAACCTAGCTTCATGATAAAAGGGATTACTCACGTTTTTCCTAGAAGCCGTTCACTGCCAGCACCTTAGGCGCCAGCAGTAGGTAGGTGACCTGATGTATCCTACAAAAACAGATCAAAAATTGAAATTACCAAAAAGCCCGTAACAATTTTCTGATTCAAAATTTTCCAAAACAAATTCACACAACCACCAATTCAAAATTACTTACGTCCCGTCCTCGTTGATGAACACCGTGATCAACAGAGCGCGACCGTCCGGGAAATGGAGAACGCCTTGGACGATCTCCATCTTGCGTAACTACTGATAAGATAGCCGGCACCCATATCTTATATAGGGCCAAGGCTATAGGCATCAAAACTCAAAATTTATTTCAAAATCTGCGACCCCCACCCTCAAATTCAGTTAACATACCGTATAACAGAATGCCACAACTCAAAATTTTCCAAGACCTTTTTCAACCACCTTCATAAAACTTTAGGCCACTATTCGAAATATTTTTCAGGATTTTTATCTGAATAATCAGGTTCAGCACGGTGAAGCGACAGCTCGGTACCGCCACCCAGCGTGATACAAATTAACTAACTAAGCTTGCTTAGTTACACTTACCGCGTTCTATTCTTGCAATCAAATTGAGCTCTGTCAAGTTAATATTATGTGTCAAACAGCTGAAATTCATAGCACCTATTGGTTATCCTGTATTGACAAGGCCACCAGCTGACCCAAGCAGGATTTCACACCTCTGTTAATGGTTTGTTTTCACGGCTCTCTTCCCTACAGACCCCTCCTCTGGAGACCTGGCAGCCCTACCGTCCGTCGGCCCTCCAGCCCTGGAGAAAGACGAGCCGGGGCTATCATCGTCAAGGAAGGCGACAGGAAGAAGAAGCAGCATGGAAGAGGTCAAGCCAAATCCAACCCCACCAGCCGCGGACCCCGACCCCCAGCAGCAACTTCCACCAACCAGTGGAGGGAGCCAGCTAGGAAGCCCCATCTAACACCCAGGGGAACCTATGTGTCGGCAGCTTGTAGGCCTGGGACACCCATGCCCCCAACCTACAGGCACAACAATAATTACTGCCGCCACATCAATGGGCAGGTATCCGCTGCCAAACTCTGTATACCGTGTTACCATCAGCCAAATGGGTTCCTGTGCCCTTGCGCTTATGACAATAAACCCAAGCCAGGCGGCAACAGGCAACAGTCCCCACCCAGAACCATGTGGAGGCCCATGCCAGCTCGACCTAGCCCCACCACAGAGACAGACACAACCTCAGAGGATGGATCAGATGTGGCCACTGCTGGTGACTTAGCATCAGTATATCTAGACTTTTCAGACATTACCATCTCAGATCCAGGAACCATCGTAAAGCTGAGGGCAGGTTTAAGAACTTCAACATTAAAGAACACCAAAACCTACCTCCAAATAGCATACACCCTAATCGACATTTCAGAACACACAAATAGACTTTTCACAGAAACAATTCTTGTACTACCCAACCATTGAGATACGATTGTAAACAACCCCCATGCCTATACGTATTATTTGTTTTCTGTGAATGTAAAAATTTTCTTTTTCTATCAAGTATGTCAAACCCTTTTCACTGGATTCTTCAAAGCCTGTTTTGTTTAGGCCAAATGTATATATTAGCTTAAGATTTCTCTCCTTTGATGAACATTATGAGACTAAAAACCAAAATGGCCTCCTGGTTTAACTCTAGGCGCTATAAAGTTCATCACCTTCACCATTGTTTTTCAAGCTCAACCATGAAATGTATTTATGAGTTTTAGTCATAGTAGATCCTTAGCAATAAGCTTTTATTTACCCCATTCATATATATTTGATGAATATTTTGCGTCCCTGTTATACACTACTCCACCTTAATTTTCACCTCGTAACTAACTTTGCAAGATAAACTTGGTAGTGTGGAGCCAAAAATTCATCACCATTGTGCTGATCTTTGACCCCACAGTACTAAGAATTACCGACCCCAGTTAATTTTCACATGGACAAGTCCTGGCATATCAATGCGCCAAACAGAACTTGCCACCAGACAAGAAAAATTCCCATATTTTCAAAATAACAGGCATACGCACACATTATAAGCATATAACATGTAACCTTTATAACCTGTACATAGATTAAGTCACTTGATCCACACGAACTATATTTTTGTAAACTCAGAAAGAAGCGTTTTTATTATACCGCATGTTATGTAAACTCGTCAGATTTTCACAAAAACCTTGTATATGTACCATAATACCCATAATTGTCAATGGACTTGGCAAAGCCTTATTTTTCTGCTTATTTTTCTCCCTTTACACTCGTGCAGAGACGAGTAGGAATGTGGGGATTTGTCAATGGACCATTCTGGGTATTATATTTATTTTCCATATTTACTAAATTCTTCGCCATATAAAACCTGAGCTCTGCCCATGATCCACACTCAACAATCTCCTGCATTCCCCAACAGGAACCAGGATGTATTACTCATGACAAACGTGCCTCCTCCATGACACTCTGTGACATAAGATACAAGGATGTAATAACATTCCAACCTTATCTACGCATACACAGTGTAACTGGAGGAAGTGCGATCCACCTGTGGTGCCATATTTGGAATGAGAGAATATTTCACAATCTCCTCTCAATACTCATCAACATGACTAACTCACAGGTGGCAATCTCTCCCTATGACACGTGTCCCTATTTCATTGAGCCACATGTATAGAATATTTCACAACACTGTGAGCTGCTCAAGTCTTTCAAATAAAAGGCAGCTTGAGCAGCTCCCAGTCATCTCTCCCAACTTACATCTTACACCTATACCTAGAACCTACGACAGGTTGAGCTATAGGATCGGAGGCAGAGCTTAGATCTTGGCGAGTGTTATCATTGTTACCACCCTTATGAAACACTCATGTCAGCTATGCAATAAAAGGATCAACTGAACTTCCCTGGATTCCGCGTACATTCACTTCACCACATGTAACCGTCCGTTGACAATGGTATGAAATCAATAAAATTAATGAAAATGAACTAAACAGAAAACTTCAATTTACATGTTTCATGGCTCCGCCGGGGTGTGAGTATCGTTTGTTGAATGGAAAGTTTGTTTCTAAGGCGCCTTATTCTTAACTCTTCTGCTATTTTGTACTGCAAACCCTTGTGGGTATACAAAAAAATGTAGGTGTGTATGGTGTATGTCAAAGTATTTACCATGCTTATTTAACTGTAGTTAAGTGTACCATGTGAATACACATTAAGTAAATAAAAAAATTACATGCATTTATCAGGTTTTTTCATTCTTTTTTAATAATTGTTATATCATTGTAGATTTATTTGTGAATTTAGCATTCTTTTTATTACCATTAATTATGGCAGTTGAACAATAGTTAAGACCGTCATAATTATTTTACACCACAGGCGGAACTATAAAAATAGCTAAGTTAAACACGATATGTGTGTAGTTCAGGCTTTACCCTTTTTTCTTTTTATAAAATGGTTTATGTTTAAGTAGTAAAAACTATTACAGTTAAACCTTATTAAAAAAACTGGCAATAAAGAAGCAACAAGCACAAGCCATGTTTACAATTAATATTTCGATCATTCTCATGTTTTTGTGCATGGGCACACTACATGTTGTAAACTCAGAAAAACTTATTTCATTAACTAAAGTTAAAAGTGATGATGCAGAGATATTAATATCTGGGTCTTTTATGCCATATGTTGGAGGCAGCATTACTGTCAACGGAACGGTTTCTATAAAAACAAGCTATGAAGTGGAATTGGTATACTGCGATGCATACTCTGACGTTTATATACAACAGCAGGAAGTTGGATGGAGAGAAAATGAAAATAACATCACTTATACCATTGCAATACCAGCAAATGCTGCAGTTTTAAACACCCTTTTCGGATCCAGAGGACTAAAATGCTCCACGTTAATTAACTCACACTTGTATCACTTTAGGATGTTTTTCGGTTCTAAAGGTGTGCAAGTCCTGTCGTACACTAAAGAAAACCCAGCATGGAAAATCTTTGAAACTATATCGCATGATGCACCCCATATTTTATGGGTGGCTGTTACAATTGTGTCAATTGCATTTTTTATTACTGTTGTAATTCCTACAGTTTTGTATATTAGACATCGAAGACAAAAAAGTAACAAATGAAAATGTGAGGTAATCACAATAAAGGGTTAAATAATGGAAACACGAGCTTCTCATATTTTTTCACGAATGAGTCATGTTCCTTGCGCATTTAAACTGAAAGAGGTTTTCAAGAAAGGGCACAATGTGGTAACAACAGGTGTTAAAAAGTTTGATAATACAGCCAACAAAGAGGAAGATGTCAGCTTTACTAACAACAGAATAACAACTGATCAAAAACAACTACTGTCGTATGAAAGGACATGGCTTATTCATCCCTCTCCGGTGTCACAAGTGGCTTTAGACTTCGCCTTTCAGCTTCAGCCGACAGGATACAGTCCTTATTCCGTTGACTTATTTCAACACCTAACTGCTATAAGAAAGGCCTTTTCCCTTTTTATATTAGGGGATTTATTACTAACAATGGAAGGTGTTTTTCCGGGTGTATTAGCTGTGCCAAAGGAGGAAAAGCTTACTGAAAATTTTAATCTTGTAAAGGAACATGTAACAAAGGTGGTGTCGATTTTGGACAAAACAAATTTTATTAACCGTGTAAATAAAATATCCTTTGATTTCCATCGAGCTGTCACCATTTATCTAACTTTGGGCGTCATACCTGTATCGTTACCCAAAAACGAAACCCGTGTCATAGATTTTAACATATACAGTAAAAAGGAAAAAGTCGAATCGTTCATAAATAATTACATTAAATCTATAGAAACGATTATAAGTTCATACAAGGTTACGTCTCTTGAAACATTGCGTACAGATGTCATACTTACAAAAAGAGATGGTAAATATGCTTGCACTGACTACAGTGGTCGTCATTACATGCTGTGGACTTTTGATGCTACCGGGTCTATTAGCAACAGTGAGAATAGTGTACGCTCACCACTTATTGACATGATGCAGGACGAGTATCAGTTTAAATTTGCCAATGCCACACACAGGCTGCAAACTGTTGAAAAGATGACCAAAACTAGGGTTGTGGTGTCTTCATCGCTAACGGACGAGGCCGATGCTATCTTAAATGAAGTTCGAACTGGTTTAGCATCCTCCACTCACAATGAAATTGTTTCCGATGTAAAAAAAGAGCACAGTAAAATAAAAGTGTACGATGCTAAATCAAAACTAATTCACGATTCCTTGATCACCCCCAATTCTGAATCCAGTTTAGCTAGTCAATTGGCAACACTGAAGCAAAAACACGCACTAGATGCAGCTTCTCAGAGAAGCACGGTTTTGGAACAGAGTTTACGTGAATATTACCACAGACCCGGGAATGAAAATGACAGCCCCTGCTCCTTTAATTCCTTTGTACACACTTTAACACACGAAAAGGACATGTATATTAACAAGGGGACACTTCATGATGCAACACCGAATTCAGCTAAAAAAGATTCTGTAGATTATGCACGCATTGCTCAAAACAAACTAATGGGTAATCAGTTAACCAAAATCATATCGGAAAACAAAATCCTCGAAAGGGAAAAAAAACTACTACGAAGAGAGGTAACAAACATGCAGGAAAATTTAATTAAATTAAATTACCACAATAAAATTGGAACAGCAGAAGTCAAACTCCTAAAACAAGAACTACAAGAAACAAGAAAGCAAAGAGATGTTACACGCTCTAAGGTTAATGACTATAGTCAAATTGTAGAAGAACTTAAAAACAGCGTGTCTGAAATGTTAGACCAAACCAACGCCGGCAATGAAGAGCGCGGTAGACTTTTAAATCTGTTCATGAAAAAGGATAATACCCTAGACAGCAAATATGAAGAAGTAACTCGTAAACGAACCGTCTTGGACTTGTTACAGTTGGTTATGGATAGTTTACCACGGGAGTACGAAAAGTATAAAAATGTGAAAAAAGATGCCTTAATGTATGAGCAAATGTTAAAAGAAAATGGTGTTTTTGTTATACCTCTGTTTACAAATGTACCGTCAAAAGAAGTTCTGGCATCTTTTAATTCATGGTTACCCTGTAAATGGATGTACGACAGGCCTTTATTGGACGACATACTGACAAAATGTACTCCACAGCACAAAGATGCTGCTGGGAGACAAGCTGTGGTTAACACACCCGATCTGTATATACTGGACATAAATCCAACAACCCCAAAAGAAGTGGAAAAGGTCAAAAAGGCCATAGAAGCATCTAACAGTTTAACCATGTTAGACTCTGTGTTCGAGAGAAAATTTCTTAATGTGCAGTTTCCTGTACAAGGAAGCGTTGATTCATCAATAAATGTCCTGTTAAAAAACAAATGGCATCATGTGACCCATCAGCTGCTTCGGTTATCGGGAGAAAAATTCACAAAAAACGGACAGAGAGTTGGTGCAACGGTGTCTAGTGCATGCATTCAGTTCTACGTGGTGCCATTTGTTACTCAATACCTAGGAGAAAGGCCGTATGTTTCTAGAATAACCACCATGGTAGATTCTATTCTTGAAAATGTAACCTTAGACGATAACAACACAGCTTTTTATTCCCATCATGAGAAATTAATTAGTGCATTTCTTAGTAAAAAATGGGTGCCAACAGATAACCAACCTAAAACAACATAAGTCGATATACAGGGTAATTACTTAAATGTTTATTTAAGACATAAGCAAAATATGAAAAGCTTGCAATTATAGTTGATGAATTAATAAAATGTTAATGAAAAGAATCAACTTTTTGGTTTCTTTATAATATTATCGTGTCTTCACTCGGATAAAGTTCTTCTACTATAAGAAGAGTTATTTCTATGTCGTAGGTTTCAAACTGGTGCCGGCTCACGCTTGCAATTGTTTCACGAATTCTATTGATCGCTTCCCGAAGTTCTTTTTCATACTTTATGCTGTCCGTTATAAGATTGCATGCAGTGTAGTTCACTGGACATATTTTTCTGTTTTTTTCCATCACAATTAGCCTAAACTTAAAAGGGTATGCGTCGTCCAAACACCCTAGCTTTTTTTTAATGCCCAATCGTTTAGTTAACTCAGCAATAGAAACTCTGTGAAGATGAAGAGCTGCCATAGCCCACGCGGGATCTTTAGGTAGGGCCACTACATGGTCTTGGGTAAATTTAAATTGATTAATGCGCATGAAAAGGTTATCATCGTCCAAATTGGGCAAGTTAACATCAATTCTAGCACAACTCCGTATTTTATTGATATTTTTCCATGTGTCCTTAGTTATATTTACTGAACTTAGAGGGTTTTGGTAATCATCATAAAATCCCCTAATACCTTGAATATGTGCACGATCTCGCCACTCCTCGGCTGGCATGGGAAGAGGAAAAGGACTGTACTGTCCCGTCTTTCTTTTAGCAGAACTTTTTACAACAAACATTTTTATTTTTTTGTCTTCAGTATCTCAAGCCGTCTTGTTTTTTTCCTATTAGGACGGTGGCGTGTTTACTTTTTTTTCACAATTTTACAGAATGTAAACGGAAAGAATCATGCATAAGTTTCCCAAGTTTTCAGTCTTACCGGATTATCTTTTTGTGAAATACAATTTTGGAACAGGGCTCGGCTATCATGTCCAGTCCCCTTCAAGTAAGGCTCTGCTATCTCGTCTTTCAAATGCAGTTGTACCCATACCAATACCTCCAAAAGACAAAGAAAACACAAGTGTACCTTTAAATTTGGAGTATGTTAATAGTTTAATGCAACAATATGACACCCAATCGCATTCTGTTACAAACATCAACCGCCATGATATGTATGACATTGACCAATTTCTTACATCGGTTGAACTTACTTTAAACCCTTTTTGCTATAAAACCGTGGTGTCTACGGCCAATGGTGGAAGACATAAAAGTAAGTTTCAAAGACTACCATTTCAACAGTTCATGATGCTGGACTCGATTTTGACCATGATAAACAGAAGCGGGTTATCAGAATATCGGCATCAAATTTTCATGCACTTAAAAAATGACTTGGGTTACAGTTGGCTGACTTGGACTAAGGCAAACATACTACAAGAGCTTTTTGCTGCCCGAATTGTAGCACACAACATACGAAGGCGTATGGGTAAATCTGTTGCAGTGTATGCTGAACTTGCAAGATGTTTAGCATTTTTTCCAAAGGCTGGAATAAAAGCTTTATATACAGGTCACATGGCCCATTCTGCTGAACAGTGCTACACAGCTGTGTCACAAGTGATATATTCTTTTGTAGATCTCTTCAATTCCACACAAAGGTTAAAGTACACAGAAAAAAGACTAGCCAGAGGGGGAAGTGTTGACATTAATGATTTTTACTATGTTGCCAAGCCACATACTAACCGAGCTACAAAAACCATCGCAGTTTCATTTTCCAAGTACAATCATGAAAACAATTGCACAGAAATAACTGAAAATACACTTTTATGCAAAGCATATACACAACGTGATGTAAGTATCAATTTTGTTTTGTTTTAAATGTAATTACAGCGGTACCTTAACACAAAGTAGAGTAAACATCTTCACAGTAGTAGTTAACAATGAAACACCTGTGGACAGGCAACCTTGAGCACATTTTCAACATATTGTTTTGTCATGCGTGTTGTTTTAGCCTTATATAAGGACTTTTCCTTCATGTACATGTTCTTTGTTGCAACCCATATGTCATTGATTGTGGCTTCCTGGGACAACCGAACTCCATCCGTAAGAAAGTCATTCAATTGTTTTATTTTCCTTTGTCCGTGAAACTCTTCTATAAGCTCTGCAGGCAGCGGTCTATGTTTTATGTCACTTTTACTTAATGCAGCATAATATAAGCTTATTGTGCTCTTACCAAACTGGCCCCTTCGGGTGTGCTTATCTACAGCCCACTCAGGCATAGCGTTTAACTGATTATTACTCATTACAGTCCAGTCCCACTCGTACGGAAATGTCTGTTTCGCTTATATTGCGCCCTCTTCCTCTCCCGTGCATTAACCACTTTCGAACAACGGCACAAAATAATACTAACCTAAGTTCTACTTTTGGAACAGCGGCTAAACATATTAGAGCTTCTAGTGAATGCATCATGTGCTTGTCGTTTTCCACATCCAACAATACAGTTAACGCAAGCTGGCACAAGTTAGGTTTAGTCTTCCTGCCTGTCTTAATCGGGCAATGATAGTTAATTGGGCCAGAGCGCTTTTCATGATTAATTGCAATCGTGAGTAGTTTTGCACCTAGCATCATTGCTTTTTCCTCTTTTCCTATGTTGTCCCATCCGGTGCGCAGTAATGTGAGTGCTATGCCGATATCTACACCCCCCTTAAGAGGTTTAATTCCCCATTGTGTTTCCTTTAGATCTGCATCCGCTTGTGAAGGGATGTACACATCTTTTAACAGGTCGTATTCATTGCACATTATATATACCGGCATGCATGCAACATAGCGAGAAGGCTTTATCCTGTCAATGAGAAGTTCTGTGAACAGTTGAGGTTTTTTCAACACGTTACCGGCTTCCCGTAATGCGGTGGCCGATGCTAATCCGTGATCTTCTAGCAAATATGTAACAAAATGTTTTTCTTTCAATGTAGCACCAAGTTCCATTACAGCCTTCATGGCATTGCTCTTATTTTTCCGCCGGATAGACTTTTGTAGCAGAGATTTTAGTTCATCCACTGCAATACAGCGTCTGGTTAAATGATGTTTCCAAGGTGCCATAGTTACACTTGCTGTAGAACACACATGCTCGCTCTACTGTTATAGTAGTAGCCACACACACCCCCTCCCCCTCTTTTCCATCTTATTGGCCCACTCCCGCTGCGTATGGAGAGGTAATTCCCATGTTGCTAACAGACCATGGCCACATGGTTCTTACAAGTTCACATAAAGCTGGACAAGATACGAGAAGTTACATAGACATTCAATCTCTACGAATGGCAGAAATACTGGTTAATAACATAGTTCACGTGTGTCCTAATCATGTTCTTTCTATGTTGGAGAAAAGGTTACCGCTGATGAGTTGTTTATGTAATATATTTCTTCAACCTCATCATATTACAGCTGACTCTGGATAAAGGCGTATTTTGGATACCTTTTCAACCACTGCTGGAGGTCATACTGAAGACGACTCTAGTGAATTTAAAACAGCATTACTGAGCAAATTAGGTATTTTAACACCCTATAACACATTGGAAGACTCCCGCGATGCCACAAGAAAACATCTTGCTATAAAAAAAGGCAGAGATAGGTTCTGTTCAAATTTCATAGACGTTTCACAGTATGTTGTTTGAAAGAAAACTGAATTTGCATTTAAAAATATTGTCGTCGTGTACATCGATCCGACTCCTACAGATGTTGGCCGATCTTTGCATGCGATGTGTTTTGTATGCATGGCAGAAAAAAAAACTGCATCCTCTCAGGACAGCATTCCATCACTTTTATTGTTAGAAGAGACTGTAAACTATTATGTTTTGCTAGCTGCCGAGGAATTTGCTACAGACGATATATGTTTAGACGGTGATGGACTTACTGCACTGTCTTCTGCTTTCATTACCACTGTACACGTTTTAACCTTACTGTATGATGCCTAGTTCACAGATTATATCGTGGCAATTGAGTTAGTTAGTTAGTTAGTTAGTGTTTTACGGCACGTCAGCTACTGGTGATGGCTATTTGTGCCTAAAGGTTTTATGGAAGAAAGTTTCTACTGTTTAAATTTGACTGTAGTATCCCAGGTTCTTGTGTGGCGATTGAGGCCAACAGCATGCAAGTAGATTTGTTTTGGTCGAAATGTTATGAACTGTATGATAAATACCCTGTTCTTCATGAAAATGGCATAAAGATTTTAAGTACAACAATACTTTTACCCAAGTCCAGAAAAAAGGTAACTAAAGTTCCTAAAATTTCTAACAGCCACCGCTTCAGCCCCTACGATGCTAGCTCATACGAGTTAGATTTATTGTGTGAAGAAAACCAGTTACGTAATTTCACTGTAAATGATTACCGCATAGGATATATACTAAACTCTAGTAAGGTGGAAAGAATATACAATTTTTTTTCGTTACTCTACAACCCCGTGTCAGGAAATGCCAGTTCTGTTGTTTGCTGCAAAGAACTGTGGGGACACACCATTATGTGCAAAAGTGACTCTGTCCCTTACTACATTTAAAAAAAAACTGATCTTTTGGAAATTCGCCCCGTTGTAAATCACACCACGGGTGAAATAAAGTATAAAATATCAGGGAAAGGCCGAAATGAGTCAGGTGATTTTATTCAAGACGATTTAGCTATAGCTGTTGTGTTGAGTGTTAGCTTGGCTCAAGACATATTTACCCAAAAATATAGCGGCGACTTTGTCGATTTAAAAAACGGCAAGGGGTTGATTCATCACTATCAACTAAATGGGTACGATGGTTAGTAATGCCATTTTTAACTGTTAGAAGCCCATTAGAATATATAACAGAAACCATTTTTCATCTCTGTCATTTCATTAAAAAGGTACAAAGCACAGACCCTGTAAATGTCATTAAAATGTTAAGTGTTATGTGCCCCAACCACCGCACATAATTGTCCTGGGCAACCTTTTTGATTAGCAATCATGGAAATAAGCCAATTATGAATTGTAGTCCTCATACTAAGCCGTAATATATTAACTGCCCCAAATCACCCTCTTTTTAATTCTGTGAGTATATGTCCTACAAAATAGAATAAAAAGACTAAGGCACAAAGGTTACACTGTTTCATTAAGTATATTTTGCCATGTTATAAGGATGATAGCGGTGTACTAAAACATAATTTAGTTGACTGTAAATAAGGCGGCCCTTTGGTTACCATGGTCACTGCACCCACTGACCTTTTACCACTGTTACCATAGCAACAGCATTTTTACCCCCCACGCTGCCCCTCCCCCTCTTGCAAACATGAATTGGGGGTCTTCCCACTGTAGTGTTGGCGTTTGCGTATATATATATAAAAGGGATTTTATAAATTATCGAGCGCAAACGCAAACGCAAACGCAAACCCAAACGCCAACACTACAGTGGGAAGACCCCCAATTCATGTTTGCAAGAGGGGGAGGGACAGGGTAGGGGGTAAAAATAAATGCTATTTTACAATTGAAACGGGTGTAACCCCCTCCCACCCTTTTTTATATAAATTGTGTTTTTTTCACTTTTTACTGTCAGTTGTTATCATGCAATTGTAAAGAACAGTTAATTATTGTTTTTGGAAAACATAACCAAGCCATAACACAGGCTCCCAACCACCGCACATAATTGTCCTGGGCAACCTTTTTGATTAGCAATCATGGAAATAAGCCAATTATGAATTGTAGTCCTCATACTAAACCGTAATATATTAACTGCCCCAAATTACCCTCTTTTTAATTCCGTGAGTGTTGAAAGGTGCTACTGCTACGATGAGTTCAAAACAAATAAGTATTGTACATTTTTTTTTAAAAAAAGCAGGTATAAACAGTTTTTTTTTAATTTTTAACCCCGAATAACATAAATACCCCAAAAACTATTACTTTCTTTCAGCGCAGTGTTTAAGATTGTACTTTGCATACATTTTTATCAACAGACAGCATATTAATACCGGTTCATTAGTTTATTTCACAATAAGAATAAAGAAAGTATACTGGTGTATTGTAACATAATAAATAATGGTAATGGTAACATAATAGATAACGGTAAAGGTAACATGAAAACAAAATTCAGGTTCGAAAGAACAAACAATAACTTCACGGACTTAAGTTTTAAATTTAACAAAATATAACTGCTTATTTCCATGATTCTCTTAACCAGTATTCTTTTTCCCAGGTCCTTATTTATTGTATGATTGATTTTTTTTCTGGTTTTATATTTAACAAAAACAATTAAAAATCAGTAAGGCTTGACGTATACATCAGGAGCACGCTCGTAAGTTATACCTTTGAAAAGGTCTTTATAAACTTCTGGTATTGTTGCTTTGTCTGCTTGTTTTTTTTCTATGGTGAATTTTCCGCTGAAATATCTGTCCCTGTCAAGCGAGCTGTAATTGTTGTCTCTTTGGTTTACAGCATCATAAAGTTCTGCCAGTAATTTAAGCACATCCTCTCCTGTTTTTGGGTCGTTTAATTCAGTGCTTGACATCAGCATTTTAAGAGAAGACAGACCATCGTAATGTATAAATGAAGAACCGAGGGAGTATGTGTCCCTAAACAGAACCAGCACTTTATAGTCCTGTGGTGCAAGTGGTTCGCCGTGTACAGTTATAAGAAGTAGGTCATCCTCATGCATGTGCTTTAGCCCTATCTTTCGTCCTACTTTCCAGTCTATAGGCTGATCTAGTCCTCCGGTGTAGCTCGAACACCTCACATGCTTTGGGACGACTATAACCGACATACCGGTTTTCTGTTTAGTAGAAAAAAGATTGCCAACACTGAAACACGCTGTGTTATAATCAGGGAATCATCTGTATATTCCTTCCATCTAATGTCATCCTTTTGCTGGAGTAGAAGAAAATGTATTACAAAATCAAAGTCGTTTTAGTACAACTTATAACACTGTGGATAACCACAGTGAAAGAAACTGTAACAAACAATCGTGGCTACACGGTGGAATGGACTCGTTCCGTCAACTATGACTACAATAGTGTGGAAATGTTGTGCCGCGCAGTTATACCATATGAAAATCCTCTGGAAAATTACCGTCTACCGGAACCTCCTCAGCATATGGTTGTAAACATTGGTAAAACTACAGGCGAGTTTTTATACATCTTATCTGTTGCTACTCAAGCCTTGGATGAAGACACGTGTAGCCGCACCCTTACAATCAGAGTGGTAAACGAAGAAAAAAGTCGCCGAGATGTGCAGGAAGAAAAGCGAATTCGAGAAAGATACAAGGTAGCCTGTGTATATGACGAAGAGGTAACAGGAGGGCCATCTCGTGGTGTAAAAGTGAAAGTGTCTCCGGTTGAAGACGGTGACCTCCATCCGTGGACATGTAAGGCAATATTTAGTTGGCACTCTTTAAGTGCACAACCGTTGGTCATGTCTATATTGCCCGAATGGAATATTTTGCCACGTGAAAGATATCCTGCTTTAGAAGTTGTTCCCCCTGTTTCCAACGAGGCCATGAAGATAGCTTGTGTCATTCCCGGATACACGCCTCTCGTTAATCCTCTTCTCAGTAATAACAACACGGCCAACCTAAGGCTGCCGCAGTTGAAAGTGAGTTTGACACGCATAAACAATAAGAAAATAACAGGATATGCCTCCAGAGACATATACGGGCGGTTTTCCGACACAACATTTGATGTTTTAAGTTTAGGACAACCTGGAGTGGATTGCACAGAGAACCAAAAGCAGGTTCCAGTGATACATTGTCTCGGTGAAGACCCCAAAGCAATTACAAAGCACACTGTACGACCACATCTGGATTTTTCCTCTAGATGTAATTCGGCTGCTTATGTGATTTGTGAAACTACACTTTATTTTTATGGAAGGTATATCACCAACACCACCTCTTCTGTGTGGAAAACCTCTAGCATGTTGGAAAATTATTCTTTTCTCAAAAATTCCATGTCGCCCTTTCTAACGATGGATTTCAATAAACATCATGTTGTTGTACAGCTGCCTTCAAACAAGGGCATTGTCCCGCTAAGGCTTCATGCAAATGGAGTTCAAAGACAAATATTACTTAACTCCAACATCAAGCTGAACCATTTGGTGGATTACGTTACCTATCTCATGCCGGACGAGGGAATAACATCTTCCTTCTACACAGCAGTTCTACATAATCTTGTTAAACACCCTTTTCTTAAGGGAAAGAAAACAGCACCTTTCATGAACGCAAAAAATGCCACCTCTGTTGAGCTCACGTGTGACATGAACTGACCAAGCATTGTTCTTTTCATAGCCAGTGGGTTGTGTGCTTTTGAGGCAGGAACTAAAAATGACACATGGAACCAAACAGAAGAAGAACAAAACTTTACTGCCGATCAACCACCGTGGTGTGGTAAAGAGAACGGGTCATACAAAGTTCAAACTATGAGATTGGAGGCTGGAGAAAAAGTAATTGTCACTAAACGAGAAAAACCGGAAAACAGGTATTTGGACAATGAAATGTCATGTATGTGGCAGCAGTATTATTGTTTCACGGGTGTCAGAAGCAACGTCCTAGAGAGTGTTACACTGCTTGAACCCTATTTTCAACCTGAAACATACAGGATTAAACCTTATTACGGGGAAGATTTAGAATTGGAGGCAAACTGGTTTCACCATGGAACGTTATTTCTCCAAGTATGTGTCCTTATGGTGAGGGGTGGTCTCACACGGGTCCTGTTTTAATACCCGGGCGAATTAAAGTCGTTCCCGTGGATACAAATGCCATTAGAGAAAGAATTACGTCTAAGTTAAATGAAGCTGATGCAACCTTAACAATGCGACGTGTACAAGAGAGGGCAGCACTGTCCCAACTGAAGACGTTTTGTGCCTGCCGACAGCGTATGAACTTGTGCTCCACACCTTCTCTTCCAAACAGTGTGGGGTATGCCTTTGTTGATCCTAAAACTTCTAAACTAAACGATGTGTTTATCCGCAATGCTATGGGTAGAAACTCTACATCAAGAACCTACAAATCACTGGTAGTCAATCACGTGTGTAGAGGTCCGAGGTTAAATATGAATGCCGCTACCTTAAATATGCTGCCTCTGGTTAAACCGGTGTTAAGTCCGAACGTTGTTCACAAAGGAAATGGTCTCATGTACTACAGAATATCTTGTGTGAACATTAAGAAAAAATGCATAGACCATCGTGTTGTGGGTGGGATCCGCGTAACATTTACATCTTCACAAGGAGCTGCAGCCTCTTTGATAAAACTCAACAATGAAACTCGTTGGACTAGGTACTCAAAAAGAGGAACCCAAACATACATAGGAAACGGTATGGTACACATTGAAAGAAACCCTGAATATATTTTTCAACCGGACAACGTGAAGCTAGAATTTCTCGTAAGCAGCTCCCTTGTTGACAAATTTAATAATGTCGATTGCGGTTATCTCTTTTTACCTGAGGTGAGCGAAAAATTAAATGTAACTTTAAAAGTGGAGAGAACATGCACAAACCTGGACTATAGGGTAAGAAACATGCCACACCTCGTCAAAGGAAACCTAAAAGCTCTCTCCTGCACAGTAAACTATGAAAGTGCCAGGGAGAAAAATTGTAATACACCTAAATTGTTACTGAGCATGTCTAGAAAAGGAGAAAACGATTCACCCTTGTCTACCCTAACGTGTTTGCCATCGGCTAACTCAGACATTCTTGTAGGCATGCAACCCGTAAGATACTCGGAAGGCGGGGAAAAGCCTATGAGGTTTCCAGGCATAGGAGTAACTCGAGCATATTGCACCTACCATGAAAAGTCATCACAACTAACAGCCACAATGTTGTTTTACGACCACTTTAATTGGACCGACTATAAAATTTCTTGTGGAGCCTACGGCTTGTTTAATGAAACAGTTCTAGCCACTGAAAAAAAAGGTAAAGTCTCAAGATGCATATCTAGGACATTCTTCTTGCATCCGTCCTCCAGGAATATTTCAATCCATAGCACGTGTAGTAAGTGAAATGTACTCGAGTAATAGTTCATTGGTTTCTTGTTCCGTACCTTATTGGGTGTCCGATGGCGGTACTTGTATCGATGAAACTTCATACAGATCTACTAAAGTTCTATTGTTGGCAAATGCCGTATCTGGTTCAGGCCACATAAATACACGGGTGATTGCAGTGCTAAATGCCGCAGGAAGGTGCAGTGTATCCTCAGGAAACATGTGTCGTGTTGGTAACAAGACAGGTGAAGGGGAAACCTTAATGGAAGTCGAAATGAACGATTACATCTTTGATAGCATAGCTGGAGATCCCGGTGCAAAAATGTTTGTTTCCTGCGTGATGCATGGGACATCATCCGTAAGTCGAAGGATTAGGCTAACGGAAGGGTTAAATCGGTTTGTTTCTTCCATGAGCAGGCCACCTACTTTCAGCACCCGTGTTCATACCACAACAACAGACAAAGATGTAACTACAACTACGGGTCTACTATCAGGTACTCCAGTTAACACTACCGCCATTTACATCGGGGTGTCTTTTGGTGTTTTCATTCTGCTTGTTTCGCTTACTATAGCAGTGGCTGTATTTGTTCGTAAAAGACAGGGATCAAATGCTGTTCAAGTGTCAAAAAGTGCATCTTATAGTAAAAATTACAAACACGTAAGGTTTAAAAATCTTTTAAGTTAGGCATTTGTGTAGCCTATATATATATATATATATATATATATATATATATATATATATATATATATATTCATACCCTGTGCCACCTATGTACATTTCTGCAATTGATTTTTAAATAAACACCTGTAAAATAAACGTTTCTTTAAGTTCATTTCTTTCTTATGCCATTTTCATATTCATGGTGAGAACTACATAACAAGATTTTATAAACCCATGTGTTAGTGCACACACACTCGAGGGACGGGAAAGAGGACAAAAATACCCTGTTGAGTTTACCAGGAAAACCTGATATTTACCATCGAAATAGCCCACCACACAATAGCAACACACTATGTGTAGAAGGTTCTGGTAAATCTTATGAAAGGTTCCGGAAAGTTCCATGTACTTAATAAACTTTCACTGAAACCATACCAAAGTAGTGTTAGGCTGCCTAGTTCATTTTTTTCACAAATTACTGCACAATTAAGTTACCATCGGGCAGCCGGACACATGTACATATATGTACTATACTTTGTCCCGTTGCCCGATGGTAAATTGGCCTGTTTTCCCAGATGTTTGACTTACTTTTCATAGGGACCAATGCTAAAGCTCTCTCAAAAAAAGCATCATACTATGTGTAATAGAAATGATGTAGAACAGTGTGTGGTATATCGCATAATCAACGTGTTAAGCTACTTGAAGTAAGATAATCCTGGTTGCCATGGTTATTAAGTTACACCATTTATATACCTGAGGTTATATTCACGGCGAGAACTACATGATTTCATAGATCAATGTGTCGGTACACACACACACACACATTTGAGGGGACGGGAAAGTGGAGATATATTCCCTGTTGAGTTTTTAAAGTAAGATAATGCTGGTTGCCATGGTTATTAAGTTACACCATTTATATAGCTGAGGTCATATTCACGGCGAGAACTACATGATTTCATAAATTAATGCGTCGGTACACACATTTGAGGGGACGGGAAAGTGGAGATATATTCCCTGTTGAGTTTTTAAAGTAACATGACGGTGGTTGGCATGGTTTTTAAGCTACGCCATTTCTATACCTAAGGTCACATTCACGGCGAGAACTACACGATTTCATAAATCAATGTGTCAGTGCACACACACAAGGGACAGGAAAGAGGAGAAACATACCCTGTTGAGTTTAATAGGAAAACCTAATATTTACCATACAAATAGCCCACCACACAATGGCAATACACTTTGTGGGGAAGGTTCTGCTAAATCTTAAAAAAGGTTCTGGAAATTTCCATGTACTTAATAAACTTTCACTGAAACCATACCAAAGTAGTGTTAGGCTGCCTAGTTCATTTTTTTCACAAATTACCGCACAATAAAGTTACCATCGGGCAGCGGGACACATGTACTATACTTTGTCCCGCTGCCCGATGGTAAATTGGCCTGTTTTCCCAGATGTTTGACTTACTTTCCATAGGGACCAAACCTAAAGCTCTCTCAAAAAAAAGCATCATACTATGTGTAATAGAAATGATGTAGAACAGTGTGTGGTATATCGCATAATCAACGTGTTAAGCTACTTACAGTAAGATAATGCTGGTTGCCATGGTTATTAAGTTACGCCATTTATATACCTGAGGTTATATTCACGGCGAGAACTACATGATTTCATAGATCAATGCGTCGGTACACACACACACACACACACATTTGAGGGACAGGAAAGTGGAGATATATTCCCTGTTGAGTATTTAAAGTAACATGACGGTGGTTGGCATGGTTATTAAGCTACGCCATTTCTATACCTGAGGTCACATTCATGGCGAGAACTACATTATTTCATAGATCAATGCGGAGGTGCCTAAATCACGTTGCATTTCATAAATCAATGCGTCAGTGCACATACACAAGGGACGGGAAAAAGTCCAAAAATACCCTGTTGAGTTTACCAGGAAAAAACGTTATTTACCATACAAATAGCCTACCACACAATAGCAACACACTATGTGTGGAAGGTTCTGCTAAATCTTATAAAAGGTTCCGGAAATTTCCATGTACTTAATACACTATCACTGAAACCATACCAAAGTAGTGTTAGGCTGCCTAGTTCATTTTCTTCACAAATTACTGCACAATAAAGTACCATCGGGCAACGGGACACATGTACTATACTTTGTCCCGCTGCCCGATGGTAAATCGGCCTGTTTTCCCAAATATTTAACCTACTTTCCATAGGGACCAACGTTAAACCTCTCTCAAAAAAAAGCATCATACTATGTGTAGTAGAAATTATGTAGAACAGTGTGTGGTATATCGCATATTCAACGTGTTAAGCTACTTACAGTAAGATAATGCTGGTTGCCATGGTTATTAAGTTACGCCATTTATATACCCTAGGTTATATTCACGGCGAGAACTACATGATTTCATAGATCAATGCGTCGGTACACACACACACACACACACACACACACACACACACATTTGAGGGGACAGGAAAGTGGAGATATATTCCCTGTTGAGTTTTTAAAGTAAGATAATGCTGGTTGCCACGGTTTTTAAGCTACGCCATTTCTATACCTGAGGTCATATTCATGTGCGAGAACTACATTACATGATTTCATAGATCAATGTGGAGGTTCCTAAAAGACGTTGCACATACTCAGCTGCTCAAAGTGAAATAATGTTGGTTGCCATGGTTATTAAGTTACACCATTTCTATACCTGAGGTCATATTTACGTCGAGAACTACACAATTTCATATATAAATGTGGAGGTGCCTAAATCACGTTATTAATTTATGCAATTTCTATACCTAAGGTCACATTCATGGCGAGAACTACATGATTTCATAAATCAATGCGTCAGTGCACACACACGCAAGGGACAGGAAAGAGGAGAAACATATCCTGTTGAGTTTACCAGGAAAACATGATATTTACCATAGAAATAGCCCACCACACAATAGCAACACACTATGTGTAGAAGTTTCTGCTAAATCTTATAAAAGGTTCCGGAGATTTCCATGTGCGAGAACTATACAATTTCATAGATCGATGTGGAGGTGCCTGAATCACGTTGCATATACTCAGCTGCTCAAAGTGAAATAATGTTGGTTGCCATGCTTATTAATTTATGCAATTTCTATACCTGTTGTCACATTCTCGGCGAGAACTACATGATTTCATAAATCAACGCGTCAGTGCACACACACGCAAGGGACAGGAAAGAGGAGAAACATACCCTATTGAGTTTACCAGGAAAATATGATATTTACCATAAAAACAGCCCACCACACGATAGCAATTAGATCAAGATACATGCTTTAGTGATGAAAACACTAACGAGCTAGAGTTATGTGACAGTGACATTAATTAGCACACTATTGTAAAAGGAAAAATAACAATAAACCGTTATGCAATAAATACCAAGAACATGCGTTTTACCTTTATTTTCTTACTTTGCTACATATACTGAGTTTAGGGTAGTTTTTATGGGTGGTGTTAAATTGGCACATAAACAGCGATACTAATGTAGATAATAATTGAGACCCCGACAATACATATTTGGGGTGGTCAAAACTGTAAATGAAGACCTAAATAGGACCTAACCTGGGTTATGAATGAAATCATGTATTTTATTTTCACTTACATGAAAGGGTGAATGTAACTATAAAACTAGTGTACAAGCTAAGGCTATAGCAGTAACTGTTCTATAGCCCTTACCAGGTCCCTGTTTCCCTAAACCTTTAGTTCCCCTTTCTCCCACTTGGAGTGTAGGGGAGCCAGCATAAGGGGTGCATGAATATTTATGAGGGAGTCCCAGTGATAGGAGGAGGACACATCCCTTATCTGTTCCTGTGGGCAGCGCTCTCTTTTAGGTCTTAGGGCCTTATAGGCTACTCCAGGGGAGGGTATAAAAAGGGTGGTGTGTAGGGGAGATGCACCATTTGCTTACTGTATGAAATGGATTGCATACAGAAAGCTGACTACATGGGAGTGGAGGAATTTTTAAGAAAACACGTTACCATACCACTGATAATTCACACGGTGGAGGGGAACAAGGAACCCCAGTTTACTAAACCTACCGAGAACGATACTGTCTTGTCATATCAAAGACACATTTTAGGTTTAAACGAGGGAGAAATACACCTTACGGTGTATAAGCCCAGGACCCAGCACATAAACACTGACCATCAAAGTAAGCCATTTTGTGAGAACTGTGCTCTCGTGTCATATTTTTTTGATTACATTGATTTTGTGAGGAGCTGTATGTGATTAACCAATGAGGTGGACAGACTTTAACGTGCAATTTGAAAAAAAAGTGTTTTATTGGTCAACAACCCTAAAATTGCTACTTTGGTTTTGCAATTAACCTATTTTGTCTTTTTTTGGTTCAATTAGTTGCTGTACATAACCCGAACTATGATGAACTTAGCGACGGCGAAGACAGTAACACACCCACTTTAAAAGTCCTTCCTACAGGTACTAGGCTTTTCTTCACTACATTTTTGTTGTGTTTAAAGGCAGACACGTAATTAAAGTGAATGTATGCCATTTAATAGTGGCAAAGTGCATTATGAATGGAATACAAAACAACTGAAATAGCAGCAGTGGTTAATGTCTAATGTTTGTCCATTTTATTTGCTTTTACCAGTGACACTGCATGACGAGCAGTTTGACTTCAGCACGTTGGAGCAAATGGCGATGGATATGGCTTCTGAAGGTAATTAGTCTTTATACTATGCTGACTAATTGTAATTATGGTGAAATGTCTGCCTTTTAATTTAATGGTGGGATGCTTTAGCAAGTAGTTTACTGACACTGCTGCACCAGTTGGCATACGTGTAAAGTGCTATTAACTTGCAATGGCGGATATAAGGAAAGCTCAGTTAACAGACACGGACATATATGTCGCAAAATTCACTGAATGGATAAATGGACTTGCACAGTATAGTAACAAGGGAAATAGAAATTACCTACATCGGACGGTAGTGTTTACATTTGTATTAATGGAGTCGCGAGTGTTGGACAACGGGATTTTTAACCAGTGTCGTACATTACTAGATAACATATTATGCAATGTTTCTACGGTGGATGAGCCAAATAACAGCTTGCAGTTAGGTAATGAGACCGAAAAAATGCTCGGTGTGCTAAAACAATTTGTTTCTCAGGTAAACATGTGGCCGTTTGCTGATTTTTATTATTTAGACTCTGTAAAACTTGTCAATGCTGCTAGAAGGATCTTGTCTAGGTATGACCTTAGAAATAATCACATGCGGCTACAGAGGATGTGTAGAAAATCAATACAGACAGCTTTATGGAATCACCTGAAACCTGACTGGACTGGTGTCAATGGACCATTCTGGGTATTATAATTATTTTTCATATTTACTAAATTCTTCGCCATATAAAACCTGAGCTCTGCCCATGATCTACACTCAACAATCTCCTGCATTCCCCAACAGGAACCAGGATCTATTACTCATCACAAACACACTTCCTCCATGACACTCTGTGACATAAGGTACAAGGATGTAATAACATTCCAACCTTATCTACTCATACACAGTGTGACTGGAGGAAGTGCGATCCACCTGTGGTACCATATTTGGAATGAGAGGATATTTCACAATCTCCTCTCAGTCCTCATTAACATAATCTACCCACAGGTGGCACTCTCTCCTTATGACATGTGTCACTATTCTATTGGGCCACATGTACAGAACATTTCACAACACTGTGAGCTGCTCATGCCCTCAGTATATAAGGTAGCTTGAGCAGCTCCCAGTTATCTTTTCCAAGCTATCTATTCTAAGCTATCATCTCTCCTAACTTACACCTTACACCTATACCTAGAACCTACGACAGGTTGAGCTACAGGATCAGAGGCAGAGCTTAGATCTTGGCGAGTGTTATCATTGTTACCACCTTATGAAACACTCATGTCAGCTATGCAATAAAAGGATCAACTGAACTTCCCTGGATTCCGTGTACATTCACTTCACCACATGTAACCGTCCGTTGACACTGGCACTAGTTATAGCGTGTACAGTACTAGTTGTATTAAGGCATGTGACAATGCTTATAAGCTACCTCTTCCTCAAGGCCTTATTCACTTTATAACGACTTTTGACAATTATCACCCCCTCCATTGCATTTTGGAGGAAATTTGCAGGGCGGGAGTGTTTGCTGTTATAGAAACTCCAAAACAGCAGTCACATAATCATGCCTGGAACCCGTTTATTGCAAAAATGCCAAATCCAAAAACGTTAAGGTGTTCCCGAGAAGCGGCAGAGCGAACAGAGAAATCCTTGTGTTATTTTGCTGAACTTTTTAAACACATCCTTCAGAAAAGGTTGCGTCGAAATGGCTTAAACGTTGATTCGAAATCTGTAAATATTTTCTCACTTTGGAGCGCATGGGATGATAAGGTTCAAAAAGGTAATCAAGAATGTTGGGAAAGTGTACAAAAGCCAAGTGACCCTTAATCTTGACTAAAAGTTGTCTACTATTAACAGAAAGATGTTTTTGTGTTGAATTTAATATGTTTAGGATTTTAATAAATTGTGTTTTTTTTGTTCTATTTTTTCATCAGAAACACGCACTGGGTTACCTGGGCAAATACCTGCAGCAATTTCTGCAGCGATCCCTGCTCCCATCCCTGCACCAAACCCCATATTTACCCCTGTGCCCATTCCTGCATCAAAACCTGCAGAAATACCATTGCCGATACCTGCAGCTTTACCGGTATCTACACCTGAAAAAATGGTTGTATCGACGCCTGTTGTAAACACTAAATATAAGACAGAGAAATGGGATGCGTTAACGGATTATACAGCACAAGCTGTAGATGAAGTAGAAAAGACAAATTTTTATTCTCCCAACTTTTTTGATGTATATTTAGATGAAATGCAGTACGTATCAACAGAGGTAGACAGGGTCAATAACCTTCCTGAGTTTTCAGTAGATGACGTTATTCTCAACCTATAACTTTGTGTGTATATGTTTTATTTGTTTGTGTACATATGTAAAAAAGATTGCTGTAAAATATTTAGCGCTTTCATGTAACCGATAGTCGTGCCGTATCTTTTCACGAGTGAAAGCTAAACTAGTTCACCTATTATTCACCAGGGGGAAACACAATAGATTATGTGACTGTACTCCATGTTTAAACCACAATCCTAGTGGTTAAATAGTGTAAACTAGTGGAATTTGTTTGTTCTTTCTGTGTTGTTATTAAATAAAAAGGGCCTCTCGATATTTGGAGGGGCAAAAAAGTATATATGGTGCGTCAGTTATGTTTCTATGCCAGAATATGGGAAAATGATACTCATATAACCTATTTAAATGCTGTATATTTTATACACTTTTATTTTTGAACAAGTTAAGATAGTAAACTGTCGGTTTTTAAATATTTGGTTATGGAAGGTGCATTTGATGTTTTAACACGTTTTCTAAACAATTTGCGACTGGCTTCGATATAATTAATTGGAGCTTCATTTAGGTTTCTTTGCTTAACCTTACATTTGTTGTTCAAATCAATAAATTGAACTATGTGCTTAACTTCATCAGACAAAGTTATGACATTGGTGTCCCCATTAAAAACAACAGAAACCTTTCTCACGTTCACCCCCCTGCTCACAATGCGCTCCGATGCATCTTTCGAGGATTTAACAGTTACTGAAAATGGGGGCAAACTCCACATCCATTTACATACATGACGTTTGTCATCACGCAATATCTCACAAATGTCTACTAGTGACACAGTTTCAGTACACGATTCTCTGAGAGAAATAGTTTTAGTGTCCACCACATTGTTTACAGACACCCAACTTTCAATTGAAAATGTTTCTAATACTTCCAAAAATGTTCTCACTGGTAGGCGAAAAGCAAACACATTTTTTGAATTTGAAACGTATGAATCCTGATTAACCAAATACACCTTTTTATCAGCCTTTTGGTATGAGGGGAGAAGAAAGGGAGTTGCACGTGTTTGACTTGCATATTCCTTCATGTCTAACAAATAGAAAGAGTTTTCTTGCATTTCTTTAAGACAGTGAATGTTGGACCGCTTAAAGGAAGACATGTCAGGACCAAACAAGCGATAATTCTCTTTTTTTACAAGTTTCCGGTGAAATTGAAACCTCACTCGGTCCTTTGACCAACCCAATGAAATGTAATGAAGGCCTTTGTTAAACAAATCATTAACATACAGCTCCCATAGATCACAACCGGTGCCTGTGTTTTCCCAAGAGTGATCTTCATTTAGCTGACTTAGGCGTGATACAGACATTTCGGGGGAAAACATACATGTTGGCGGAAAAGGATCTGGATTGCAATTTAAAGGGTCGGAAATGAAATCCCGCAGCCTTTCAGCCAATTCGTCAACCATCGGGGACTTAAGAGTAGAAGGTATAGGAACCAGAATGAAATGATAGTCTTTTTCCTTGCGGTCTATTTCATATGCTTTGTCATAAACCTCCATGTACTCTTTTAAATGCTCGGCCATGTACCGCTGTTCTTCTGTGGGAGAGTACTTTACTTTTGGTTGTACTCGCCACTCTTTTGGCATTGCTGTGACGCAGAGCTTAGAAGTTTCCATTTCCGCCAGTGCTAATCTGGTTGCCTTGGCTTCCTTTGACCTTTCATGCTTTTCATGGTATTCCAGACTGTGGGATAAGCGGTGGCGCTTTGTTAGGCGTGATTTTTGGGCCTTACATTGAGGAGCAGAGAGAAAGGTATCGAGTATGGTAAGTAAGCCTGCCGTTACCTGAACTGATGAATTCCTGCAAACTTCCATGTACATTGGAGCATTGTGTTTTTCTACTCCCAAGTATTTACATGAGTCTATTGCTCTTTCAGTGGCGATAGTTTTAGGTCCGGAGCCATCCATGTCACCTACTCTTTCCATGCTAATTAACCAGTCGAGCGGGATGTAACAGGTTCCCGACATTTGGCGTTGGTCTTCTTTCCTTTTTATTCCTGCAATCTCTTTTCTGGCCCTCTCTGCTACTATGCAGTTCATGTTCTTTTCATTGATTTTATTACACAGTTCTTGTATTTTTCTGTTTTGTATGTCTTGGTGATGAATTTCCCAGGAAACAAAATCGTGCATGTGTCTTATGAAGCTGAGAAACCCCTCAAAATCTTTACGAAGTAGCAGTTTTATGGACACGAACTGGGAAGCAGTTTTAACAAGTGTAGTGTCCGACTTTTTCCCCGTCATCCCAGAACGGTGCATTTTAATTTTGTATTCAGGGGTTATCGTGTTACCAACGTAGTTTTTCTTTCTGATGTTAATTATGGAGGGAAAAACTTTTTCCAGTTCTAAAAAACAAGGTTCGGGGTACAAGGCCTCCATGTTATGCTGTGTGTTTCCAAAGTTTACTTCATTTGTAAACTCTGTACCAAAGAAAACATTTTGTCTATTATATCGTGTACAGTCGTTTTGCTCGGGTTCATGTGAAAGTATTTTGCCATGGCAGCAAATGTTGTGCAATCCTCGGGATTGGAAATTAACTGTATCGGTATCTCCATTCATGACAGCCATTCCCTTTAACGCAGCCAACTGCGCCAGTTGTCGCGATTGAGATCGACCTGTGTTTGTAATTGCATCACCCACTATTGAATCTATTCTCATACTGGCGCCGTACATAGAGTTAATTATCACCTTCACGACAAGTTGGTATATCTCGTATATTTGACAGTTTAACCAGTCACCTTTGTTTTTGCTGATATCTCGAAGAGACTTGTAAGTATTACGAGCTGTACTCATATCCCGGGAACAAATGTTTAAAATAGATTTGTAATAAGATTCTCGTACAAAATATGCGTCATATTCAACTATTTCATATTTTAAATCCGCATGGCATTTCATAGGATCTCCTTTACCATTTACGCCAGCATCACATTTTTTGTTGATTTTATCACAAGCATGGGTCACGACAGGACGTGCATTTTGAAGTTTTACTACAATGTAGTCATCCTTTTTTTAACCCCAAGCGCACAATGTCTTCCCTTTCGATCATGGATGTCATGCACAAATTATACCCGGCCATTATTGCCGGGTACTGTCCCTTAAAGTCTAGTGTAACACACGGGGTAAAAAACACCCCAAATACATCTGGTACTGTTGACCCGCCGGGCGGTCATAGCTGCTTATAATCTGAGTGTTTCCACACGTGGTCAACTATCCACAACATTTGGTCTTCCCTGTGATTAGTTGTGTCGGGTGTAAGTAAATTGTCACAGTAACCTAGTTTGTTTACCACGGAAATCAGTCTCCTTAAACATTCGTTGAGATAGGTTTCCCTTTCAGACAAACCAATGATTCCACTTAGCGTTGAATAAAAGTATTTAATTTCTTTACCACGATTAGTTGCCATGTTAATATAGCGTCGATCATAGTGTAGGCAGCAAGCTTAACGTTATCTCCGCTTAACCACGTCTTGTACATGTTGTCATATTGAACCTCAACATCATGAAACTTACCCACCCCCAAGTATTTTTGTGCAGCGGTTTCTAGCTTGCAACACCGTCCATTATCTGCTACAAATTTCATAACGTCCACTAAGGTTACCTGATTCATGAGGATGGATTGTATTTTTCGCGCAGAGCTTAAATATTTGCCCTGAGAGGTTGCACGACGTTGGGGGTTTATGCTAGCATGGTTTCGAATTGTATTGTCGTCTTCGTCCTCGCTCTCTTCATTTTTGTCACTTTCACTTTCAGACCCCTCCTCACATGGAAAAGAAAAGGTTGAATTTTTCACTTTCTTAAGACAATGTGTTCCGCTTAACCTTTCCCTTGCCTGATGAATCCTCGAAGCCCATACATCATGACCAAATGTTTTGTGGTTGTGCTTTTTTGTAGGTGGGTCATACGTTATGTAACCTTGATCCCATTTGTAAGAAAAACTATAAGGTAGCATGTATCGACGCTGCTTCTCATTTTCATTTTCACCATGGTCCAACATTTTTTTTTACGGTTTGTACTTGTCTTGTCTTTTGGTTATAAAAGGCAAGTCGAAACAATGACCGTTGAAATATCCTATGAAAGAACAACGTAGCTCGCACATGTAATTATTAAACTGTGTTAAAAGTTGTTCCTTGGACGCTACCATACACAAGTCGTAAGCTTCGCACAACTCTTTTTCTGTCTCTTTTACAACACTACCCAATAACTTTTTAATGAGAAAAGTAACATCTCGCCGGAAAGAATTCATGCTTGTGCCGATGTATTCATCCTCTGTTCTACCGGGCGGCAAACAATAAAACTGTTTATAAGACACAGTAGAAGAGCTGGAGTGATCAAACAAAACAGTGGATATTATTATGATACTGTCATCCTTAAAGTTGTGTGGCTGATAGTCGGTTTCAATGTCTAACACTAGCCACCTTTTAGCTTCAGATATTTGAACAGTTAAAGGTTTTAAGTAGTTTTCTCGTTCCTCTACATTTTTTGACAGTACATTTTTTTTCCAGTACAATTTTAATGCAGCTTTAACTCTGTATGCAATGTGGAGAGTTTCATAAAAAACCAATTCCACAGCCTCGCTCAATTGTATATTGCCAATCAAGCATGCCTCATTTTTTTTGTATCCCCCCTTGTCTTTAACATGGCTTTTTAATGCTAGATATTCTTCTCTGTATCCACCGTCTATATTAACAACGTTGTCCTGTGACGTGTTTTGATGACTTTTTAGTACCCATGAAAAAATGTTATAAAGAAAAGCCTTTTTAAACTCATACCATGTCCACGTTAAAGCTGAAAAGGCACAAAATGATTTCTTTGCTTTGGAAATATGTTTGCAAATAACTTTTTTTGTTGGAACAGATGCATATTCTGTTACAATAGGGTACAAGTACCGGTCCATTATTTCATCATAAAACTTGCTTCGCTCATTGACAGACTGGTATGGAAAGTTAATATTCTCCATGTTATCAAAAATAATGTCATTATGATGTACTTAGGCTTCATAGTAATTACACATGTTTTTTACCATAATGGGCTGTGCAGTTCGAAGACGCCCGACGATTTGAGCACGTTTTGCATTAAACCATCTAGTTTGTGGAGTTAAAGCCTCATCGTGCATTGTTGTGATGTCGATACAGTGCATTTCGGGTGCAGATATTAGTTTTAGAGTTTCCTTTATTTTTCTTACACTAACGTTGTTGCTTGTGTATAGTTTCAACATCAACGTAGGACCTTTACAAGCTCCATTACAGGGTGGCTTATACACGAGTTTCATGTCCTTTATCTCCAGTAATTCTAGGCTATGAAATTTTCTGAGCATTGCCTGTCTTTCTGTGGTGTATAACCATTTTTTGGGTCGAGACGTCTTAAACATTAGATACATGGCTTTACAAACTCCATAAACACGTAGGAAACATTGTTTTCCCGTATCATCAGCAAAATCATGACATGTGAGGACGATGGGTTGTATAAAATCTTTGGGGCTCGTTGAGAGATGTCCGTCCAGCTTGCAGCATTTATCACCCACCTCTGAAGGCATGTCATGCTCTTTTAAATTGCGGTCCGAATAATGATTTGTGTACGTCCACCATTTGTTTTGAAAATCAAGTATGGTTTTATTGTCACTCCTGCTTTTTACCTCCATTTTTACTCCTTAAACAAACACTACTTAAACATTTTTAAGGTAAAATCAAATGTGAACTGTATCCCTCTTAAATTGTGTTCTGGTTCTTCGAGTCAATCTCCAAACATTTATAGGCTTCTACTAAGACTGTACCTTCACTCTCCACCGCAACCAATGCATGAGTGAATGTCTGTTTTCTATGTGTGAGTTTTAACACCCTGAATCGGTTGTCTGGTACAGAGTTAGTATGTTGTTTACCATGAACACTGGTACCCGTTTTCACATAGAAAAAAATACATATTACATGTATTGTAACAAAGAACAGTTCTGTCTATATATGCAGTAGGTAGGAGGAGGCGTACCTTACTTTTGCTTTGCACATTTTTGACTTTTTGTTAAAAACAAAACAGATAAGCGATCATGGCAGTTTCTGTACCAATGGGAAGTCCCTATATGACACACCAAAGCGGACTTAACTTGAAATTTTTACCGAGAAAAGGCAATTTGGCTTCCCATTTACTTCAACGCTGTTTTGCACAAAAAATAGGTAATTACTTTAAAACTGATTCCATGGGTAATTACAAGGGGATATTAAAAGCTAAAGATGTATGCAACGACATCGTGTCCGTGTTTTTAGGCGACGACCGATCAATTATATCTTCTTCACTAGGTCAAGCCTTTAACCTAACGATGATGCATAACCTACATGTTAATAGGTTATATGATCAACTGGAAGTAATGACAACAAACCCTGCACCGGTTTCATGCAAAACAACAAGACCGGATATTGCTTCTACCTTCCATCTCGAACGTGACTATGTGCAAACAGACAGATCGGCAAGAGTGAACATTCCAGCAGCTACAGTGGACGCTGTTGAAAGACTGAGGTCAAAATATGCTACTTTTGATGTTGTTGGTGGATCAGAAAGCGAAGCTGTTAAAAATTATGAAATGATGGAACAACAAGCAGAAAGTGAAGCACGGTGTTATCTCCAGGAACTTGAAGAAACAATAAAACCACCCATGTTTGCATTAAAAAGTTCACATGAAAAGGGAGTGATTGACCAAGCAGTCGTTACCTTATTGGAAACATCAATTCCATACTCTTTGGCCAGAGTATATGAACGTTTTGCCACATCTGCCGCGGAAGGACCCACGCCAGGTGACTGGGAAAACAACTTACTCCTGCAACAAACCCTAGCCTGGGAGTATGCCAAAGACACTTGTCGTGTAGCCTTTTGTCTAGGTCGTTCTCCCGCAACATTTCTCCCAAACCTTATAGATGCGGGACTTAAGGCGGTAAACAATATAACTCAAAACGATAGCCAAGCTATGATATACGATGTAAACAATCATGCATTTTTTGATTTAAAAGGCACTATACATCTCAGCATGCAGGCATACAATTTTATTACCACCCATCCCACGGTAAGCAAAACACTTAGACCATGTCGGTTAGTGGACGTTAAAAGTGTGTATTATAAACCCCGAGGAGCATTTTTAGAGGATCCTTCGCAATGCACTGCTAAAATGTATCCAAAAGAGGAACATGACATGAATAGCTCTGCCCTGGAGGAACTGATAAAAAGTGTTAAAGACGGCACTTTTCCAAAACAAGGAAAGCAAGGTAAAGGTTTCTTAAAAATAGCAGAAGCAGGAAAGGAGCTGATAGCCTGAAACAACGTTGAAGACGGTAAGGCTAGAACGTCTAACCGGGACAGGTACAAATTGTGTACCTATGATGTAAATGCCGATAATCTTTATGTTTTGCATGGTAACGAAGCCTACATTGTAGATCACACACGTGAATATAGTCACATAAGTGACATACCGGATCATTATGGTCGCACTCCCTCATTGGTGTCTGTGAAGCATAACCTACTTAGAATAACTTTGGGTGACATAGATGAAAGTCATGAGCAAATGAATAAGTGGTTTTCAATGGTTGTTTCAGGTGGTGACAAAACTCCCGCATGTAGCAGTGTGGAGCCACGCAACCTTTTTTCAGTTAAGCCCGTGCACATGTATACTCCCGGTCTTTCACCGCAGCGTTTAACATTCGGTCTTAATGAACTGAAAACTGCTTTTATGGATCCTGCCTTGTACGATGCTACGGACCTACAAACAGCCCTAAATGACAATCTTAAAGTGTATGCCGGTATTGACTCACCAGACTTAGCCTATATGAAAACACTCTTTGTTGAAAAACTGTCAACTGCTCATATGAGGAACGATCTTTTTAAGACATACTTTAAAAACCGTACTGCGACAGGTGATGATTATGAACAGGGACAAACTGTATTGCGCAAGCTTAAAATGATAGAGCTACACCCATTTTTCAACGTGTGCACAAATGAAAACAATATAAACGGTAAAAAATCATTTAAACTTGAACCCCGAAATACTTTCATGGCCGTTCCTCCATTTGTTATGAGTACACATGTAATGAAACTTCGAGGTCAGTTTATGTTGGCAAGTGGGGCATCTGAAAAAGAAGTTAATATTTTAAACACGGAATTGGCAAATGCCGAACCTTTGCCTCGTGCACAATATAACAGAGACGACGCTGACCTCCCAGATTATGTTAAAAATATTGCCAAAAAACTGGCAAATATATTTAAAACTACTTTTGCCAGGTCGGGTCATAACACTGAACATTTAAATGTTTTATTTGCTGATTTTTTGGACACCACAAATTACTGGCCCGTTTGCAAGAACATTGTTATACCCATATTAGCGAATGGAGTAATGACAAACACAAATAACATTGGTGCATCTTCAGACAGCTTTTTAATAAGTGAAAGTAGAAGCTCAGTCAGAGGATTTGAAGAGGATGGGTCGTTTGCAGGTGACGTGGTAATGAATGGCAACCTTGCTATTATATTAAATGAAAGTTGGCCACCTGTGCTCAAGGCTGCAGCCCTTATGATGCAGTTTTGCCTGTTAACGCCAAAAGCTATTTCGGCTTCAATAATGGCTGGTTGTCATCCAGGCTTTGCAGTGGACTATATTCGTCATGATAAAATGTATTCAGAACAAGCTATTTTTACTCTTGTTGGCTCGCATGAAATGATTCTTTCAAATGGCCATGTGCGAGAAATAGAAACTGGTGACGGTGCAATTGATATAGATGCCAAGACAACCACCATGACAACACGAAACACTTTGGGGGCCGGTGCCCTTTTGGTACAGACAGCTTATCCGAATGAAACTGCCATCCCTCAAGCACAATACGTTACAGGAAAGCCCGTAATTAGTCGTGATGGAATAACCAGAAGTCGATATTATTCTTTACAAAACGCACTTCATCAAAATAAAACACTAGACAAAGTAGACAAAGATGTTATTCTTCAACAACTAGGGATACCTACCAGAAACACTAAACGCAAAAACTCAGAAAACATACACGAGTTCATACCCTTGTTACGTCCAGTGGGCGAGCCAAATGAAAAGATACAACCTGTTTTAGGCATAGAAAGAACTGCATGCATTCCCCTCACAGGATCCAAAAACTCAGCATGGGAGAGATTTTACAGGAGCCAAGAAATATCTGTAAATACATACGCCAGTGAACTCGGAAGCTTATATTCCATGCGGTACACTCTTGATAAAACCCCCTTATTGCCGCATTCCCGTGCTCATGTTTTGCACACTACCAACAAGTATCAACACAGCAACCCTGAGCCACCATGTTCTACAACAGCTGTACTAGAACAACTCTATGACATGTGGAACACCCAGGGTATACTGTCACCCCACGAAAAATCTGTATACACAATGAATTCACTTAAGAATTTTAATACAAAGGACATGGTATTTAAAACACAGGTAGTTGATTATTGTACTCCAGACAGACCTGTTTTAGGAATGTTAGATGTTCCTGCAGCTATGGGCTTTACTGTGCCATACACACAAACCACTGACTCATCATTGTTTAAAACTGGGAAAAAGGTTCCCTATAATGACAGTGGTCTTACAATGATGTTAAAGGGACCCAACGATTATTACATTTTGTCACCCTATACTATGCCACCGAATTAATAAAAAATGTAAGTATTTATGACAGAAGAAAAAAATGCAATTCAGTATTTAAAAAACATGTCAGCTTATCATTAGGTTCATTTTAATAAATTTGTTAACCTGAGTCTCATTGCAGTTTTATTTCAAAATGGTATTTTTAAAAAAGTTTTTTGGGATACTACATTTCTTCTACTGTAGGTGGTTTCATCCCATGTTTTTCCATTCGGTCTCTGTACTTAGTTAAACCACAAGTAGCCATATAAACAGGACCTCTATTTCTTCTTGGATGTTTACTTGATTTTTCATTTAAAATTTCAGAATTTTGGTGGATGTAGTTAGCAAACTTTCTTTTTCTTGTTTTAAAAGTGCTTATAGTGTCCTGGTTTTTATACTTGTGGCTTACCAACAGCTGATCGTAAAGTACATTGGATTTATTTCCTCGTATCATGGCATGACAAAACACCCCACCTGATTGGGAAAAGTTTTGTCTACTCACATGTAATTTTGACAGTACGGGCTGTAGTTTAGTTTTGTAAATGTGCACTTGTTGCTCCCGTGTCATGTATCGCGTTTCTAATTGCCAGCACATGATTTCACACAAAGTCATTACATGTGCAGGCAATATCCCGTAAGACTGAAGTTCCAGTTGAGCTAAACATCTTACTAGTGCCAAATCAATAAGAGCCGTCTTTTCGTCCTGTAGTAACATCCCTGTCAGTTTGCAAATAACCGGTATTAATCTATTTCCCGCCACGGCACTGCAATTAAGACTACGGTCGTGAACTTGAATTTCATGGCTTTTATATAAAGGGGCCAAACAAGCTGCCCGATGCTTTGTTTTGTCGGTCTCGTTATAAATAACTTGAACCGGTACCTTAGTTCGGTGAAACGTGTCTCTTTTTGATTTTGTCACCTTTTTAACCTTGTTACACTTTATGCAAACACAATTTACAGCATTCATTGTATCCGGTTGGGACAAAGGGTTTACACCCGAAAGCCAGTGTTCATCACTGTATCGTACAATGCATTTATGTGTTCTAAACTGAGACTTTGTCAAAAGAGGAAACACATTACTTTTCACTGCTTTTTTCTTAAATGTGTGCTTGTTTCTAACAGCCGATATAACACTGTCAACAGTGATTGAGTTATTGTTTTCTTCTTCCGGAAGCACATGAAGCACTACTCGACTCTCAGGATTTTTACAACGGTGCCAAGCAGCCACAGCACGCAAATTGACAGCGAGTTCTGGAAACCCACGCGGCATATTAACATTAACTATGCACATTTCGTCTGACAAATTGTAGTGTGCGTGTTTTAAATTGGTAACATCGTTTACTTTGTACCTCGCCATAGTTGCTTTCGTGTCACATTTGCTTACCTCTTGGAGAAACACGTCAGATGACGATTTACCAGATCGAATTTGAACACCTACAGCTCCAGTAAGACTCATCACCCGCGATGTATTTTCCATAACAAGTCCCACACTCACCACTTTGAGCTTATCGATCGAATGAATTGGAATGTTCACGGGAAAGGATGTTTCATCGTCTTGCGCTACCTGTTTCCAGGTGTTAGTGTTTAAATCATAACCGATACGGCCTCTAGTAAAATGAAAAGCTCCCGATGAACTACTTGCTCCATACCTCCATGCAACGTCTCTTCTTATGCGGTTTTTATTTTTTGCGTTTATTTGAATAGGAAACCAGTGCCGCCGACCCGTTTGTGTTGTTTTAACTATTGCATTTCTGCGCTCGTGTGCTTGTTTTGCTGTAAAGCCAGAGTTAAACACCTCATCCAATATATTAAAGTTGTATTCCATCGTCACATCTGTATGGTGTAACTGTAAAAAGTGAAATGAATGATTTGTAAAAAAAATTATCTACAAATACTGTTAGTAAGACTGAATATGAAAAACGTATTAGAAACTAGTGAAAAATGTGAGGAGGTTCACGGGTCTTGTATTTTCACTAAACCTGTTAAAGCCATTTTAGATAAGAAATGGTGGGAAAGTTGGTCATATGCATCAAAGCAGGGATTAGCTGAAATTTTTTCATTGATCCATGCTGTTTTTATACCTGATAGTATCACAACATCTGGAATTGTCATTGCTACCTACGACCTATCAAGTGGAGTACATGGTGTTGTTATACCCTCTGAGCCTCTTTTCTTTGGTGTTAGATTGGTATTGGTGTACACTCAGGATGCGGTATACTATAAGGTAGATCCCCATTGTTTTAGAGACCTACCCCATTATTTTTCCACATGGATAGCAGGTGAAATGGCTGTAAAACATGATGTTGATATAGCTAGTCTTCATGTGAAAGGGAGTTTGTGGAATGTGCTAAATGATTGGATCGTGGAAAATATGAATATGCATTTAGGAGAAGGTGTTAACACGTTTTCCGTGCTATCCTCCGCCTATATCGATAACATTGAAAAAAATATGTGTTCGCGTTTGGCATACAGTACTGCAATTTTAGAAACTCAAAAAGCACTTAACGACTACAGAAATGCAAAAGCCCTTGATAAGTTCAAGGAAAAAGTGACATGTGCAGGTTACGATATTAGCAAGGTTATAAGCGCTCTGGAGGATAACACCACTGAAGCAGTATACAGGCCTACAAACTACATTGCTTACATTTATCACATTAAACGGGTACATACTAAAATACTTGAGTTTTCAGCCCAAGCAGCTTTATTTACTAATGAGGAGGACATGCTGATATACACCGTTCAAAACAAAGAGGTTTTGAAATTGCAGATGGTGGAATTAAAACACGAGATTGCACAACTGACTTCTCCTTTTAAAGACTATCAGCTCGCTCTCTCTGTAGTTATGAACGTGGTGGAAAACGAGTACAATAATTCCGACCTTAAAATTGTGTTTCATGCAATACCGCATATATATTCCCCGTCGTCAGACAATCAAATTGTTTACAGTGTTGAAGGTGTACAAAATGCACAGCTTAAAAAAAGGCTTAAAGATTTTATGAAAGAAAGAAAGGGCCCAGACAAAAAAAGAATCTATCTGCATTGAAAAGGCTTTAAATTTTCAAACGTGTGGAAAATCTGTTCTCGACTGGAAAGTAGATGATCTAGAGGAGCTCGCCAAGTACCACCGGGCTGCGTTTTCTCTACGGGTAGGTTCACCTCCAGTAAATGTTCAAGAACATGTCAAACAATGTTTACTAGAATCAAAAAATAGACATTTTTTATCGCAGCGCTGTAGGTTTTGGTTTTCTAGAAAGAAACGGCTTTGACATTAATTCCTACCTGTTTTTTTTAAATTCACTTCCTATAAAAAACTTTGACCACTCAATACAAAAATGCATTGTGGAAAACATGGTAGAACTACTTGAGAAAGTAAACTATTGGAACTTGCTTTCCATTTTACCTAAAATAGAGGACACCCTAAGAGATTGTGCCAGTGTAGCATGTAGTTTAGGACGGCACAGCGTAAATCTAAATCAGCCACTTTGGCCCCATATAACCACCCTAGTTATTAAAATTAACAACAATGGGGTATCTGACTGTTTTCAAAACCATGCAGATGTTGAAGAATACCTAAAGGCGTATGATTTTTGCAAGCCTTCAGTTCGGTTATGGCCATATGAAGTTGTAAATTCATTAACAGACTATTTACATCGCTCTGTTGAAGAGCTGGCTGGCCAAAAACTTTTACAAATATGGCAGAAAAATGTTTTTAAACCCTGGAAGAAAGTCATGAAAAAATTAAACTTGCCGTTATGAAGTATGAAAGTATAGTTCCACAATTAAGTGCTTTAGTGAATAAAAAGGCATTTGTACACGACCTGTATAAAGATGTAATTAAACTATGCCATCCTAAGGACAGCAATGGTTTTCAAATGGACACTTGGTGGACAATCGCGGATAATGTTTTAAAAGATTTAAATCCGATTATGTTTTCGAAAATTACCGAATATAAAGACAGAGACATTTTAATGGAGGAGATTTTAAAACATCAGTGGAAAGTTTCATTGTTTGATATGGATCCTTTTGAGAACCGTGTTAAACAATTGGCTTATTCCTTGCTTAAACACGTCTATGCAACGTCTTGTGCGGAGATATTTACTGAGGTGGAACGTTTTTTAGCTAAACAAATTAGATCAATGAGAGATTATTGGCTTAAAGGTTTCAGAAAAATAGATAGAACGGTAGGTGGCTTTTTCGACGTTCAGTTTAAAACAGCAGACAACCAATGTTCAGTCATTACGGCTCAACATTTTAATGTGCTTTCTACTGACATAACACGTACTTTAACATACATTAGCAGAATATATGGTCATGAGGACCTGGAAAAAGACCTTTTTAATTGGATACTTGATGATCGTGGCCGCTGGCTTTTGTTGGAAAATGTAAGTCAGAGTTTATTTGAAACTTTGCAGACCTTTAGCAGTAACGTTGTTTCAAATGAAGATGGAGTAAATGCATCTAGCTACTTTAATGCTGCAATAACTACGTTAATCTTTAATGTGCTAAACATACATACTGCATGCCACGAGGTACCCTTTAACGACATAAAATTATGTGCAATTAAGGTGTGTAATCTTCTCTGTATGTCACATCCCATGTATGGCCGCATAGCTAGCAACATGTCTGGATTATCCATGCCATATGACGATAAAAAAAATGGTGTTGACCTTTATGAACGCTGTGGACTGTGCTCAGTGGAAACAAGTGTTAATCCGTGTAACGGGATGGTTCCCACAACGTATAATCAAAATATTCAAATGACTGAATTAATTATGGCATTTTTTAAAGAAGGCATAGAAATCGACTTTCTAAAATTTTGTTTTGAGGGACAAATGTGGAACGAAGGAAGTCCCCTTTATAACATGTGGGAGTCATGGAGAATTAAATGGTTAAAAATGTGTCACAACATGGTTTTTGAATGCACTAATAAAAATAACCTAACATATTTTGTAAAAAACACAGAAGTGAAACATTCTTTCAGCTCCTGGGTAAACCATAGCATCCCCTTAGACACACGAGCTTTGTTTAAATTACAGCATTATGACCGACGTGTTAATGTCAGGTTTTACCCACCCAAAGATGAGATTGAAAGTTTTACAAGTGATGAAGACCTAGACGATTTTGTTTATGATTCACTGGTAAATTACAGCTCAATAGGCAGCACCGCACCTACATTAGAAGAAGAAATACGTAACGCATTGGCTTTACACCCGCAGTATGAAACTGATGATTGTTACATGGAGGACAGTTATTTACCAGTGTCAATTAATGATTTTTGTTGGACGGAGAGCACCTTTTCTCCTGTAAATTACAACCCCGTTGAAACTGAAAAAAAACAAGTACCTTACCAGAACACATCAAGTGGTGAAGATGACATTTCAACCCCTGATGGTGGTAATAGCCTCCTTGATGACAGCTCTTGCATTAGCAGCATTGGGGTTAACCCTGAATCTAAAACTTCATCTCCCACCATTGATTCCTTAACGGAAAAAATAAACAACTTAACAATACATGAAGGCAGTGAGCCAATTGATAAAAAACGCTCTGGCACATACCTACTTGTGGTTAAAACCAAAGACTTTTTTAGACAGGGAGTTTCTTTAAAGCAACTTTCTAATGCTCTACCCTGGAGGGAATCATACTTAAATTAAATAACTTGTCTGTTACAGCTGTTAATTCTTTAATAATAAAGGTAATAAGACGTGTAGAATGTTGTATAAATACACATGACGCTGAGAAAAAGCTGAAATAAACATACATGAAACAAAATGTGTTTTTACAGCTTAGTTTTTCAAATCATAAAAGAGGGGGTATGCAAAACAGGTGCAGTAGTGAATGTATGAGCGTCAGACAGTATATAAGTGGTATACATTGCACTATATTGTACAGATACTTGCTAGGCTAAAAGGAGTAAGGAACAAAACAAAACGTCCAATATAACATCTACTTTAATCTCAGAGTTGTAGAATGTGCGGTATCGTATAGCACAAGTTTGTGGGCCAGGACTACCTTTTTACTTCCCACAAGACAATCCTAAAAAAGATGTACCTTATGCATATGGATCCGAGGAATGGTTACGGGACTTTAAGACACATGAACTTGTTCAGGTATTTTCCTGGGTGGCTGAGGTGGTTAAATTACCACAGGACGGTAACCTGTATGCAGAAAATCGGGATTGCGTTCATGTTTTACGCATTATTGCATACTTTTTTAGGTCTACATGGATTACACGTGTAGAAGCCCACACATCCATCTTAAAACAGTGTGGAGAACTACTATATGCTACAATGCGTCAGGCAACGGGAGAGGTTATAAATGGTAAGGAAAGAAGCATTCTCATAAAAACCCAAAGAAAACTGACGGAAATGGTTAAGGACAAAGCGAAAAACTCAAAAAGTGTGTATCGTGCTACTTTACTGAACAGAAAATATAGTTCTTTTAAGAGTATAAATAACTCAGCTACCAGTGCTCGTATAACCAGGCAATGGACAGAGGGCACACAGAATTTTAAGTTGAAATACAACCCGATATAAATTACATAAGACGACTAGCCGTTCACGAAAGAATTCTTTATAACTGTTTATTAATGACGGATGGTCAACTTTTGGCTTTTAATGAAATGCTCCGTCGAGCTGAAAAGGTTCACCCGGACCTGTTGCAATGCAACGATCACTTACAGTTGACTGAAAAAATGTTTAAAATGGGAAAGTGACGATTGTGTACTAAGTTATTAGAAATTAACCCAAGACACTGTTTCTGTTTTTCAAAATGTGTTGGACCGTTGGGAGTTTCAGGGGCAGTAGAAAATAATGTGTGGCAAATGTTAAAAAGTTATTCCGGTATCATGGTGTCGCCTAGCAACAAACGTAGAAAATACAGCAGTGGATAGGCCCCGCCGCACTGTTTCAGACATTAATCCCACAATCGAATCTTGTTCTGTATGCAGGTCACCAATAAAGTATTTACCCTTATTAATTCAGGATTTTGCAGTGACAACCAAAGGTTAAATTCACATTAAATACTCTCATCGATTTTATACCACTAACAGTGTAAATGTGATGGCTGAAATTACAAATAACACTAAAACGGGTACAAGAGCAAGATATTGCGGAATGTGCTATGACGGGAAGCGAACTTGCACTAAAATGTTTACTGATGTCATGGAGTCTCACACCAAACGCCAGTTGGGTGTTTTAAAAAGTAATGACTCCGCGCCTACCACCCCGCCTTGTACGGACCTTAAGTTTTGGTTTCGATGTAACAATTGTAGAAAATGTGATGACGATTACGGTGCTCTATTTTCACTAGGTTTAACCTCCGGTGGAGCACAACCTAACTGCCTGCGGCGTTATTTTACGGATTTCACTTTTAAAAAAAAGAGAATGTGCAGGGGTTGTAAGATAGCCTCTTTTTGTTCACATTTAAACATTGCGTTATACAAGAGGTTAAACGGAAGCAATATCACAGCCATAGCTAAAAGGGTAAAACATCTTGGAACACTACAGCAGTGGTTAACAAAAAGTACATCGTGGACAGGTTAAACTGTAGTAGAAAAGGTTACTCTATTACCTGCTCGACTATACATATAAAGCTTTGTATTTTTAAAGTGGAAATTACCTAAAGCTCAATGAAGACATGAAACACTACCCCCCACACAGACAAACCCACCCACCCACATACACACCCACGCCTGCTCACACACGCATACATACATTTTACATGTGTATAAAAGGAATGTACATCCAGCAGTTATAACAACACAGAGAGGAGAATTTGCTTATCACCTCCCTTAGGTGATACACCTACCTTGGCGCACTAGGTTTAGTACCATACCAGCCCTTAAAAAACAAAGGACTGTACTACTCCATGCTTCTCCAGAATAATTGTGGCACCAGCCCGGTGACCATAACAGCACTGGAAAACAGAACAGATATAATTATTGATGAACACCAGGAGGAGACCACAAGGTTAAACATGCAGACTATTGCTAATTTTCTTAACCACCAGCCCTCCCCGGTGACTGTGGAAACATCCTAAACTGCCCACAGCCTAGACTGCCCCCAGTTCACCACCAGGGGATAACAATATGAGAGACAGAATACAAAACTTTTCGGACAATTTGTTGGCCCTAAAAAGGGCCTTTGAGATGGTGGGTTTTTACACCCTAGGTTTCAGTCAATCAGTCGGTGTCCCACAGAGCCTCGGGCTCAATACTGGCGGGATGGTAGGGGGGGCTCGGCCCATACATGTGGCCGTGGTCATGAGCCCATTCAACAAGCCGGGCCTCCATCGATTCCACTCCGTACTCAGCAGCCATAAATGGATCCCCAGACGAAGCAAAATCGAAGAAGGAGACTGCCATCAGGTAGTCCCACAACACTCGCTCACGTGGCCCGAGGTTAGTGTCCATGGGCCAGGACCCGATATTAGTGAAGGCCTTGACCAAGAGGGCCACAGTGGCCCCCCGACGTAGAACCGAACCCAGAAAGTAGCGGCAAGAGTACATGGCGACCAGCACATCACCATGGTCACCGATTTCTCTATGATTCTTCACTATATAGCCATATTGAAGAATCTAGTTGGCCTCCACCCGGGCCCTAGCCGGACTTCCCACCACCATCACCTCTGACACAGGCAAGTCAAGGATAGCTTGATAGTGAGCCATGGTGTAGCAGCAAAGGTTTCCAGTAAGGAACTGATACTCCAATACCAGCCACTCCCTCCTTTTATAGACCCACACCCCCCACCCTAAACTGTCCACTGATACCAAGCTAGGCACTGCCACAGACACATGCTAAAATCTGGCACCTCCACTGTCAATGAAATTATTAAAGTATTGAAAAATTGATTTAGAAAAAAAATGTATACACAGCCACGTGTTGATGTATAATATGAAAATTTATGGTATTTTAACAAAAATCGATGATTAATGCGTGCATATACAAAAAAAGGATTTGATTGTAAAAGTTCCCCTCCCTCCCACTTGGAGTATGGGGGAGCCAGCATCAGGGGTGCATGCATATTTATGAGGGAGTCCCAGTGATAGGAGGAGGGCACATTCCTTATCTGTTCCTGTGGGCAACGCTCTCTTTTAGGTTTTAGGGCCTTACAGGCTACTCCAGGGGAGGGTATAAAACAAACCCACCCACCCACATACACACCCACACCTGCTCACACACACATACATATTACATGTGTTTAAAAGGAATGTAGATACCAAATGTTTATCACTTGCTGAACCAATCCTTTTATGTTAAAGTTTGTATAACAGTAATACCTTAGTGTATTACTTTAACACTGAAAACTGTACAATGGTTGAACCAAAAACAGTTATGACTGAGGCATCGACTATATTATCGGCTGAAGACGGGAAAAAAATCACCAAAATTACACATACGTTATGTGGTAGGCTATTTGAAAAAAACAAACCTGCACGTTCTCGAAAAATGTGCCGCCGGCGACAGGAGAAAGCTACCATCTTGGGAACGCGCTTTGAATAGAGTCCAGAGACCACGTGGGTAAGCAATAACTTAGGCGTGGTATAAACAAAAAGGGATGTTTGGAGGTACACAAAGAACTCATGGCGCCATGGTACTGGGACTTTATCGACGTCACATGGGCTGAAAGCAATTAACCGGCTAATAAAATGACCTTAGACGACCTCTGTAATGGGAAAAAAAGATAAGAAGTGGGGACAGTGATAAATAGAAGACAGCTGATGTCAGGCGTGGGAGCATTTCAGTTCTGTAAACATCTTGAAGGATGTAAGTCAGCGCGTCTTCCAGAGGACATTTATGACTTTAAGGGGTTCTTTGAACGTCACTGGAACTTTGACCGCAAATAACCTCATGGGGGTAGTGACGCCTGTAGTAATTGATGAGAAGCAGCTGGTGTTTAGAAGAAACCCACAAACAAAGAAGCGTGTGAGAAGAGGGGAGCCTGGGCGCCTCTCAGAGGACATGCATGTAGACGATAGTGCTCCTGTGAACATCATGTGAAAACCCTGAATAAAATAAAGATTTCTGTTCTGAAAAGGTTGAAACTCGTTGTTAGCATTACTGCAATGATTTTGGTTCTTGGGGTGGGCGTGGCTTTATAATTTATGCTGAATTAATTAAAAATATGACGATATATTTGACTTCTAAAGAAGACCCTAACCCTGAACCCTGAACCCTGAACCCTGAACCCTGAACCCTGAACCCTGAACCCTGAACCCTGAACCCTGAACCCTGAACCCTGAACCCTGAACCCTGAACCCTGAACCCTGAACCCTGAACCCTGAACCCTGAACCCTGAACCCTGAACCCTGAACCCTGAACCCTGAACCCTGAACCCTGAACCCTGAACCCTGAACCCTGAACCCTAACCCTAACCCTAACCCTAACCCTAACCCTTACCCTAACCCTAACCCTAACCCTAATCCTAACCCTAACCCTAACCCTGAGGTTAGGATTATCATCTTTTCAAAGACGGCTCCACCCTGTACGCTTGCCTGACCCTATTAATAAGAATGGGGAATCAGATGACGAAGATTGGATGCATCTTATGGACGAGGATCCCAATCATGCAGAAGGGTAGTACACCTATACCCAGAGGCGAAAACTACGCTGGGCACTTGAGAAGTGGTTCAGTGACACTCAAAAGTCCTGTCCCTTTTCTATCTGCCAGGATGCAAGTGATGTTACGGTCTGGACCTGGAGTACTTCAGCCCGGTTCCAGGGACATTTGGTAGAAACCCACTTCCACCATCACCAGGTCTACATCTGTGACCAGAGTTATGGTAAGAAGGGGAATAAATGTACTTCAAAGGTCACTTACAACCGGCGTAGCGATCTGGCAAGACACCAGAAGAAGGGACATGCTGAAGGTCTCGATACAGCCCGTAAACGGATCATGGAGCTGCATCAGGAACTCGTGAAGGAGATCGACAGTTTGAGCACGGATGCTTGGACAAAGATCTGACCAGGGGACCAAGTCCTCTGTGAGGTTCTGAAATCCAAGGATTCAAAACTTCAAGCTAAGATTGTCCTGACTCCAGGGAGGGGCAAACTGGATATGCATGAGAGTCTTTGGCAGAAATGCAAAGAGTCGGGGAAAGATGGCAAAAGAGCACAAGAGAGAGCACCCAGCCCAGGGTGGATGATCGTTCCAGATCCCCCCTGGCACTTCACCCACATGAGCAGAGCCAGAGTACTCTTGTCTTCAAGAAACCTGGCCCTGCCGGCTATGCTCGTGCAGCAGCTAAACCGGGGAAACTAGATAGAGATAGTTTCCTGTCAATGTCACAAGGTCCCGGACCAGAGAGTCAGACCTTGGTCATTGGGAAAGGGGGTCGCCTTATACCCAAAACGCCCCAGCACCTGCAGCTGCCGGAGCTCCAGGTGTCATATCTCCTGAGCAGGTACAATTGTTACTGTGTCCCTATGGCACCTTTGGGTACGTCCGGAAGCCCAACATCCGGAAACATCGCTCCTGTAGTGGCAACACCCCCCCAAAAGTGTTACACTACCTGCCAAACTGAAGGATGTGATTACTATTAAAACCGGTAACACTGAAATCTGGTTTGAGAAGTCACACCAAGAGGAGGCTGATGTCCAGAAGGCCATCTACACCCATTGGGAGAAATGTGTTAAGAAGAGAGCTACAGAATTCCATCAGGGTCTTCTGAATGACACTCTCCTGTGTCTGAAGGAAGTGGGTGATGCTGAAAAGGAACGCCTAGAATCCGTAATCCGAGACGAGGTAAAAGCTCGTCAGGAAGAAGCCATAGCTGCAAAAGAACAGGCAGCAAAGGATGTACACGTTTCCTTTCTTGACGACCAGACTTAGTGTTTGCAGAAGGTATCTATGCCTGCCTCCTGATGATTATATATGAATAACACTTAGTCTATTCTATGTGTTCCGGGTTCCTTTATAACCAGATTTAGTCTTATCAGGATATAACTTTCGAAAGCTATCTCCTGATGTATCTGTTTCGGATTAAAATTAGCCTATATAATATTTCCGAATAGTAGTTGTGCTGTCACGGATGCTGCTGGTGTGGATATACGTACCTGTTACCTGTTCTATTTACCGGATGGACTTACCGATTCATCAATATTGCTGTTCCTACACCTCCGGATCTACCTTTTGGACTATCACTTTATTATATACCAAAAAGGACTACCACTACTGCATATTAACATACGGACTACCTATTAACACCATCCGGATTATTTCTATAAACAATAGCACGCCTAGAGGATTATGGGTAGCTATCATTTATACCTGTATTAACTTAAATGTTATACTTATCTTATGGGTTTATAAAATAACCAGATCTATCTTCACTTGTAATAATATTTGATATCATCCAATATAAGTTATAATACACCAGATTGTCATAACTGTCTATCGATTACATATCATTGTATAATAATATTTATCTGGTGTTGGTGATAATAATTTAGGTGCATGAGATTGTAAAATATGTGTAAATTTTCAAGTGTATAAAACTAGATCGGTAGCATGTCTAATATTTCTACAACAGAAATATAATTTAACTAAATGTATCATTAGATAGTATGGTTATGTTTAAAGTCTTTATTAAGACTAAATGCATATCATGTTTGTTATATTAACGAACTCATTAAGGTCTTAATATGTGGTTTATTTAAAGGTTAAACAGATCCGTTCCATATATCTGTTATTATCCACGATCTGGGCCTGTGGGACATCTGTGGACAAACACCAGGGTCCATATATAAAGACCGGGGCTCTGCCGCTACGTCAGAGGCCCTCCATGCCTCCGAGCCCATAGACGTTTTCTTAATCAAGATTAGCTGCCCCACTATCATCTTCTGGGTAGCCGCTGAGTATCCAAATAAAACCATTGGCATACACTTGAATAACTGCCTTGCTCCTTCTTTCTTAGACTGTAAGGCCCGAACCACCGAACTGGTAAAAAACCATTACAGGTTCTTGAACGTTTTATTTCTATGACACCCTTTGCACTCTATTTCTTTGATTTTCTTTCACCTATCGAGTCTTCATCGTAGCAAATGTAAATCTTGGAGTTGAGACTTAGAATTCCATAACCCTCCCAACGTATCGTTTCTGACAACAAGCGAGGGGGATCCATTCTTTGACACCTTCGGTTTTTATCTTTACAAAAAGCTCTAAGTAGTCTTCGCACACCGCTGTTGGAATTCAGTTTTGTTTCTCTCTAAAGTACGATTCTCTCAGGTAGGGTTTCACGAGTTGGTCCAACGTTTCACCGCTATGAGCCATGTAAAGACTGTCAGTGTCCATTCGACAAAATGCGTAATTGTGTCAATCTATAAATTTATCCAAAAAGTCGAACGTGAACTCTAACATTTTCAACTTGGCATACTGGTACAACACGAATCCTATTTGAATAGGAAGATTGTTCCTGACTGTTTTCGGTTGCAGTTCGACTTCAAAGAGATCTGTGCTCAACACTGTACCCTCATTGAACCGCCATGAATTGGTCAATAATTCGAACGTTCGACCTCTAGTGTATTTCACAGTGATGTGTTTTTCTTTGTTGCAAATTGTTTTACCGTATGTGGTGTTTCCCATCAACTTGAAACAGTCTGACAGAATTTTCTCGTTCGCGTTACCATCACCACGTCTTCATGCCGCGGTTACTTTGTCTGCGAAACTGGTGAAGGGGTGTCTAGGAAAGTATTCTATGAACATCTGCACTCCACTGACTATTAAACCATGATCCAAATACCACTTAAGAAGAGGTGTTCCCAAGAGAATCTTTTTTCCGTGGTAACTGCCTATCAAGGATCTCTGAGGAGTGTTCATCGGTTTTTCGTTGTTCATGCGAGTTCCTATGTTGGATTTCAAAATGGTCACGTTCTTGAAAACAGGAGTCATTTCTTTGAAGTATTCACGTAGGTGAGGAGGAGTAGTAATTTCACCTGAATTAAACCGAACATTTTCCCGTCTTTCACAAAGGATATGATGTCGCTCTTTGTTATGGGATTTTGAACCGCTTTCAAGTTGTCGATCTTCCAGTGTTGTGCAAATGCCATAACCTGTGGATCCTGGCATTTCATCTTTCTCCATTCACACTCCCATACAACGATCAACTTGTGACCTAGAGCTTTTAATTAAGCGGTTACTCTAGCTGTTCTGTCACATTTCTCGTCCCTGTCTGAAGCACACTAATATCTGCGTAGCAGTATGCACTCGTGAGCATGGAACCAACACCCATGAAATTGGAAAACGGTATAAGAGAGCGGGTGAAACTGTCTATGCAAATTTTTTGGCAACCTAGAGATACCTCCCCTCCGTTAAAAGCATGGCGAAGTTTCACGCTGTGGGCGTGCTCCATGTAGCGTAACTACACTAAAGCGGCCTTAGAGTGTCTTTGCCTAATTTTCGTTTTTGAACTCGGTCTCGGGTCGTCTCACCAGGTAATAACCTGTGCAGTGTGCTTCGCTCATGCAGCGCAAGTACAGAGAGTTAGTGTCTACATCTAGGATGTGCTCGCACATTCTCGCTTCTTCGCCATACTTGTGTTCCCTTATCAGCGTGGCACCCTTCTCGTGAAATTTATGGAAGATTATGGAAGGACTCCTGACTAGACTTCTTTTGATCAGAGAGTGGAGGTGGGAGTCAAACTTGTGGAAGGTCACAAACGGGGTCTCTGTGGTTTGAAAAAGGAACCGTAAAGTCAAACCTGGAAGGGAGATGCCGTCTTTGAACATGTCCATGTTGTGGTCCCTCTGAAAGTTTGCATGTTCTGTTGGGACCAAACTTTTTCACATTCTGCGTAGTCAGATTCAGATATCTTGGTGCCAGTCAGTTTGCTGTCAAATGCAGATCTTGGTGGTAGTGTTCTGTTTTCCAGTTTCCTGGTAGATGTCATCCATTCATAAGGAAAGTGTCCTTTGTGCTGATTTCTGGTGAAAGCTAGTAGATAATTCACATAGTTATAACCAGGTGCCAAATAGTTTACTACGTCCAAGAAAACAGTGTGCCAAGTGTAAATCGCCAAGTATTGGTTACTTCTCTTTATGACGCTGAATTCTTTGTTTTCTCAGTCTTTGGACTACCATGGGGTCTGAATCTGTGTCGGATTGTCTCATGCAGCAGACCGGACCTTCGCATCCTCGAAAGTCGGATGCGACGCTAGCCGACAGAAGGACATGTTCCCACAGGACTGACACTTGTTCGTTCAATGGTTCTTTGGATGGTCTGAAGAAAGCTTTGAAATTGAAGGTAATTTTGTAAGGGTACATTTTTGAATTTCCGTCAGGAGGAAAAATGGAAAAATCTGCTAGTGCTTCGAAAACCGTTTTCGAATTTTGGTAGATTCCACCTATGTATTTCAAGGCGACTTGTCTGCAAGGGGAAAGTTGGTTCCTGTGTCTTTTCAGTAAGAACTTAGTCGTGAACGCCGACTTACACTCGGGACATTCGTAGATGCAAGCGTATACATTGAAATCCGTCACGAGGGACACGTGCAAACCGTGTGTCGCGGAGAGGCGTAGGTTGACTTTACCTCTGGTGGCCGATGTTTTGGAAGGTGGACTGATCAGGGTAACTCGGTTTTTCAGGTTCTGACCTCTCACTTTACGGGTGGTGTAAACCGCTATTTGTATATCAAACAAGTTCTCATACATGGATAAGTCCCTGATGATCAAACCTGGAAAGGTTTCAGGTTTTGCAGTGGAATCGAACTGACGCAACAATTTTGAAGCATATTTGCCGGTCTTGTATAAGTGAAAGGATATGCAGCGAAAGACTCATAACTTGTCCCTGTTGGGAAAATCTAACACACCCCCTCTCTTTTTAAGTCGACCCAAATGCATAACTTGTCCCTGTTGGGAAAATCTAACATGCAAACATAGAAAATGCGTTTTTTGCCAAGTGGGACTGTGATCTTTCAAAAGCATGCATGATGTATTACAACCACATTTTTGGATATTGTAAAATGCCCACTGTAGGCAAAATTACTTTGGTATTATTCTTTTTATATTGATAGTCCCAAAGAGGGAAGGCAACTTATAGGCAGGTTTTGAGAAATGAATTCTCTTTTAATATGACCTTGGAAAACATTTCTTAGAGATTACAATTGTTAGAACTACTGATTTACATTGAATGTCAGTTGAATCGGAATGACACACATAAAATGGAGCACATTTTGCTTCTTTCAGTCACCAAAGGTTTTTCCCCCTGTTTTGAAACTTTGTCAGGTTTCTTTAAGGCAGCAGCAGAAGTTCGCATTTCACGCCCATGTCTTCAGCTAATGCTTCCACCACTGCCACCTCCTTTTTGTCGATATCTAATACCTTATGCCTTATCATTTCAGCCACATCAGTGTAATAATGCTTCATCATAGCCTCCTTACAACAAGCCTCCATGGTGCCAGCTGGGCACCATATTTTGGCATTTGGCCATGGATATCGATAAACTGGTTCCCAATAGGTACAAAAGATATTCAGACGGTGTGAGGAACCTTTACAACCTGGGGGTCTTCTTCCGGCCACCCTCAGTGACATACAGTACCCTGGTACTACCAGCTCACCCCTCCACTTCTTCCTAGCATTCATGTGGGATATGCCAACAATAGAGGGCATTGTATCATTTACCTGTATCTTGTGTCCCTCTGGCAGATCCCTATTGTTTCTTGCTAGGTCTGGTGTTTTGATATGCCAGTCATAGCGATCATACTCAAAATACCAGGCATATGTCATGATAATACATATAGGACATATTTTTGTGTGGTTTAAATAAAACTTTCTGAAGGCTACCTCGAAGTTGCTGGTGTTGAATCTCTTCAATACAAAATTTCTGCAGTTGGTGTAGGTGTCCCTGTAGACTAATTGCGGAAATGTGACCATAGCATTCACAGCCATGGGGAGGCCTAGAGCTGCTTTTGTAGTCCTCTTCCATGCATCTTCCCATGGCGTCTTTTTGCCTTCTCCAAATACCTTCAACTTTTTACCTTTAAACAAATATTGCTTTGTCATTGGTGTCAGAATCTGTGTGTCAGTGTCCATGTAGGCAATGATGGAATCATTGCTGTAGACATCTGCCCAGAATGTGCTCCATAGCTGCCTGTTATATGTAGGTGTCCTTGCACTGTCATTAAAGTTTAATGTTGACCTATTCCGAGGCAATGGTTCATAGTAGATCTTTAGTAAAAAGTTTGGGAAATGTTTCTGCATTTGTTTATAGATTGTATCACCAAATACATGGTCTTCCTTTGACTCTGCGTCTAGCACCACAGCAAGACTGCCATAGGTTGTAGGCCAAAACAGGGATGCAGTTCGCAGAAACATGCAATAAAATCTGCTTGTTAATTTATAGATGCTGCTTGTCCGGAGCATCATGGTGATATTGGGAAAGTCTTTGTAGCTAGAAATCTCTACTTTTTGTGTTTGATGCAGATATTGCTGTGCTGTGTTTACATTTAAGTCAAGCTTAAAGTAGTTCATTGTCTCGGTCAGGTTGTGCTCTCGTGCTGGTACCCACAGCAATAGAAGTAATCCGACTAGAATTGTCCCAACACCAAGGTTAATCTAAAATAGAATTATAGCAAATATGAGACAGCAAAGAGTATGACAGGTTTAGTAGCATGGCAGTTTATATCAGGTCTGTGTTAAAGTGGCATAGTCCAATGGTTAGGGGTAAACAACAAATCTTATCCAAAATAAACCGGGATGCTCACATTGATCGTACTTCCTATGGTGACTACTTTATTTGCTCTCCTTCTAAATATCTAAGCATGCCAAAACTCCATCCATTGGAAATACACGGTAAAATGCCTATTGGACCTCCTTTCCAAGCATGTATGAGCTAAAGATAACAATAAATGGTCCACAAATGCCTAAATATGGTATTATTACATTGTGTAGGAAACATTCAAACAGGATTTTAAAAACGAAAAAAGTCAGACTAAGCCACTCTCAGGTTTGTGTTAACATTGTTTTTGCAGCTGAATGAATCAGTGTTATTTACACTAAAAACACTCCTTACAAGAAGGGTGTTGATGGAAATATACTTTAACATTTGTGACATGTACTGGGAATAGGGACCTTAATGCACCCTGCACTAAGGGCCTTTTTCGCAGATCCTGTCACATATTTTACGGCAGCTTCAATAGGCACACGTGTTACTCTTGTTTAATATCTGGTTGATTTATATATATTAACAATAAAGCACTTATATACCCTAACCCTAACCCTGGGTTCTCACCTTTATTCATCAGATGTGTATTTCATGACAATCAACTATGGTTTTTCTAATAGGCCACTACATAAAGGATAAGATATGCCTTTACTCAATTGTGTATAGCATTCATGTGTAAAGATTCTCATAAGGTGAAAAGCTCTAAACGCCAGGCTCCACTAGGTGGCACGGGGTGACACAGGTATTCCTCTGTTCTTTTTATTTTTGTTTACATTATTTGTCAGTTTCGCATGAATGTTACAGTATTTCACGTCAATATCGTGCCATTGATGCACCTGTGTCACTGAGAACAATTGATTTTGTTGTTTTACCTGCAACGCTGCCGCCCCATACAGCGTAGTGGAGCCCTGGCTTAACTGTTACTCCCTGTATACATATTTCCATGATGCACCAGTTCACTGCAACTGTTGGTGAGCTAGGCTACTCACTGGCATTGATTATAAGCAACATGATATATCTAGAGGCATAATACAATTCCTACAATATTGATTAACTATTTCCTACTTCTTATCTGCCGTATACAATGAAGAATGAGAAACTTATCTAAGGCAATCAATTCAATAAAGCCTAATCCCCTAGGATATCAAATATGAAATGTATCTACCTTTAGACATGAGGTTGATATGGATTGACATCTCCTACTTCTGACACATGAGTAATTCATTATATTATGTGGAATGCTAGAGGGAAGCCTGAAACGTGCCATTGCTGCAGACTCTAGATGAAAATACAGTTCTCACCAGACTTTGCCATTGGCATAATCTGACCTTCTTTCATTGAGGTATAGCCATGCCTCTACTCTGCCCCAACCTGTAGCATTTGTGTGAAAGAAGGGAGGAGGTGTGTAACGTAGCGTTTACCTCTTCTGACCACTACCGCGTGAATGACCGACCGGCTGCCTCTGCCTTCACTGGTTTGTCTCACTCTCCCCCCACCAGTGTCATTGGATGTGTTCTAGCACTGTTGATTGATGTGGATTGGTAGGGACTCTGTAGGTGAGTGTAGTGCTTGTGTCCACTCCTCCACCTTACAGTGTAGCCCTGGTCAGGTGCACAGAAAAAATAAAGAGAATCGGCTAGAGTATTAGTCATTCTCTGGGGCTGCCTGAGTATCATGATAGGCTCACCTGGAGCCTCCTATCTAACAGACCATACTCGCATTGAGTCTGCCACAATGCCATGCATTGGGAAATAGGATTAGCTTGAGTTTGGAACAAGGCTCAGGCATGGTGCCATGCTCAGTCTGGTGATTTAAGCCAAGCTGGACTCTGGGGCTTTTTTGAAGTGTTGTAGTGTTAGCCATAAACATTTAGTCCATTTTATCAGATATACATAACACGAGGTTTCCTTATATAAACAGGTCAGCATTATAACATAGGTAGATTCATACATCTAATATATAATAGATTGTCTTATATGAGGAAAAGAAGCTTGATGGCTAACAAGTTAATGACCGACTGTCATCCGAAGGACGTTATCTTGGCCAAGCCATAAAAGAATACATATACCTTTCATTAAATTCTATGATAGTAAATTATAAGTTATTATGAACAGCAGCATTATTCTTTACTTTAAAATTTGTAAAATAACATACCCCCCTCCCCAGATATTACCGACAAAATATTAACATGGCAAAAGAGATATACAGAGGTAATTCGCCTTACATTGGCAATATGTTTTTATATAAATTAGTTGATTTGTTGAATTTCCTTTTTACAATTAAGTTTAAATTTGTCCCGGTCTCTGACATTTCTAGTTTCAGAGATTACCTTTACCTCCCAGAACACCTTTGCAAGGTAAGTTACTTTTTAATTCAGTATTGACTGCAGACAACATGTATTGACCACCGAATATTCAGAGTGAGTGTTACATCCATATTTTACAGTAATGGGATACACCTGAACTGCACGACATGTAGCTGCTGTAAAAAGGCTGTAAATAATATACAGCTTGCACTATACATACATTGTAACGGGATCACATTAAACCACACACTGAATAATTTTGAAGTAAACATCTGATTCGTATACATGTATTTGTGTAATGCCCATGTGTAAGATTACAATCATCTACAGTGTCCAAATGTCTAGAAGATGCATCCTGGCCTTAAAAAGGTCCTACATTGTCCAGATATGTCTATAATATTTGCCCCATACCCCAGCCTTCATCAATTTAATTTGGAGCTTCTTTCTAAGGTGATACTGAAGTGCTACCCAGTGCCGTGAATTACCAAAGACGTGGTCCTCTCCTGCTTACTTCCCATGTGACTTTTACTTATCAGTCATGTAAGGAGCAGCATGCTGAAATTCACCTCCTACTCATGATGCTGAATGGAGAATAGTTGTGAGTACAAATATTCTCATCCAACAGTCTTAGTGGTATAAACTCCTGCACTTCTAAATATGTAGCATTTTATTTCATCAAACTCAGTCCAAAACTGGCTCCAATGTTAGGTAGTTTTCCAGATACAACGGAAGTTTAAGAGAAAAATCGTAGCAAAATGAAAAACTCACTTGGCTTACCAAATGGAGAGTGTCCATAGAACTACCATAAAATCCTGTGTATGAGCTGCATATCATATAGCAATGGCCCAAAGAAGAGGTACACTTTATAGGCATGTCTTTAGCACTGTCAACCATTGTTAAACATTCATCTTTATAGTCCCAGGTAAGGGTAATAGTTCCCTCCAAAATAGGGGGTGCAGCTTATACATAGTATACAAAGTTATGTTTTGACTCTGTTGAAAGGTTAGGGTTAGGGTTAGGGTTAGGGTTAGGGTTAGGGTTAGGGTGAGGGTGAGGGTGAGGGTTAGGGTTAGGGTGAGGGTGAGGGTGAGGGTTAGGGTTAGGGTTAGGGTGAGGGTGAGGGTGAGGGTGAGGGTAAGGGTTAGGGTTAGGGTTAGGGTTAGGGTGAGGGTGAGGGTGAGGGTTAGGGTTAGGGTGAGGGTGAGGGTGAGCGTTAGGGTTAGGGTTAGGGTTAGGGTTAGGCATCTGTACAAGCATGGGATTCATGGTGTGCCAGTATGCCAAGTTGAAAATGTTAGAGTTCACGTTCGACTTTTTGGATAAATCTATCTATTGACACGATTATGCTTTTTGTCAAATGGACACTGACAGTCTTTACATGGCTCTCAGCGATTAATCGTTGGACCAACTTGTGAAACCCGACCAGAGAGAATCGTACTTTAGAGAGAAAAGAAACTGGATTCCAACAACCGCCGTGTGCGATGACCACTTGGAGCTTTTCGTAGAGATACTATCCTTTGTTGTTGTATTAACTTCATCTACTACATCCACCGACTTACCTCATGTATCAGTGTTGTAAAAAAAAAAAAAGACAATGTGTACTTGCGATCCCATTTTCACTTGGGAAATAATAGATGCATCAGATGTGTTGTTCTTTAAGTCCCCGTTGTTAAACCAAGGTGTTCATAAAGTGTTTGTTTCTAATGCTGTATTTGATTCTTTGAGTGTGTGTTTCAAAGATGTATTTCAAAGTTTGGTTGGTACCACCACAGATAGAGCTATAGGAGTATATCAATTCCATAACGAGAACACATGTGCTTTGACAAAAGGCGATATATGATAGAATCGATCAACACGTTGCTTTCTCTTTTGGAAGAGAACTCAGACTTCTTGAGAAAGATGTTCCATTGTTCAAAGGGAACATTCAACTCTTTTTGTCAAAAGTGTGTCGACCGAATGTTGTGTAGCAAAGTTCCTTACCCCGGTGTACCAGCTGCTCAACTGAGATGTATCATGTCCAGACAAACTGGAGTACTTGGTATAGCTCTTCAGTGGATTTTACTTGTAATATAGATGAGATGTGGATGGGAAATATGGCTTACACCTATCCTTCATTTCAAGAGGATACTTCCTCCAAAGCTGTACACCAAGATTACACCATATACAGTCTGAATTATGACAAACAAAAGTTGAATGCGTACATCTCAATGTGTGGGTTCTGTCATGTTCCTCTCCGATATTCGACTATGTTATGTAGAGAGTGTAAACTTGTATTTAGCAACTTGTAAATAATAAAGTGTAAATATTATGTATTAAAATAAAAAAAAATTAAAAATAAAATTGTTTATTAAGTTTTTATTTTTAGTAAACCCGCCCCTACCCAAGGGGCAGGTTTAAAAAAAAAAAGGGCCCCCCTAAAAGGCCCATAGAGTCACGTAACCAAATTTTTCAAATTTCCCACCAAAATGATGACCTCTGATTGGTCCATTCAAATTAGGGTCATGTGACCTTATTTGCATAATAGAGGTCATGTGACCTAAACAGCCAGCTAATCAGAGGGCGCCATTTTGACGGTACACCACAGGGGGTTTGGATCATGTGACCATTATGAATTTCCTGCCAAAAGCAAGGCCTCTGATTGGCTGCATCCCCAGTGAGTAATACCCTTAGATTAGCTATATTCCTGTTCCGATACATACTATACTACTTACATATGACAGTGTATTCATAGAGGCCTTGCAAAAAAGTGGAATGGTTGGGGGTAACCGATGTGTTCATCATTCTGGAATGTTCCGACCCTGTGGGTTCAACACAATACATTAATGTTGCCTTGGTTACACTTTAGAATGGTCAACCTAAGAAAACAGATAAATACATTAACGTTGCCTTGGTTACTCTTTAGAATGGTCAGTCTAAGAAAACAGATAAATAATGGATGTCGTGCTGGCATCCTGGAGCCATGGACAGGGAAGATGCAGCAATACTCATGACAAATTCATGTTGGTTATCCACCAACCTTTGACGGTTATTGACCACAATGCTTACTTATGCACAATACAGGTGGTAACAATAGTTCCTGTACTAAACATCCTGGTGAGATCCCCCTCCAGGCTTTGAGAATATCTGATCATAGGGATGTCATTTACATCCACTATATTGGCATAGCGCTATTACCGTAATCTCTCATGTATAAGGCCCATCATATATGCGAGGTTTAAGTACTCCCTGGATCCACAAGGGGGGCACCAAGAGTGTCTTACATCCTGGTGCCATCAACACATATAGATGTAACTACAACAGGACCTAACACCGGGGATGTTACAGGGGTCCCTGTGCAGCAGGGGCTCACACTTGGCATCCACTCAAGTAAGTACAAGGATCGATAATTACAACTCAAAAATTAATCCTTTTAAAGATTTATCTGAAATGTTCTGCAGACCTATAATTGCTATGCTACCTGATCTATTTATTCTCATTATATATTAATGCATACATTATTTACAATATTTCATGGCGTTGTTTACAGTTTACCATTCTTGGAATCGGCACTATGGTTCTGCTTATAATGTATTCACTGTAAAGGTTTATGGCTGACTAATATCACCAATTCCTGAGCTCTCAATGAATGTAGATTAAATATAGTTTTAAATCATACCCTCGATATCATAAATAATGATCAAACTTTGCAGAACATGTTGTCAGCTGCACATAACATATCTGAAGATTGGAAAACAGACTTAGCATCTCATGTTCATCTGAAGAAAACATATCAGTAGCAAAAATATCATGGAAGAAAATAAAACCGCACCTTTACCTTCCAGGTTCGACTGAGGACCCACCTCTGGCAGTGACGGAGGGTGCAGGGTATGTGGTGTGGAGGACGTCATGGTTACAGTACCAGGGGCACTTTGTAATAGAGATCACTACAGTGACACCTGGTGACAACAAGGACACTACCCCCACCTACATGGTGCCGGTTCTACAGCTACATGTACAACCTGGCCAATCACAACCTGGTATGTGTCCCTATAGTGTCATATAGCTACATATACACTCACCAATCACATCCTGGTATGTGTCCCTATAGTGTCATATAGCTACTTATTCCACGATTTCTGGGATTCTGAGTGCTTTTCCTGGATATTCCCATGCACATACCTGTCGATATTGCACACCATGATGCCTGCATCATGACTTTTGGAAGGTGTGCGGTTATCCAAGGATAACAGGCACCCGGTGCCATTATCCATGGATAACCTGCACACCTTACATGTCCCTACATGTCATATGTTACATGTTAAAACCCATGAAATGTCATGACCAGGGCAGGGCTCGAACCTGCAGTCTCAGATCCCAAATCCAACTCCCTATGCACTGCTCCACAGGGACTGACAGAGGTGGTAGGCTAGAACCAGGTCTTGATATGATACAAAGCCCGGGGAGGTCACTCACATATAACTACTATACATTCAAAGTGTGAAAATCCCCAGCAGTGTGGGTTGTGACCCCCCCCTCCAGCTTTGTCGCTACTGCTCGCATAACGGCGGGCTGTCCGCTGCCATAACCGCGAGACGCAGAAGCATTCAAATCAAAGCAAGCCAGGCTGGGTGCTGTAGAAGGAGACGCGGTGGTCTAGTGGTTAGCGGGTCAAGTCCCGGTCCGGGCGCAACTTCTTTTCGCCGTGTGCCCACTGCCAGCTGGGTGACGAGGTGTGTGTACCGATCGTGTACATACATAACTGCGGTCCGGGCGCATCTTTTTTTCGCCGTGTGCCCGCTGCCATAACCGCGATACGCATTCAAACAAAGCCAAGCCTAGCCGGGCGCCGAGGTGTGTGTACCGATCGTTTACATACATAACCGCGAGATGCATTCAAAGCAAGCCAAGCCGAGATGGGCGCTGTAGCTGTCCGCTGCCGGGCGCCGAGGTGTGTGTACCAAAGTCTATTGGTTAGAATGCCAACCCAGACGCTGCCGGGCGCCGAGGTGTATGTACCGATCGTGTACACACTATGGCTGGCTTCGAGTCCTGGGGAAGGGGAACAATTTTTGTTTTCAATTTATTGGTATTCTATTGATTATCTATTGGTATCGTGGAATAAAATAAGTATGTGTGTGTATGTTAGCAAAGGATAATTACACTCGGGCTACGCCCTCGTGTAATTATCCTTTGCTTACACACACTCGTCATGAATTATCCATTGATTACTTGTTCAATGTACACTCACCAATCACATCCTGGTATGTGTCCCTATAGTGTCATATAGCTACATATACACTCACTAATCACATCCTGGTATGTGTCCCTTTTTTTTTATTTTTGTTCCAGCTTCACCACATCATTTTCATGATTTTACGTGGCTGCTGAACCTTTATTTCTTCAATTAAATCTTGGCACAGTATACTCCTGGAGTTTACATACAATTTATAATTTGTCATGCAAATAGAATTCAAATAATATAGAATAGTAGGAGAAGGGGGTTGGTATGATAAAGATAAAAGTGTGCACTGCTGATGCCATCCAGACAGTGAGATAGGAGATATTTGGATGAGTTAAGGTGAAGTGGAGGTGTGATGATAATGGTAGTTATTTTCCTGGCAGTGTGGGCATTTTCTACATCAATGGGGCATTTGAAACTCTCTTTAGACAGGTCATGTCAGCTCAAAGCAGAATGAAATATGAAAAATGTTTGCGTTACTTCAATGTAGTTGTATCCTTACCGGTATATAGTGTATCACCAGAGTTGATGGGCGGCTATAAGTCAATGATTACCCAGTAAAACAAAGACAGGAGCCCATTGACTCATGGTGTAATTCTTAGTTGTTAGCCAATTAAGGCTGGGGCGAGGTTATACTTACTGTATAAGGTTTTAAATTCTGCAATAGACTTGGCTTTCTGGGCTCTGTAATCAATTCTGTTCCACAGTTGGACACCCCTGTAATATGGACTTTTCTTGAACTTTTCAAGGTTTGGCTTCTTCTGGGGGAATTTCATCTTCAAGTCACCTCTGTTCCTTTGGGTCTCAGCGGCCCTTAGGCCCAGTTTTGTGGCTATAGTTTCATATAGGTTCATATACACTCACCTATCACAACCTGCTACTTTTTTTAGTGTCACTGCAAGGGAAATTAATATAAAAAAAAACATCCTTGCATATAAGCTAGGCGAATTATACATTAGGAAAAAGATAAAAAAAAAAAAATAAAATTATGGTGTGCCTTATAGTAGTAGTATATAGGGGCAAACTCAGCACATAGGAACAGCTACTGAAATCGTTTTGACCGACTTATGAACCAGAAGTGACCTCGTTTTGAGACCGGAAGTGACCATATATGGGTATGTGACCTACTTTCTCAAGCTCTGATTGGCTGAGAGCTATGACGTCATCACATGATGATCACATGATCACAACAAAAACGTAAGCAAAAACAGACCGACCATGTGGTCAACCACATGGTTGGCCTGGTCGGCACAGCAGAAAACTTAAACAAAAACAAACCAAGTCTTGACCAAGGTACACACACTGCCTGCTGCTGTACCAGCCAGCTGCAGCTTGTTTATTTCTAGTCGCCATGGGATGTGGTTGCACCATATGTTTTGCACCTACAATTAGGGCGGGGGCTGATAGCAAGGAGCTTAGACACAGTAGGAGGGGTCACTGAGAGTATAGTCTATGGGTAGACTGTGACAGGCCACCCCCCTCTACCCCCCCTTGAAACTAAGCTACCTTGTGGCTTCAGAGTATATTTCTATAGAGGATTTGGTGGTTTATGGAGCTGTGGTATTCCTTTATCAGGGTGATACCAAAGGGGAAGAAGGAACTACCCAGACCAAAAAATCCTGCTGAATCCAGAATACGTGATCATGATTCTCAGAAATTGACCAAAAGTACCCAAAAATGAAGTTTGATGATGAAAATATTTCAAATTGTACAAAAGTAATATTGAAATGATTAGAAGTCTTTATAGATAGATAAATGTAATCCAGAGTTTGCACCTCGGTGTACATGTCCAAATGTCTACCTATCTCCCAATCTGACAAATACTCTAACTGTGCATTGCTCTGCCTATCCTACATACTGCCTATCCCTTAGTCTACCTATCACTCATACTACCTATCTCTTAAATCTAAAGCATCCTGAGCAATGTAAGACTATCTCCCAAAAGGCCTAAATACTGAAGCTTACTCCTTACCTTACCTATTCTCCTCTGTAATCACTTTCCCATAGTGTACCTATTCTTAATCTGCCTATCATTCATTTTACCTATCCCTCATTGTGACTATCCCTCAGACCCTCATGTTTAAACTGCATTGTTCATCTGTCTATTTAAGCCTCAATGGTTAACAGTACATTGCTTATAATGTCTACTATTTTGATCTTACCTATCCTTCATAATTTTTATCATAAAGTCTACCTATCCCTCATTGAGCCTATCCCCCAACTGTGCACATCCCTCATATTTGACTTGCATATCAGTCCCTAGCACCCATGTTTTCTTTCTTTTACATTTGCTCATCTAACTAGGTCCTGTCTGTACCTATCCCTCAAACTGCTTATTGCACATACTACATATCCCCCTTGCCACCCATCCTTTTGAATACCAGGACCTATCCCTCATGCTCTCCATATGACTTTTTTACCTATCTCAGCTCAGCTCAATCTAGACAGCACTCTCTCTATATAGATCATAAACTGTGTTCAATTCCTTCCACCTATCTCCAGATCTAGCCTTGTGATATATACCTATCCCCCATTGTGCCTATCCTCCATTCTACATATCACTAATGTATGCTATGCATATCCCTCTGCATATCCCTGAAATACAATGGGGTGTATGTTTCATTAAACATCTACTAAAAGTTAGTAAGAAAGAGCAAAATGTGAGTGGTATGAAGAGAGTTGTTTAGGCAGACCAGGGGATATGTACACTATGAAGAACAGACAGACTGGGGGATAGGTAAACTGAATGATATGCAGCATGAATGATAGGTAGATGTATGACAGCTATATAGAGGACATGAGGGATAGGTATTCAAATGGATGGGTAGAAAGAGGGATAGGTAGTATGAACAATAAGCAGTTTAAGGGATAGGCACAGACAGTACCTTGTAAAATGAGCAAACATAAAAGAAAGAAAGCATGGTGCTAGGGACCAATATGCAAGTCAAATATGAGGGATGTGCACAGTTGGGGGATAGGCTCAATGGGGGATAGGTAGATTTTATAATAGGAATTATGAAGGATAGGTAAGATCAAAATAGTAGACATTATAAGCAATGTACTGTTAACCATTGAGGCTTAGATGAACAATGCATTTTTAACATAGGGTCTGAGGGATAGTCACCATGAGGGATAGGTAAAATGAATGATAGGCAGATTGAGGATAGGTAGACTAATGGTCAGAAGGAACAGATAAGCTAAGGTAAGGTTAGAGGTAATCCAAGCATTTTAAGAGATAATTAGATTTAACTCTTGATGTTTTAGATTGAAGAGATAGGCAGGATGAGTGATAGGTACACTTATTGATATGGTGTATGTGGGATAGGCAGAGCAATGCACAGACACAGTATTTGTCAGATTGAGAGATGGGCATCATTTGTGTATGTGGGTTGAGGTACTAACATTGATTGAGATGTATCTTTAAAGATTTCCAATTATTTTCAATATCACTTTAGTACATTTTTAAAATATTTCCCCCATCAAACCTCAATTTTAGGTACTTTTAGTCAAAGTCTGAGAATAAAGACTATCATTTTTGGATTTAGCAGGATTTTTTGGATTAGGTGGTCCCTTCGCTTCATTTGATATCTCTTCCATAAAGATACATGATAGCTTCATCAACCCCCTTATCCTACATAGGGCCCAATAGTTAAGACATAAAGTAGCCTAGTTTCATGGGGGGGGGGGGTAGAGGGGGGTTGGCCTTCACTACAGGACTGTATGGAGTAACCTATCCTATACTGTACCATCCTTGCTGATAGGGCCAACCATGCATCCCCCACATCCCAACGCGACAGGTATTTATTCGATCCTTAGGGTTCCCTGAACAAGATTCAAGATGTTAACATTGATTATCTTGGGATGCACTACCGGTTTTGGCTCATTACCCATGTGTGGATTCAGACCACTTTTGGATCAATTTTGGTACCATGTTATCCAAGGGGTATGCTCAATCCCCAAGCTCTACGGCTATCTTACCTTGTCTGGATCCTGAAGCTATTGGTCTTGTTTGAAAGAAGACATAATGAGCTTTTAATTAAGGGCCATATATGTGACCTTAACCTTGACCTCATTTGCATAATAGGCCATGCCCCCTTGACCTAATTAGGGATTAGTGACCACCTCTCAGCCAATCAGAGGATGGCATTCTGGTTACCATGATAACATGACCTAATTAGGAGATTAGTGCCATCACGTGACCCCTTGTTTGTAAACAACACATTGCCTAGCCACATGGCCTAGCCAAGTGGTCCCTTATTTGTATACAATGGGCGGGGCTAATTATGCAAATGAGATATATGATATAAATAAAAAAAAATTATATGATGCTGTAGTAGTTTTTGGGTTCTCAGAGTTGATAGTCTGTAGAGCGGTTGGTGTTTCCATGATGAAGGTGACAGAGAAAGTGTGAGGAAACAAAATTTTACTTTCCCTTATGTACCCGTTCAAGATAAGTCTCTTAACTATGGTTTTAAATAGATCAAAGACTTAAAAGAGATTTAATCCCATTTTCACAGAGACCCTCGCTTGGTAGAGTATCTGTCTGTTTTTGATTTTCACCTACCATTTGCTGTAGGCATGGATCCCTTAGATCATTAAGTGTGGTTGGTCCCAGAGGGAAAAGATTAAAGACTTAAAGGGTCTTATCCCATAGTCACAGAGATTCTCCTCGGTAGGGTGTCTGTTTGTTTGATTTTCACCTGCCGGGGTGGGGGGGCCAAAAGTATTAAGTTATTTTAATATTAGTGAACCCGCCCCTTGCTGTGTTTTTTGCAAGGCACCAAAGTGAGGGGTGTGTCTTATAAATGAGGATTTTGTACTTTAGAGTAGTACTAAACTGCTAAAAAACATACTTGTGCATGACACTAGACCATACAACTAATATTGAATACAAATGCTGGTGGATGAGTGGTAAAGAAGTTGTGTTGATTTTTGCCTATACCTTTGGATATCATTAGGTTTATATATAGGGATGAAGGAAATGTAAAAATAGTGACATGCCACCAAGCTAAATTCTCTGGGAAAGGGGTGTGTAATGAAGGAAGGTCTATAGGAGTCAAAGGGAAATCTATGGCTTCATTTCCTGCTAAAATATCATTCATGTTCTGTTTCTGTTCTTAAATACTTTTGGATTGTGATAGTTGGATATGTATAGAAGTGGAAAATGCAAAAACATTGTGTTGATTTTTGCCTATACCTCTGGATATCCTTAGGTTTATATATAGGGATGAAGGAAATGTAAAATTAGTGACATGTCACCAAGCTAAATTATCTGGGAAAGGGCTGTAATGAAGAAAGACCTATAGGAGTCAATTTATGACCTCATTTTAGATTATGATAGTTGGATAAGGATAGAAGTGGAAAATGCAAAAAGATGCATATATGGCCAACCTCACTTTTGTGTATTGGACAGTAATATAGTACGTATCGGAACGGGACTATAGGTAATCAAAGGATATTACTCACTCAGCATACAGCCAATCAGAGGCCTCTGTTTGGTCAAGTTTGGTGTTGTGAAACTTAACAAGATAGAATAAAACTTGCTACGCCTCTTTCCAGACAACCACTCATCACCGTGCGTTTGACTGAGGAAAACGTCACTGTCACCACGACTGTAGTTTCCACCACTTTTTCTACTACTACTACTACTCGTACTATGACCCCAGAACGATGAGTGGTAAAATCACAACCTTCACTGAAATAGATTTCGATCCCCGACTACAAGGACCCTTCAGTTGCATCACCAGCAGTCCGTCTGGTTGTGGAAAATCACGCCTGGTGAATCGATTTCTGAGCGACATTAACAATTTGGTCACACCGCCAGTGGAAAAGATCTTTTGACATTACGGCGAGTGGCAGCCCCTCTTTGAAAAAATGCAAAAAAAATTACCGAGTGGAATTCAGAGAAGGTCTTCCCAGCAAAGAAGACATAGCAGGAGAAGAAAAAGAAGAAGAATCGACCGTGCCTCGGCCACACACTCTACTGATATTGGATGATCTGATGAGCAGTTCCAATCAGCAAGTGGTAGCCGACATCTTCACCAAATATTCCCATCACTGGAACATGAGCGTCATATATATTACTCAGAACCTATTCCAGAAATCAACCGAATTTCAAACTATGAGTCTGAACGCTCACTACATGATCATTTTTAAGAACCCTCGTGACATGGGGCAAATAGGCGCTCTGTCTCGTCAGGTGTTTCCCTCTTAGGCGTCTGCCCTCTCCAGTATATTTACCCATGAGCTCAAGCGTCCTCACTCATACCTGCTTCTGGACTTCAAGCAGACAACACCGGAGGACCCGAGAATATGCTCCTCCCTGACAACCATAGACGATCAGATCGTGTTCGTTCCACTTGACAAAAATAGAAAGAGAAACTAATGGCTACTCATCAACTCAAGACATTATGGCACCCTTAAACACTTGGCAAAGTGTTCGCCGGAGGATTGTGAGCATTTAATAGGCTCTGGAAGCGATGATTTGATCACCACGTTGAGCGAAATCTGTGTACCTGGACACAACCCATCCCCAGGTGCGTCAAGTGGTGAGACCAGGGCACTGACCACCCTGCCCCTGGAGGACAGGTCAGGGGTCAGGGTCAGGTGAAGCTGACCGGTCACCGTGTCGGCACCTCCAGTAGCCCTAGGGCACTGCTCTCACGTCACCAGGTAGAGGGGAGATGGCCACAGACCTGCCTCGATGATGATGACGGACCCCGAGGAGCAGCACTACAAGCGCTTGGCTCTTGTACACCCTAAGTCGCTCTCGAAATTACGAGGACCACCTGATGTCCCCACAGCTGGTGGTGGTGGTGGTGGTGCTGCTGGTAGTGGTGGTGCTGCTGTTGCTGATGAGCGTGAAAACAAGACCCCCTCTTCTTTCACCACTGCCGTATCCCCACCCTCCAATATGCCTTATTACTACAGACAGGCAGAACAAGGTCTTCATCCCAACGACGCATTACATCAGGTGCTACAGTTTATCTACAGGGACTTGGATCTAGTGTTGAACAACCCCACTTTGAATAGGTTACAATTCTTTCTTGCAAATCCCAACAACCACACAATTCCTACATCCGCTCTTGTAGCACCACCGACCCCCCGAGCTTCCTTCCTTGAGCTGTTGCTCAGACAAGTTCCACAGAGGAAATGGAACGCCACACTAAACTGTTTAAAAGATTGCAAAAATCCGACTTGGTCAAGTGAGCGAGATGATGGGTCGAAAAACGGATTTCGCCAGTCAAATTAACATAGTGGACCTGCTCAATGATGCCAGCAGGTTGAGGAAGACAGCGTCGAGACCTGAGGGGTACACGCCGTTCAAGCTCGTGCTGAGCATGGAAGATCCCACCGGTTCCTTAATCAGAAACCAAGTCTATAAAGCAGGGGGTCCTAACAAAGCTTTCAGACAGAATACCTGCCGGCAGAGGGAGGAAACAAATGAGTTCCAACAAGGAAGAGGATGACGCCAATGACGCCAATGACTACTACTACTACGAGGGCACCACTCCCCTCATCGGCGTCGCCACATCTCGTTGTAAGGACGACAATGACGCTGTTTACAAAACTCCGACTTCCAGCAGGAGATTCGCTGCTACACCTCATCCTCCCTCCGTCAGGACGAGTAATCAAAGCAAGAAAAAGACGCAGTTGCCAAGTGTACTCCGACTCCTACTCACCAAGATGGCGAGGTCTAAGAAACTGACCGAGAAGGAAAAAGAAAAGAGACGAGTGGTGGCTAAGTACACCGACGTCAAAGCACCCTCTAGTTTCACCAGCGTCACCAAACTCCAGAAACATCATTTCCGCGACTGAAACTCGGATTTCATCTTAGACGGGATCTCTGGACGCCTACACTAAACATAAACCCATCCGGAGAAAATTTGCAAGGAACATGTGGTGCTCGTTCCTTCTATGCCAACCAGGTGTTGCTTTGCCATACCCGTTTGGTACAAGAGGGGGCAGCATCCAGGTCCTACTAAGGAGCCGGACGATCCGCAGAAGAGGACTGGAGCTAGTCCAGACGTGTTCTTCTCTACAATAAAACCCTACCCGAGCAGGTAGGAAGTTCCAGGGCTTTGCCCAACCCGAAATACTCGTGTTGTGTTGGTATCTCTAGAGTTAAGCAAGCCAAAGAGCCACCAACATATAAAGTCAATACAAACCGTTACATATACATATATGTGTATATGGCTTAAGAAGATGACCACGGCTTGTACACAGGAATTCACAGTAATAGATTTATAAAGATGGCAGGTCACTAAGCACCATTCACTGTATTAGAAGGTTGAATGCTGTATATGGTATAGTCGGACACTGGGGCTCTAGTTTAAATATGATGTATTGCAAAAATATAACCATCAATAATGCTTACAATGTGACTCCCCATGACACAGCATGTTTACATGCTGATAGAGGGGCGTTGGTAGGTAAGTCCTCATAATCCATGAGTTGAGTACACCATACTGTATCATTGTGTTAAAGTGTTGGGATTTGAATAAGTGCCATCCTAAGTAAGCGCAGGGATACAGGGGTCATGTAACATATTTTAAGCACTAAAACCAGATCTCAAATAAGGGCCTGTTTTGTATAAGGACTAGGGGTAAAACGCCTCCAAGCTATTATACACCACGATGCAGTACGCACTGTACAATGGAACCCCCTGGTGTGTATACATAGCATCTAACACAGAGGCTCTCTCTATACCCTGATTATAATGGAACCCCCTGGTGTGTATACATAGCATCTAACACAGAGGCTCCCTCTATACCCCGATTATAATGGAACCCCCTGGTGTGTATACATAGCGTCTAACACAGAGGCTCCCTCTATACCCCGATTATAATGGAACCCCCTGGTGTGTATACATAGCATCTAACACAGAGGCTCCCTCTATACCCTGATTATAATGGAACCCCCTGGTGTGTATACATAGCGTCTAACACAGAGGCTCCCTCTATACCCCGATTATAATGGAACCCCCTGGTGTGTATACATAGCATCTAACACAGAGGCTCTCTCTATACCCTGATTATAATGGAACCCCCTGGTGTGTATACATAGCATCTAACACAGAGGCTCCCTCTATACCCCGATTATAATGGAACCCCCTGGTGTGTATACATAGCATCTAACACAGAGGCTCTCTCTATACCCCGATTATAATGGAACCCCCTGGTGTGTATACATAGCATCTAACACAGAGGCTCTCTCTATACCCCGATTATAATGGACCCCCCTGGTGTGCCCTCTATACCCTGATTATAATGGAACCCCCTGGTGTGTATACATAGCATCTAACACAGAGGCTCCCTCTATACCCCGATTATAATGGAACCCCCTGGTGTGTATACATAGCATCTAACACAGAGGCTCCCTCTATACCCCGATTATAATGGAACCCCCTGGTGTGTATACATAGCATCTAACACAGAGGCTCTCTCTATACCCCGATTATAATGGACCCCCCTGGTGTGCCCTCTATACCCTGATTATAATGGAACCCCCTGGTGTGTATACATAGCATCTAACATAGAGGCTCTCTCTATACCCCGATTATAATGGAACCCCCTGGTGTGTATACATAGCATCTAACACAGAGGCTCCCTCTATACCCTGATTATAATGGAACCCCCTGGTGTGTATACATAGCATCTAACACAGAGGCTCTCTCTATACCCCGATTATAATGGAACCCCCTGGTGTGTATACATAGCATCTAACACAGAGGCTCTCTCTATACCCCGATTATAATGGAACCCCCTGGTGTGTATACATAGCATCTAACACAGAGGCTCTCTCTATACCCCGATTATAATGGAACCCCCTGGTGTGCCCTCTATACCCCGATTATGATGGAACCCCCTGGTGTGTATACATAGCATCTAACACAGAGGCTCCCTCTATACCCCTGTAGGGGCACGGTTTAGTAGTAGCGTTTATGGCTTACGGGTTGACTAGGTTCCGAGCGGAGCGGCCTTTCGGGTTGAGAGCCTGGTACGCCTGGCGGGTGGTGGCAGCACCGCCCTCCGGGCTGCTTGGGTTAAACACGAGAGGTCGCCACCCAACCCCTGTGGCTATATAATAGTCGGGTCGGAACCTAGGATGAGAATCCTCATGGATTCTATAGGAATAACATCAGAACTTACTGACTCCGAAGCCTTACCTGGTAGTCGTAAATTAGAGCTATCCAAACGACCTCTTACCCATACGGAATACTTTTAGCTCCCTGTAACTTAGGATACTGAATAAAACTTGTTGCCTTCTGAACCGGATTTCCTTGTATTCGTGATACTTTCCGAACCATCGACGGTCATACATTACACTGGTGCCGTGACCAGGATTCGGTTTTAAGAAGTGCGCAGCCCTGTCTGAACAAGAAGAGAATCGGTGTCCGGAAGGCTAGTTCCCGGGAAGCCATGATGCCCCGGGCATAGCCTATCAGGAATATAGGGATCCATCTCGGAATGAGGCCGAGGCATTGGATTCCAAATGTGAGGTTTCTACGGTAGGGTTAGATGTCACTGTTGACGACCATCTGGTAGCGCCGGCTAACCAGACCGCGCCTAATATAAGATCATCGGATTTATTGAGAGATGGGGATTTCTGTAGTCCCATCATTTTGGCTCAAATACCCGGTAGGGAACCATGAGGACGGGGGAGAGATCCGATTCACCTTGTGCCCTTAGCTGGTCAAGGAATTTTTTTGAACCAACTAAATACGGCCCTCCTTTCCGAATCCATTTTCAATCCCAGTGGATCCAGCCAACCGGCTCCTGTGAGTGGGGTTAGCTCGGATAGATATCGGGAAGAAAGGAATAATTACGAAACAAAAAGGCTAGCCCATGCGGAATGGAGGTGGATGAGCGATCAGGAGAAATCCAGGGGTGAAAAACTGCTGGAATATCAGAAAAAAGAGGGTGAGTGGAAACAAGATAAATAAGATAAAGTGAAATAAGATAAAGGAGCTAGAAAGAGAGATCGAAGAGCTCCTGGATGAAATCGGAGATTTGAATAAGAATAAGGGATTGCTGGAACGTACCACTGAAACCTTAGAACAAGAGGTGGATGCCCACCGTACTCGACTCCGGGAGATCGAGTCTAGGATTCAGGGTAAGAAAGCCGAATATGGAATGTATGAGAAAAATGTCAGGAAGTCAGGATGCAGCTGAGTCTGGTAACCTCCACCCTGGAAACTAAGACTTCAGAGCAAGACGAGACCTTGGGACACTACCGAATGGGGCTAGATATAGCTAACACGCGCTTTGCCGACTTGAAAAAGCAAGTCGAAGCCCAACACGAGATTCATGAAAAGACTAAGAAGACTATAGAGAAACAACAAAAAGAACATGTGGCCCTCCGGGAGCAGCATATTCAGGAGAACCATCGATTAATCACTGACATTCAGGATAACAATCGAGAGTTGTATCAGGAGAGAGATGACCTTATATACGAAATTACGAAATTAAGAATCCTGCAGGAGGGGTCCGAGGATTCCGGTGAGGAAGAACCGGATCTCGAGGAGGCAGATGAGAATGAGGAAGCATTGGAGGAGCCCAATATCAGTTGTATCCAACGGGATGACGGGGAAAAAGGTCTACCGGTCACCTCTACTCTGAAGCCCATTCTGAAGAAAGGGTATGATCCTTTTGTGAATAGTCAGGCCACCCCGAAGTCGTAGGAGCCAGATACGTTCCCGGCAATGATAAGAATGTTCGGTTAAGTGTGGGCCAGAAGGATGCCACCTTCACCACTGATGGCGAGTACCAGTATATCGACACCAGGGGGCAGGGCCCGTCCTCTAGTCACTTAGACCACACCTCTCCAGGGGGCGCTGGGGGGTTAGATGACATATCCGATCAACTGGAGGACAGCAGTCAGTCTATTCCGAACAGTCAGACCTATAGGGTGGATAATCAGACGTGTAACCCACCTAACACCGATCAGAATAATAACGATACCCCTTGTGATAGTGGGACCCACCACACCAGCGCTCAGACTCCTGGGAGTATAGGATTCCAACCCGGTATGAATACAGGGTATGGATTTACTTTCTGGAACAGTCCGAATAACCACCATTCGGGATCCGGTGGTCCGGGATCGAATGGATCTGGTGGGGGTGGTAAGAAAAGCAAGGATCAGAAGATGTTAGATTGGAGTCTGGAACAATGTACCAGATTGAAGAGTAGGGAGAGTTCAGCTAAGAAGAATCAGATTGAGACTAAGGCTTTCAATGGATCAGAACCACGGAGAGATTGGTTCTCTGATTTCACAGACGACCATGAAATAGATGGTTATGATGAAGATGAATCCTTACCTATACTGGTAAGATGTCTGAAAAAGGGTCCGGGTAGGATCGCTGTGGATCACTGGAGAGAACAGTATAGGAATAGGGGAACGTACACCGAACTAGTTGAGATTTGCAGTTCCTATCTTGGAAGTATAGTGTCTGAAGATCCAATGACACAATATAGGAAGAAAATTCAGAAGCCGGTGAGTCAGTTCAGGTTTATGGATTGGAACTTCAGATATTATTATGAAAGGCGAGGCCTAATCTAGTAATGGATGATAATTATGAAAGTGATGAGCTAATCTCATACTTTGTACGAGGGTTGCGGGAAAAAGATCACCAGGACTGTGCCTATCAGGCATGGGGTCCAGGTGCGACTATGAAGACGCTATGTGATGCCATAGCTAACTTGAATAAGAAGACGACTTTTCTTTCCGGATTTGTCCCTCCGGAAACCGCCAGCATGGTGCTACCTGAACTGAAACCAGTAATTCCTACTGCAGCAGCTGCTGTCTCGGAAGGTGAACCCGAATACGAGGTGGTGGAATATGAAGAAGAAGATGGATTAATCTCCGCGCTGAGATTCCCTAAGAATGCCAAGAAATTCATTCCCAGAAGGAGCTTGACTACTCAGCTAAGGCGGGGAAGTTCCGAAAGTAGAGATAAGGGTGTTTCCGAACCTAAGGAAACTGTAGCTAAGAAAGACGAGGATAGGCCATCTGGAAACTTAGATATGAAGAGTATGATGGAAAGTATGCTGAAGTCCTTCTGGGAAGACCTCGAGAGTCACCGTTATAGTAGGCCTAGGTATGATAAGTCTCGAATCAGATGTTACTGTTGTCAGAAGATGGGTCACATAGCCTATGAATGCCAGGCCGCTGAGCCGGTTCCCCGGAATATGTCGGCGGTTGAAGAGATTGAGCCTAATTTGGAAAATTAAGGAGGGTTGAGGACGTGGCAAATTGCTCAACCCGGAGACCCGATGTATGCCAGAGTACTGTCCCTGATAAACAGTCTGATGAATCCAAAATGATTACACCCGGGGAGGAGGGATCAGAGATTGATCTCCTCGCCCCTCCTATGGCCTGGGACTCCAACATAAGGGAGAACACTGAGTCAATGAGGAATGAGAGTACTCGCGTTGGAGAAGAGGAAGGGTGGATAGAGCTATTCACACGTGTATGTGCGGCACACCTTCCCCTGAACCATCCATGTCTGGAGCATCTGAAAGACCATGGATTGGATCTCGGCATCTCGGAAGATTTTGATAGGTTTACCGGAAACCCCTCTCCTCTGGGAGGCAGAAGATGGTATGTATCTGTTACGACCCAAGGCAGGACTGGGGAATTTTGGGTTGACACCGGGGCTAGTCACTCTATGATCCCCAATAAATTTTACAGCCTCTTGCTGGACAAGAGTGAGAACCTCATAAAGGGGGTAAACGCTTGTAAGGCCGATGGGACCCGTATGCAGGTTCTTGGTAGAACATTTATGAAGCCAATATGAATGATGACGGGATACTTGGACTAGACTTTGCAAGTCTATTTGAGGCCGAGCTGAATCCGTGTAGTGGAATGGTGAGGATTCGGAAGCCCTATGATATCCAAGTTAAGTGTGTATTAAGACAGATAAGTGCAATAGCCAGCGTAGTGGATACAGTAAAGATACCCCCGGGTGTCTACTGTGATGTACTGTGTACTTCAGATTGGAAACTGACCAGGAGGGTGTATTTGAACCCGACGTGGTTCAATTATCTAGCATTAGGTTAGAGTCAGTAGACACTCTGGTAGGAAATCTGTTCTGGAATGTACTGCCAGTGATGAACCGAGGTGATAAGACCATCTATCTACAGAAGGGATCCAGACTTGGGTCCATGACATTGGTAAATGAGGTACTGGAGGACATACGGAAACCCGAGCATAAATTGCTAGGGAAAGAAAAGATAAATATGGAGTTGGATAAACTAATAGAGGAATCCTCTCTGGAAAACAGCTATCAGAAGATGGAAGTTCGGAATCTGATACGGAAATATGAAGACGCCTGTGGCTACTCTGGTGGCCCTTTGGGTCGGAATGATAAGGTACTACACCACATCAATACCGGAGAGGTGGACCCCTTTAAGATTCCGTATCGCGGATTGCCACTTAAGAAAGAGATTATTTGCGAAAACGAAATATTGGATCAGTTGGAAAAGGGAGTAATCATGCCTAGTACCAGCCCTTGGTCTAGTCCTGTTGTCATGACTACTAAGAAGGATGGAAGCATCCACTTTTGTGTGGATTATAGGAAACTAAATGGACTAACCAAGAAAAACCCGTTACCAAGGGTTGATGAGACTTTAGATGCCCTGGGAGGGAATAATTGGTTCTGTACCCTGGATCTACAATCCGGGTACTGGCAGATCGGAATGAAGCTGAGTGACCTATTGTGGAAGAAATGCCTGGTGTATCTGGACGACGTAATTGTCTTCGGGAAGACATTCCGGGAATGTTTGAATAATCTGGAGGAAGTAATCAAGAGGATAGTATCCAATGGACTACGTCTGAAACCAAAGAAATGTGAATTATTTAAGAAATCAATTACGTACCTAGGTAGGATTATATCCACAGATGGGATTAAGGCTGATCCGGAAAAAGTGGAGAGTGTTCAGGATTGGGAAAGACCTGCAACTGCTAAACAGGTGCGATCTTTCCTAGGGTTCTGTAGCTATTACAGAGACTTCATTCTGGGATACTCTCGAGTGAGATTTCCTCTGCAGAGTATTGCTCACTGGACACCTGGGAGAGTTCGGGAACCATTTCCATGGGGGAATGATCAGGAGGAGTCTTTTAGGAAACTAAAAGCTTTATTGACGGATACTCCGGTATCAAAATACCTCAACTCCTTCAGATCACTTTATATTAGATATGGATGCTAGCAATGATAGTATCGGAGCCGCACTATCCCAGGTCCAGGACGGTGTGGAAGTCCCGATTGCATTTGCTAGCAATACTCTGAATAAGGCCCAAAGGAATTATTGCACCACTAAGAGGGAACTCTTGGCTGTGGTGGTGTATACTAAGAAATTTAAACATTTTTTATGGGGATCTGATTTTACACTAAGAACCGACCATTCATCTCTCCGTTGGCTCCTTAATTTTAAGGATGCCGAATGGATGATAGGCAGATGGTTGGCGTACCTTTCAGAATTTGGGTTGGAACACAGCCAGATCCAACATAGGCCAGGGGCTAAGCATACCAATGCAGACACCCTGTGTAGGAAACCAATCAGGAAATGTGGTCGAGAGAGTTATGGTGATTGCGGACAGCATAATGCAGTAATTGCTGCCACGCATATGCCATATCGGGACTACCCGGGAACCTTAATAGAATGGTCACCTGAGAGCATTTGTGAGTTCCAGGGTAAGGATCCTATCACCAAGAAACTCCTGGAAACAGTTCCATTAGGAATCAAACCTGTTCGCCCTGCTATAAGTATGGAGAATAGGGAAATGAGAAGACTTCTGGCACAATGGGCTGAGCTAGAGGTCAGAGAAGGAATCTTATGTAGGTGGAAAATTAGTCCAACTAATAAGATTCTTCAGATTGTCATTCCGAGCGCTATGCGCCGGGACATTATATAATATTGCCATGGTCATGTAACTAGCGGCCACTTCAGAAAGAGTAGGTCTCTGGAAAGACTTTCCCGGAGATACTATTGGCCGGGAATGAGTGGAGATTTGCTAAGGTGGATCGCCACTTGTCCCGAATGTTGTAAGAACAAACCTGGAGAAGGGCTAGGAAAGAATCCATTGGTTCAAGAATTATTCGGGATGCGCTTCGCCAGAATTGCAATTGACATCATTAGCAGTTTTAATACAACCCCTAGGGATAACTCTTGCATGATGGTTGTTTGCGACTACTATACGAAATACACAAAAGTATTCCCTTTGAAGGATCACAAAGCCGTCACTTGTGCGGAAGCATTCGTGAGAGGTTGGGTGTTGCAATATGGGGTTCCCCTAATGCTTCACAGTGATCAAGGAAGGGAATTTAAGTCAGAATTATTTCAGGAGATGTGTAAGTACTTAGCTATCTGTAAGACATGTACTAATCCGTACCATCCTCAGTCGGACGGCTTAGTAGAGCGATTCAATCAAACTCTACTACAAGTTCTGAAACCATTGGTGAATAAATATCAGGATGACTGGGATATTCAATGTGATTTCGTAGTGCATGCATATAATAGCACGGTGCATGCTTCTACTAATTGCACTCCGGACATGTTGGTTTATGGTGAAGACATCATAATGCCAGCAGATTTAGTATTTGGGGTAATCGGAATCAATCCTGAAACCCCGTGTTCCATTATGTTTGTGGAATCTTTGAGGGATAACTTTAAGAAAGCTTATGAACTAGTCCGGAATCAATTAGAAAAGTCAGCGAGATGGCAGAAGGTGGGCTATGATACCGGACTGAAACCTAGATTCTTCAGGGTGGGTGATAGAGTCCTTAGATTCTATAAACCCCTTGATAGGTTAAAGGTAGTGTCTAGCTGGGATGGCCCACATGTCATAACTCAGATTATTTCGGAAACTACCTGCTTCATAAAGGACCTGTATGGCAATGTAAGACGATACCACGTCGAAGTGTTAAGACCATTCAAGGGTAGGAAGTTGGCAGAAGAAATGTACGGGTTAGGCCCGAATGTTATGGAATTACCAGAGATTATAGATTTACCTGAACTAGGTCATTCACCTAGCGTGGGGGTCTGGAATGACGACTCGGGAAGGCCTCTAGAGGAGGTAAAAAGAATAAAGAAAAAAACAAGGAAGATGCCAATGGTAGACACTCGGAAATGGAAGAAACGGAAAAAGAATATAACTGAATCAACTGAGAATGATGCTAAGAATAAAAAAGTCTCGGCAGGAGTAGGGAAGGCAAAGCGTACCGGGAATCCAAGGGCTAGATTGGATCTCGGAAACAGAGCGGAGTCCCCCGGTACTAAAAATAGAACTATTAAGGAGGGCTTTTGCCGTAGTGCTAGGATTGCGAGTGGTGTTACCTAAATGAGCCCGACCATAGATTCTAATAAGTACTGAATCCTGAACACAATGATGTATAGTCCTGTTTTTGTGTATGTTTTCACTTTTGCATGTTTGTATTGTTACTCGTTATGACAAAGAGTGATGTCAACCCTGTTGACAGCACCTTCGGAATGCTCATCAGTTTGAAATAAAACCGCTCTAACCTGCTCTCTTGTCAGCTCCTTGAGGTTCCAGTGGGTAGTGGACGGATTTATCCGATGTATCAGCATAATGCTATACGTATTCTCCATGTGTACTCCCGATGATATCGAGCCGAGAAGGCAATATGTACTCTGACAGATCATTTTGTTTGCGAATGCATGGAAAGCACGTGGCACCGCGTGACCCAATTACCCGAAACGAGGTCTATGACCTTTGACCCGGGTTTTGGGGTTTCTCGCGCGACTTGCCGCCATCTTGTTTAATCAAGCGTTTACGCCGGGGTGACTCGCCGTGCTTGATTTTGCTCTGTGGTTTTTCCTGCTAAATAGCATAGAAATCTGATAAATACGAACACCAATTGCATTAAGAAAGGTTCAGAGTACGTTGAAGTATTGTTGGACTTGGCCTGTAGGTTGGAAGTTCCGTCTGAATGGCGGAGAAGATGTTGTCTGAAGGGAGTATGGAGGTTGATGTCGATGACCATTCCAGAATGAGCCCAGTGCATCCAGACGAGGATGCCGCTTTGGAAGATAGGGAAGCAGCAAACACGCTTGTATGTCTGGATCTGAACACTAGTGGAGTGGGCGCCTTGGAAATGCCCCCACCCCTCTCTCCTGCAAAATCTAGAAAATCTGAATCAACTGCGGCCATGATGGACCCTCCGGAAACTCATGGTAAGATTGATTACTCCGTAGGCAGCATTGTAGGGCCGAACGGAGATATGATCTTCCTCGAGAAGGACAATATCTGGAATCCGAAAACGTCTAAACCAGAGAAGGTTCCAGGACTATGGACAAACCTGATTAAGAAAGCTATCCCAGAAGATTTGTCAATTCCGGACATATGGTTATTAAACTATATGGACTTTGCTACTGGTATGAGTGTGAACCAGGAGTTCTACCGTACGGTAGCATATGTTAAGGATAAGTGGGACCGGGTACACCCGGAAGCCACAATTGAGGAACATGCATCCCTGTATTGGTACGGGATGCAACCATCCCGAAACCCTCCGAGCCCTGCTAAGATTGATTCCGAGACAGACCAGATGGACGTCGACGAGGGAGGTGATACTGAGGGAGGGGCTACCGCTAAGTCTGTCCCCCAGGCAACCTCCAACTCATCCGACACACTATCTGAAACCGAATTACAGGCCGAAGACAGTCGGATTGAGAAGGAGGCCGTAAGAATGCATTCAGAAGCTGAGGAGAAATTAGAGCAGCAGGAGGAAGTATTAAGGAAACAAAGGGAACAGTTGACCCAGATAAGTACCAGGCTGAGTGCGTCAGTAGAGGACACCAAAGCCCGGATGCAGGCTAGAGTCACTACGAAGGGTACTGTTAAGGAAAAAGAAGGATGGAAGCAAAGCTTAAGTAAGAAGGCGAAAGCCTTGGTTAAGAAGAAGGAGAAAGAGAAGAAAGAGAAACTGAAGAAGAAGGAAAAGATGGATAAGAAGAAGGAGGAGAGGGCCAGAAACGAGGCAATTCCAAAGACAGTTGTCGATCCGAAACCCGTGGCTTCTGGCTCGCACAAGACGCCGGAATCCGAGACGTGGGATTGGTCTACAGACATAGACCATCCTGAATTATACGATGATGAGGGAGCACCCACTCCCGATGAGAAAAAGATTTGGATCAATGTCAGAGGCGGATTCATGCAAATGATTCCCAAATGTCTGGAGGAGTGTAAGCGTAACACTCGATATTACAGCTGCCCTCCATTCATAAATATGGATGGGGAGCAGGATGATGAAGAGTGGATGAGGTACACGCGTCAGGACCGGAATCCGAACTATTTCTATGTGAATTGGGTCGAACAAACCATCGACAACCGAAATAAGGAGTATTATGATTTCGATGCCTATTGTAAATCAAATGGGCTATCGACAGTTGGGACAAGGACAAAAACACCACCTGTCCGTTCATCATCTGTGCTCGTGGGAGTGACGAACCTGAGAAGTTCAGCTCCCATATAAGATTTATCCGACACATAGTTGAGGAACATATGCACCATCACCCAGTGTGTATGTGTTATATGAATAAGGGTAGGAACAGTACTATCTGTTCGGGACTCACTACGTTCCGGAAAAGTGAGCTGGTCCGACATCTGAAGGATGAACACCAGGTCGGTGTGAAGTCAGCTCTGAAGGCAGCCTTAGATCTGCACAAGCTTCTGATTGATAAGTGGGATTCCTGGAAGAAAACCAACTTCCGGAGTCTGAATTCCAAAGTAAGTAGGTTGTGCGAAGTTGAGACGAACGTCAACTTCAAACTGGAGGCGGCGTTTCAGCTGAGCTATACTCCGGGAAGGTTAAGAATCACTAATGAACAATTCGGAGAGATGAGGGAATACCGGGGTGATAGCCCATACCGGGATTCCAGTAAGGCCACCTCTGCAAAACGTATGAAAACACAGCCAGGTAAGATCTCATTCCGTGGGATCCAACGCCCGGCACCTGACCGTAGCACTCGGGATCGCAGCCTGGAGACAGCGTCTCCTCTGTCTGGACTGAGAGGCGCTCCTCCCCCTGTGTTCGATGTGAATAAGGACAAAGATAAGGACTTCCTGGAAATGGGGCCATCCGGACCAGAGAGCCACACCCTTAACCAACGGGGTAGGGAAAGAGGTACCGGAATCGGACGGGGAACACCCAAATCTGGATCATCTGAAAGTAGGACTGTCGGTAATTGGGCCAGAGCAGCCCCTCCACCTGTCGGAAATGGTAGAGGAGTCACCATATCCACCTCCAGGGGAAATGTGATGACCTCTTCTGTAGCGTCTGAAAACTTGTCTGAGAATCCGAGACGTAGGAAACACTCTGGATCCTCAGATCATTCCGAACATGAGCCACTGCCCACTCGGGCTCCGTATATGCAGGACCCAACCAGTTACGATATTGTTAATATCTCTTCGGAAAGTTATTAGATACAAAAGAGTTGCATGATCGACTGGCAGAGACGCCATCATGCGCTTTCGGTAGAATACCTGCAGGAAGTTGTGGGTTCCGTAGTAAATCTGACAGAAAGGATCCAGTCATTGGAAATTACTCGGATTGAATCGGAAAGGGATGTAGAACATAGGGAGAAAATGAAGCAGTTGGAAGCCCAAGAGGCACGTCAGAAGAAGGCAGCAGAATTCCGGACTGTTGAGGTTGCTAAGGCTAGGAGTGAGGTAGACTTCCTCAATCAGAAGTTCTTAGCTTTTGGAAGGAGATTGTCCGATTGGGATGGCACTCGCCGTGAGGCCAAAGAAATTCTGGATGATCAGATTGCTGCATTCGGGTTAGAACCCGAGAAACCGAAAGATTCTGAAAGTAAATAAGATGTATAAAAACTGATTTTTTATTTTTTTTCTGATGAACCTGAATTGGTATGATGAGTGCTGATGCCTGGAATGGGGACGATGACTAGCGGAAGATGAATACGTTACATTTTTATGATGGAGCAGTTCAATATGACCAAAATGGACATTCCAGACCCCAGGAGATGAACAGTCCTGTACTCAGACTCTGAAAGGTCCCGAGAGGCCCTGAGCTAGTACCATAACAGAACTACATCGAGACGGCCAAACATACAACGGGACACTCTCCGGGTGATATGAAAACTACATTATTAATTAATTATATACATGTAGTTTCCTGCTACCCTGGTAGGTTACTATTAATTAAAATACATATATCTGGCACATTGTTAAGGCCAGATCGATATCACCATTCTGTGTTCATTGTCATATTTTTTTTTTCCGGTGCTATAACTGTATAAGAAATACTTAAAATGTTACTAGTAATATATATATCAGACTCACTAGGGTATTCTAATGCAAATGTGATATGCATGTATTCTAATTAGAAGTCTGTATTATAAATAGAACTATCAAGTTCATAGTAATTTTTCATTCCGAACCTAAGGGTTGGTCATATGTTGTTAATAGTATCTTGTATGGGTTAAACCCAAAATACGGTACTTATATAACAGTCTCATTCGGATAGTCAAATAATATTCCAGGTTAACATGGTATATACGGAAGGATTTTTAATTGTCTTCCATTTCTACTGAATACGTTATGATGATTATCACTATAGCTTTGTATGTATTATATAAACACTATTACTTAGACGACATCTATTCGGATGCGTTTAATTCACATATAACTTACACACTATGGTGTACACATGTTTAAAAAAAAACAAAAAAAAACGTATCAGTATTCATCATATATCCATGTTTGTTCTTTAATATAGAGTCATACAACCTGTAAGCCAGCCGTGCGCCCTGTATAATATATTTTTTGTTATAAATACTATAACTTAGTTACTACCCATTATGTAACACCTTGTTATAGTCTTGGTGGGGGTAGTGTAGGGGAACGGTTTAGTAGTAGCGTTTATGGCTTATGGGTTGACTAGGTTCCAAGCTGAGCGGCCTTTCGGGTTGAGAGCCTGGTACGCCTGGCGGGTGGTGGCAGCACCGCCCTCCGGGCTGCTTGGGTTAAACACGAGAGGTCGCCACCCAACCCCTGCGGCTATATAATGGTCGGGTCAGAACCTAGGATGAGAATCCTCATGGATTCTATAGGAATAACATCAGAACTTACTGACTCTGAAGCCTTACCTGGTAGTCGTAAATCAGAGCTATCCGAACGACCTCTTACCCATCACAATACTTTTAGCTCCCTGTAACTTAGGATACTGAATAAAACTTGTTGCCTTCTGAACCGGATATCCTTGTATTCGTGATACTTTCCGAACCATCGACGGTCATACATTACACCCCTATTATAATGGAACCCCCTGGTGTGTATACATAGCATCTAACACAGAGGCTCCCTCTATACCCCGATTATAATGGAACCCCCTGGTGTGTATACATAGCATCTAACACAGAGGCTCTCTCTATACCCCGATTATAATGGAAGCCCCTGGTGTGTATACATAGCATCTAACACAGAGGCTCTCTCTATACCCCGATTATAATGGAAGCCCCTGGTGTGTATACATAGCATCTAACACAGAGGCTCCCTCTATACCCCGATTATAATGGAACCCCCTGGTGTGTATACATAGCATCTAACACAGAGGCTCTCTCTATACCCCGATTATAATGGAACCCCCTGGTGTGTATACATAGCATCTAACACAGAGGCTCCCTCTATACCCCGATTATAATGGAACCCCCTGGTGTGTATACATAGCGTCTAACACAGAGGCTCCCTCTATACCCCGATTATATGAGATAAGGTTGTCCTAGCCCTCTATCAGTCTGGATGCCATGTAGGGGAACCATGCACTTAAATTAGTTAAATTAGTCTGGATGCCATGAAGGGGAACCATGCACTTAAATTAGTTAAATTAGTCTGGATGCCATGTAGGGGAACCATGCACTTAAATTAGTTAAATTAGTCTGGATGCCATGTAGGCGGACCTTGCACTTAAATTAGTTAAATTAGCCTGGATGTCATGTAGGCGGACTTTGCACTTAAAGGCTGTGGACTTTGAGACCACAGTGATGACAATAATGCCAAACAGGTATCATTTAGTAAATGAGAAGTACAGTTCTAATACAATCATTAACTTATGAAGTGTCAGAGGAGATGTTGGGGCATCTGGTTACAGACTAGAAGCATGCCTGGATCCATCTCTCCAATATATTAATTCATTGATCAATTGGTGATTTGACAATTTAAACATTTTTCAAACGTTAAAAGACAATATAGATACTGGTGAATAATAAGCACTTTTATTCAAAAGGGAATACAATGTATAGCAGAACTGTGGCACTGGAGGGATCTAAAAACACATAAGAACAGGAGAGAACATAGCATCAGGCAACCCCATCTCTTGGATGGTCTGCAATAGCATATACTACAATTTACATGATTACACATACTTGGTTACATACAATAAATTGGGCACCAACCAAAACAATATGGTGGCCTTCTTGTGTGTGTGGTGGCTACCTGGGGGACAGGTGACTTAGATGAGACTATGCAGGCCTGCTCCCTATGTGAGTCGCAGGGTAGCACACACATATATAGTAGCAGAACCGCTACACACATATACCGTTATAATAACTTGTACCGAGATAACTATAACACCCATATATAGGTACAGAGCACTGATATAGTTATAGAGATCTCTTTTTAATGTGAGATGCTCAGAGGCAAGGCCATTTATTAAATCACTCACAAATGTATGTCTTCCAACATCTTTTATCATATTTAATGTATATGTGATACTCACAAAACATAGTCTCCGTGCCTATTCTATACCCTGCTAGCACTACTCATCCAAATGATGTCTTTTTTACGTAAATAACATGAGTTTTCACGTAAGAATGACGTAAATTGCATGAGTTATGCTAGCTGGGTAGTCAGTTCATGGATATAATGACCTGATTATATATTTTGCAGCAAAACTTGATATTTCGACATTGAGTACTGACATAATCATAACGCCCTGGTTACACACATAAAATAAAACACTCAGTATTTAGATGCAGATTACTTACATATTGTTACATCATATTTACATCATTATTACATCATAGAGGCATGGATGCATGCAGTAAAATACTCAGTTTTGAGTTTTGATTAAAATGCTGGGCAGGCAACCCCACTTAGAACCCAGATGAATATAATGACCTTGTTATACAGAGCCCATCAAGACTCTGACTAAATTTGTTACATATAATGTATGCAATCAGGATTATCATAATAAGCTAGTTTCATATATAGAATAAAACACTCAGTGTTCAGTCCTTGGGATACTGTAACAACCTAGGTGTGACCTTGAACTGCCAGAAAACCCTTGTCATAAGACAATTTCATTTTGGAATAGGTCTGTTTCTCCCTCTAAGATTCTGTATGCACGCCCACAAACGGAGCTGTTCTCCTACAGAAATATTGAGACCCTTGATGGTTTCCTTTGTCATCATTTTAAGTGTGTGTACATTCTTGATCTCCTCTTGCTGTAGTTTGGAGCAGTTGTTGACGGAAACATCATTCTGCCTCAACCAACTTGTTAGGTCAGGGATATCTGCACAAGAAGATTGGCTCATTTAAAGTAGAAGCTATCATATTTACTTATTGCTATCAATTCAATTTCAGTCAGCTCTTCATTATCCTATACAACATGTTCTTGTTAGTTGACTTTATATCAAGTTACAAATGGAACAAACTAAAATCTGGGATATAATATTTTCATCAGTTTCCACCAACTTCTTCATTTCAATAGGGAACTCTTACCATTCCCTTTCTTTCATAAAGGTTCATATTGATGTCCTGTATCCTGGGGAAATCCATCTAAAAATTAACATATTCTATAGCTTTGTATTGATCTTTCGGAGCCTTCTGTCCCACCCCAGGAGGGTAGTACAATCACAATAATGATAACAATAACTAACACAACCACCACAGTGTCACCTATAGCTGCAAGGACAACACTTGGAGATGGCGGTGGTACTTGGGAGACTGGAAAATACAAAAACACAAAATTTGAAGAATCAGTTGAGAATAAACATCCTTAATTGCTTTACTTAATAACAGCATCTATGCAAATTAAGTAGGATAGTAAACAACTTTGGTCTGTTTACAAAGTAGTCCCAGCTGTGAAATTTAGTAGTTATGATAAAGAACACAGCCCTCATCAGTGCTGAAGTTGAGTATTACTGATCCTATCAGTGTCTCTCATGAGGACATTGCGCGGATGCACTTCTGCTGTTTTTAGTGAAAAAGCCTGGGTGTTACTATAGGTTAAAAGGATGTGTACGCATGGGATTATCATCCCTTATCGGGAGTCAAAAAACCTTACCCTTGAGAGGGGGGAGGTCAAAAATTATTTTCGCATTTCTGCATGTGAACCACCAACCCCCCCCCCCCCATTGTTAAAAAAAGATAAATTCCTTAAAGGGTTACCATTTTCATACTTACTGACTTCAGTGCTAACATTAAGTTGTACAGGTTGGGACATTGCTGAGAATCCAACAATATTCGCCACCACACAACTGTACAACCCACTGCTGCTGTGGTCACTTTTACTGTGTCGGTTAGCGAGTTAACTGGCCAATCAGTGAGCTGCTGACCATCCTTGTACCACTGTACAGAGTCAACTGGTGGGTTGTCGATTGCTTCACTATGACTACAGGTGAATGTAACAACCTGGTCAGTGTATGGGTTAGACGGGGTCACCTCAAGCACTGCAGAGTTTCCTGAGACGTCTGTAAGGCAAATATACAACTTTAAAGCATATGTAAGCAGAGGTAGAAAGAAACTGTGCAATATTATCTGTAATTTGCTTCAATATATTTTAGTCACCTCACTAGAGCTATATTCTTGCACCGTGCTGGCCCTACAGGGTTGATACGCTCCTGGAGGTGAGATTTAGGTTGCTATATCAAGACAACAGGTCCCATACTTTAATGGTTTCGAATACCCTTTTTTATTTCATATCAACAGTGAAGTCTCTAAAATATAAGTTTGTGCATCCAAAAAATAACAAGCGTATACTAATAGGGTGGATGAACCTAAAGACGGCTGTTCCTGTGCAGGTTTTCAATGAGGAATCTGTAGGGGTCAATAGCTGTGGGACTGATGGCTCCTCTAGCTTCCCCAAGGTACTCAGTGAAAGATAATCATTTGGCTTTCTGTACCTGTTACAGTTCTTATCTATGTGTGGACATTTTATTTCTAGTTTTACACCCTTTCTGAGAACATTCCATTTGGTCCATTTTCACCTTGAGACATCCACTTTGCACCTTGAGTAGTCCACTTGATGCTCACTCTTTTAATAAAGCCCTTTTGATTAAACTATCAACCTAAACATGAATAAGTATCTTATATCAACATGCAATATGATGGCATCATCAAAACCACTACATCAAATTGCAAATGTATGTTTTATAGTGGCTAAATTAGAATCAAAATTGGAGACAATGTTATGCCTATGGATATTGTAAATTTCATCTAAATAGAGGTGGTGATCCCACCCCTGTATTGTAAAGGCTTTGTCTTAGCTAAACCTTACTAAATCTTCAACACATGCACTATAATAACCCATGCCTATACTTTATAATCCTGCTCACAGTGCCACATAGGTCCTCTACATACTACAATTAATAGGATTAGAGTGAAGATTGAAATGCATGCACCAAGGTATCAGACAGTGAAATTCTGAAACCCAAAGTATCCTGGCAATGAATCTTGCGATGTACCACTACAAAATCAATGGTTTCCATTTGATTATATGTATTAATAGCTCTCTGAGAGGTGGACGGCTAGAGGTGAAATAGTGGTTGTCTCATGGTGAATTTGGTATGCTCTGGGGAAAAGGTCCTACCCTAAGAGTATTTCACATTTCTGTGCTTTTGCTTATGCATCATTTAGCAATGATATTTAGCTATGCCTAGAGTCAATGCATGGTAAATGTGAGCAATTGTAATGTTCAAGATATGCAACCAAAGTTGGATATTTCTGATAAAATGGCCTGTCAGTCATGATAAAAACAGTTCAAACATGGGTACTTCAGTGTATCATTATCCAATGAGAATAACTAAATATATCCCAGGTGATCATTCCTTTGGATACTGTGACAACTCTATTTTAACAATATCAGGGCCCCTGTCATAAAAGTACATGCAAAAGTGAGATAAGTGTGGTGGTCCCGCGTCGTCTTCGAGGTACCTTCGTGGTCCTCGTGGGCGACAACGAGAGCACCACGTCACCACTTGGTCACGTGGCCCTTGACTCCGGTGTATATAAGGCCGTTGTATGGCCTTCCTCAAGGTCAGTCCAGCCCCGACTGACCATCGTGAGCGATGGTTGGCGGCTGCCCGGCTACCATATTCTAATACTCCTCTGTGCTGCTGCGCAGAGGAGGTGTATGTGGAATATCAACTGTAGACACTAGAAGGCCTAGTGTCGAACCTGTTATAGAGTTCAAACTCTGCCACCTGTAACTGTAATCGAGAACGGCTGATGCCTATGTGTTATTAGACAATAAAGTTTTAACTGGAACCTGAATAGTTGTTCTTCATTGTTTATCGAAAGATTCGATTGAACATCGAGGGGTAGAACACTACATAAGCAAGGTGATAGGTGGATGACTCAAGGTATGTGGACGTCTTTAGGTTAATCTACCCTAATACCAATTTGTTTCATTCTGAAATGAGAAATAAGTTGATAACACCTTGTGCATCTAATAAGCTATTAATGTATTGATATTCTAGGAAGAGCTGAGGTTTGCTTGAAATATTCAACCGGCCATGGCCCGGTACACGGCCATTGCATCTTGTTTACGAAGCGGGGAGGTGCTTGGATGTAAGAGCTTGGTCAGATACGCATCGAACAAGGAATGGCCGGACGGGGGAGGGGCCGACCCGTATCGCTATGGAAAAATCAATGGATTCTTATTAATTTTGAACAAAATGGAGAAATTAGGCATGGCATGTTCATATAGGATATCTAAGGAAGTTTCTCTGTTAACTCCAGCTGGTACCATTGGATTCTATGCTAACGAGGTGTGTAAACTTCAGGTATGTCGGCACACTTTTTCAAATCCTCCATGTGCAGTGGTTTCTAGCACCGGTCAGCTTGGTATAGTGGACAGCGAGCTCGTCTCCTGCCACAGTGGCTGGGAATTGATTCCCACACTGAACAGATTTAACAAGAAATCAATTGCGTAGTTGACTTTGTATACTTCGCCAATTTATTATTAACATGTCCAGGTTGAAACCAGAACTTTCTTGAAGATGAACATAAGGTCTCAGAGTGCGGTTATACCCTGATAGCGGAACGGAGTTATGACCAAAAATGCACGCTGTTGGGCCTGAATTGTGAGATAAAGAATAAAATGCTACATTAATATGCTGATCTGGCAAAATAGAGGTTCTTGAAATTCAGAAAGAGTGCTTTTATTTCTACATGTATACATAAAGTTATTATTTACTTACAGTGGCCCAGCTAGCACAACTCATGCAATTTACGTCATTCTTACGTGAAAACTCATGTTATTTACGTAAAAAAGACATCATTTGGATGAGTAGTGCTAGCAGGGGGACAGTTAATGTTTTAGATATTCGGACCGGTTGCCCTGTATTTGGATTCACTCCACAGGTGACCTCTTGTCCAATATCCTCCCTGGTAACGATATGTATTAGCTGCTTGCTGAACTTCCAAGATGTATCATCATTCCGTGCTGCTGTGGGTATGATATCACGTGTCCCCCATTTCATGTAGAATTGGTTAGTTCCTAGCACTGGGAACACTCGCTCTATTGTACATGTGACTGTCACTGTGGTGTTTTCCATGAATGTTGTCTTGTCCAGTCCTGTTAGTGTGATCTGGGGTTGGACTGTATAAAGGTAGAAGTTGAGACATAGGCCCTTAGGGAAAACCCCTTAGACACGTCAAAATATTTGCATTTATTCACCTTTAGAGGAATGAATTGAAAACTGGCGACCAAATACTGCAAATGGGGAGTTGCTTAGGCCTTTGTTGAACAGGAATAACAAATAGTTCTGCTAATAGATGAAATACTTACTATAGACATGAAGTTGTGCAGATTCATATATTTCTCTTTCTATTGTTGTTATCCTGCATGTAAAGTTGTCATTATCCTCCAGCTGTACACGTCCTATGGTGAGGTGGAAGTTGTTGGTGTCTTGAAACATGTCAGATCACGCAGCTGGACTGCCAACAAACCCGGACCTGAGCATGCTGTATATTGTTGCAGAAGCATCAGGGGCATTTTCTGCATCATAATATCCCCGGAACCATGTTTTGGTGATGAAATCAGTAGGTTCTCCACGCGGACAAGATAGTGTGACTGATGTGTTCTCTTCTGCTGTCAATGTACACAGGACACATGGCGGCGTTGGGTTAGCAGTGGTGAGCGACAGGGGGACCGTATTTTCCCAGATTATTCAGTGTTCATAGACAGTAGAACATATGAAACTTTGATAAATAACTAGTAAAAGTGTCGCACTATAGATATCATGGCAAACCAAGGACCTAGATCCCGTACCAAGAAGAAGACAATGGATTTAATTCCACAAGAGGCTTCGATTAAAGAAGTGATTGCAGCTGTCAACTCTATGGATAAAAGGTTGCTGTCAGTGGAGGAAACGCAAACTTACATGCAATCTAACATCGAAGAAATTAGAGAATCCATTGACGGCCTGAACCAGACGACAACTAATATCAACGAGACCCTTGACAGTATAAAAGGAAGACTCACATCATCTGAAGGAACCATGGAAGCCATGTCAAAAACAATATCGGAAACTGGAGACGCCATTAAAATCCAGAATGACAGTGTCAAATCCCAAACGGCCCTACTACTCCAACATACGAAAAAAATCGATAGAATGGACCAAGACATCAAGAAAAAAATCCTGATAATAAAAGGACTCGAAGAGAGTAAAGATGAAGACATATCGGTCAAGATTGCTCAATTTCTAAGAGATATTAAATTTAATCAGGGATTGGAATGTGTAGAATCTTGCAGTCGCGAGGGGCCGGAAACGCTGATCCAAGATGGCGACCACCAAGGCTTAAACAAACCAAGACACAGACAGGTACGAGTTATTTTTTCGAAATATCTACACCAAATCTAAGATTATGAAGAATCTGAAGTACCTGAAGGGAAAAATGCTATACAAGTTCGTATCTGTGGGCGATGAATTGAATGAAACTGAACAGAAAGACTTCAACGACCTCCGTGCCATGTACTACCTAGCGAAGAAACACAATTATAACGTTCAGCTCAGGCAAAGATTCCTCATCCTGGAAAAGAAGACGATCTATCCTTCCCAGCTAAACCAGATGCCTTACCAAGATCTCACCATGCAGAAAGCTATGGAAGCCACCACCCCGGATGGTTTAATGTTTAAATCTAAACATCACATGCTCTCCAACCTGTATGACTGTAACCAGAAATTTCGAGGAGTAGAGTATAATAGCGCTGAACAGGCCTACCAAGCTACCAAGGCTCGCATGTGTAAACAACCCGACATAGCCGTCAAAATTCTCCAGATGGACAATACCATAGAAATCATGTACGAGGGGAAGAAAGTCAAACCTACTCCTGAATGGAACAAAGAAGCTGAAGCCATCATGGAGGAAATTATCACTGCAAAATTCTCCAACAAACACCTGAGGGACTACATAGTCTCTACTAAAGGTATGACACTATATGAAGCCAGCTATCACCCGGTATGGGGCGTAAAGTACCACTTTGGACAGGCCAACATGTGTAAAAGGGACAATATCAAAGGAGAAAATCTACTAGGCTTCATCCTTACCAGAGTACGAGATAAGATTATTAACGAGGATACAGGCAAAGACGACGAGCAACCCGTATGAGCTGATACTCACAGACCAAGTGAAGGATAATGAACTAAAATTTCTTGTGCGACCCTTAGACCATAGTATACAAATTTTATATAATTAAAATGTTTAAGATTGGGAAAATACGAAACACCTTTAGTGATATCTGCTATAACTGTATTAATATAGACCGTAGGTAGCCATAAGTGCTGTAAACCTATGATGGGAGGGGGGTTAGACTATTTTTGGTATAACAAAAGATGGGATATTTTGATCTTGATTACAGAGGTGAATGTACATACATGGGAAAATTGTACCAGTATATCTGTCTCTTTAATATTCTGGTTTATAATAAGTAGAATTTTACAAATATGCAGGTAAACAAGGAACTTAAGTCCAAGTTTGAAAAAGGCTTCTCTATTGTACATCTTAATGCTCGTAGTATAAGAAACAAATTTACAGGTTTGAAAGAAGAATTATCTGATTGTAATATTGACATTGTACTTTTCTCTGAAACATGGCTAAATTCAACAGATTGTTCCGATATGTATAAGTTTCCAAGGTATAACCTATTCAGACTTGATAGAATAAGTATTTTTAGGGGTGGTGGACTCTGTGCACACGTAGATGAAACCATATCATGTACAAATGAGAAATTTGGTTTTTTAAACCGGACTAATAAGGATATTGAAATACAATGGTTATTTTCTGTTAAAGGTTCAAGCAAAAAGGCAATAATCTGTAATATATATAGACCACCCTCTGGAAACCTGACTAATTTTTGTAACATAATTCAAGCATTGTTCTTACAGATTGAAAATCCAGATTCATACGAAATTTATGTACTAGGAGATTTCAATGTAAATATTATTGGCAATACTAGAGAAAAGGTACAACTGTATGAAGCCTTTGATAATTTTCATCTAACCCAAATAGTAAACCAAGTAACAACGTCCTCAGGTTCGAATACATGCATCGACCTAATTTTCACAAACTGCTCAGGTATCATTTCGTCTGGCCCTCTCAATATTCACCTTTCTGATCATCTCCCTGTACATATACTAAAAGGAAACCAATATGTTAAGCAAGGGTACAGGAATTTCTTAGGAAGATCGTATAGAAATTTTAATAAGGAAAAATACTTATTAGACCTTACAAATTGTAATTGGGCTTACTTCGATAATAGCAATGATCCCTCAGAATGCTGGAATATTCTGGTTAATCATATGAAATATATGTTAGATATCCAATGCCCAGTAAAGAAATTTAAAATCAAAGATAAATTGAGCCCATGGATGAATAATGAATTGTTGGAACGTATTAATGATAAAAATGCACTATTAAAAGAAGCCAGACGAAACATGGATATTATATCTTGGCACCATGCCAGAATAACTAGAAATATTGTTAATCGTGAGGTTGAGCAAGCGAAAGAAGAATATTATAATAACCTATCAGAAGTTTACAAGAAAGATTCTAAAAAATTTTGGACTACTATGAAAGAAATTCTACCTAATAACAAAGGAAAATCTAAAACAATTAACTTATTAGATGATACTGGACAAACCGTCACCCTAGAAGACACGTCCATGTATATAAATAACTTTTTTGCAGATATAGGGCCTAGGCTTGCTGAACTTCATGATACAGAATTTATATTTAAAGGACAAAGATGTTTAATGGATATGCCTGATATGTCGTTCACGGATGAAGAAATTATTAAATGTTTAGAAAATATAGATATATCAAAATCTTCCTCTATTGAATACTTACCCACTAATATCTTTAAGTTGGCTGCGTTGAAATTCTCTGATAAATTTATCAAAATTATAAATTTGATTACACAAACTGGTGTTATACCTGATAGCTGGAAAGTAGCCACGGTCACACCGCTACCTAAAGGTGGAGATCCATCCAACGTATCTAATCTAAGACCTATCAGCGTACTACCTATACCTGGTAAAATACTGGAACGTCTGATACATACAAAAATCAGCTCTCATTTAACTTTACATAATATTTTGTCAAAATTTCAAGGAGGATATCAAAAAAACAAATCCACTCTAGATACTATAACCATCCTAGTGGATGATATACTAAAAAATCGGAATCAAAACAATATTACTTTAGCTGCATTTATTGATATAAAAAAAGCTTTTGATTCTGTAAATCATATTATCCTCTTAAATAAGCTGGAACAATACGGTATAAGGAACAGAAATCTTACGCTGATTGAAAACTACCTTTCTAGGAGACAGCAGTGCACTGTGGCTAACCATGTAAGATCAGGGTATAGGAATTTAACATGTGGCGTACCTCAAGGGTCAATTTTGGGTCCGCTATTTTTTCTGTTATATATAAATGACTGTATCTCAGATAATGATACCCACAAAACTATGTTATATGCAGACGACTCAGTTTTATATGTATCTGGCAAGGACATTGAAAATTTACAAACTGAACTAGAAAATGCTTTAAAAATTTTTTATTCTTGGACGACACGTAATAAACTAACTATGAACGAAAACAAAACTAAAATCATGACCTTTGCCTCTTCAATAAAACTGAAAAATCTGAGGAAACCTAATATTATCATTAATAATAAAGTACTTATGAATGTGTCTTCCTATAAATATCTAGGTGTTACCCTAGACCCCGAATTGAAATTTAATATGTACTTACGCACGGTAATTAACAATGTAAGATACAAGTCTTTAATATTGTATAAAACTCGTAAACACATGTCAAATGAAGCAAGATTAAGGATGTATAAAATGCATATACTACCTTTAATAGATTATTGTGATATATTGTACAATGAGGCCAAGTCAGGCTACTTGTTGGAATTACAGCGTATACAAAGTAAATGCCTGAAAACCTGCTTTGATTATCACATATTAACACCAACTCATATTGTACACACTAGGGCTAACCTACCTATGTTGACATCTAGGAGAGTCTATCATATTAAAATTGCGGCCCATAAGAGATCATGTAATGACGATTTTATAGAGCCTAAGGTAAGAGAGACACGGCTAGCTGCTGCACCTGTACTAAAATATCAAAAAATTAGCTGTAAAGCGTATGAAACTTCACCAGAAGTCAAATGTGCTCAAATTTGGAATTACCTATAGAAATAAGAAATATCAAAGACAGGGACAAATTTAAACTGGAGTGTAAAAAAGAATTGTTATAAAATAATTATCTCCATAAAATTTAATTAATTTTGAAATGTATAGTGACATATGTGTTAGTATACCCTCTGTAAATATTTAGCTGTTATAATTGATCGATATTGGGAAAGGGAATTTGTTATTATATAATGTTTAAAGTAGAGAATAATGCTGCTGTTCTCAAATATATTTGTTATTATGCCTATTGTAAATCCTATGAATGGTATATATAGTCTTTTTGTATGGCTTGGCCGAGACAACATCCTTAGGATGATGGTCAGTCATTAACTTGATAGCCTCGTTTAAAACTAGTTTCCTGGTGTTATAGATTATTAATTATGTGTACTTGGTTATTTAGTATCTCGAAATGCTTCTTACGCATGCCAGGAAGAATGATCATATTATCGATATACCGGATGAAATGTAATATGTCTTAGGCTAAATAAAGTTTAAATGTTCTCAAAAAAAAAAAAAAAAAAAAATGTAACACCTGAAACATAATTACAAACAACCAGGAAGGAAGGGGATGACTGTTAGGCCAGAAACACATCTGATGTATTTTAGGTATGATAAGGTGGAACTTTAAGATATTAGAAAACAAGGTGTAACTATCTATATCATGCAACTGAGCTTCAGCTTGTTAATGCATAAGCTAAATTGGGGAAAAGCATGGCTGTTCTAAATAAATGAGTAAGGGTTTTCGGGTTAGACCCGTCACCTCTTAAGTAATGCAGCATTACACAGGATGTGCACCCCTATGAGGTTAAGTAATGCAGCATTATACAGGATGTGCACCCCTATGAGGTTAAGTAATGCAGCATAACACAGGACGTGCACCCCTATGAGGTTAAGTAATGCAGCATTATACAGGCACAGGACGTGCACCCCTATGAGGTTAAGTAATGCAGCATTATACAGGACGTGCACCCCTATGAGGTTAAGTAATGCTGCATTATACAGGACGTGCACCCCTATGAGGTTAAGTAATGCAGCATTATACAGGGCGTGCACCCCTATGAGGTTAAGTAATGCAGCATTATACAGGACGTGCACCCCTATGAGGTTAAGTAATGCTGCATTATACAGGACGTGCACCCCTATGAGGTTAGGTAATGCAGCATTATACAGGACGTGCACCCCTATGAGGTTAAGTAATGCTGCATTATACAGGACGTGCACCCCTATGAGGTTAAGTAATGCAGCATTACACAGGACGTGCACCCCTATGAGGTTAGGTAATGCAGCATTATACAGGACGTGCACCCCTATGAGGTTAAGTAATGCAGCATTATACAGGACGTGCACCCCTATGAGGTTAAGTAATGCAGCATTATACAGGGCGTGCACCCCTATGAGGTTAAGTAATGCAGCATTATACAGGACGTGCACCCCTATGAGGTTAAGTAATGCAGCATTATACAGGGCGTGCACCCCTATGAGGTTAAGTAATGCAGCATTATACAGGACGTGCACCCCTATGAGGTTAAGTAATCCAGCATTATACAGGACGTGCACCCCTATGAGGTTAAGTAATGCTGCATTATACAGGACATGCACCCCTATGAGGTTAAGTAATGCAGCATTATACAGGACGTGCACCCCTATGAGGTTAAGTAATGCTGCATTATACAGGACGTGCACCCCTATGAGGTTAAGTAATGCAGCATTGTACAGGACGTGCACCCCTATGAGGTTAAGTAATGCTGCATTATACAGGACGTGCACCCCTATGAGGTTAAGTAATGCTGCATTATACAGGACGTGCACCCCTATAAGGTGAATATGATGCAAAAACATTTCATGGGAGTGGACATTTGCATTCATGTCATCTCTACACAGGTTTGATACTTACGTTCAGCATCATGTTTACATCGCCATTTTGAAAATTTGAACAGAGCTAGCCTCTTGTGCCAAAGGGGGAAATTTATGAATTTGTGAATATGGTGCTATATTGATGGTTACACACCATACACTAGTTCCCCAATCCTCCACTAGGGAGGAAGGTTCATATACACACTTGGTTCCTGCCATCTAAGCGCCATTCTACAGTGTCTACCCAAGGGGGTAGAAAAGAGGAGATATAGAACCTTTTAAGTGGGCTAGTGAAGCCCAATTTGATATGGCCAATACTAAGGCTCATGATGGGCCACCACATGTTTACATTCTAACATACCTGGGAGGATTAAAATCCTGTACTAAGTCTATCATAGTAATTGACTATGAAAACATCTCAGGCTTAGTGTACCTTTGAAGACCTCTGAAAGTACATTAGACCAACTGCTCAATATCAACCCTCAGAGTCTTTTATTTCATGTGAATACAACTTCCCATAGAGATAATGTTACAGGGCTGATCGCCACACCCCTAGTGGCGTAACATGTCTCGATCGCCACTGCCGGTCACGTGACTTATTTACATACTAATTTAATTGATTTAAGCATCTTTATATCAATTTAACATGAAATAAATACAGAATTAAACCCCTATGGCATTCAATGTGGTCATTCCTTTGCCCATGGGGAGACACCCCCTCCCCCCGAGGGTGGATGGACACCAATGTATGGCATGGTCATTTAGTTCTGTGTATAGACATGATTATACGTGTGTTATTATATGCTACGCTCTACAGCAGCTTGAAAAGTCAGCACTCATTTCCAGTCAATACAAACAAAGCTTCAAATATTTTTCTTATTTTAAGAAAATGAGACGAAAAATCTTGTGTGGTGGACAAAACGACTAGTTTTAAGAAAATGCAAAATCTTAAAACTGGTTGTTTTGTCCACCATTGTTTAAGATTTCAAGAAAATTATTTTTGGGGGTCTAGATGGGGGGGTCCCCATGTCACATGTCGATTTTAAGAAAGGGCCATGTCACATGTCACTAAATTTTTATTTCCCCATGTCCCTGTCACTAAGCTCCATGTCACATGTCGATTTTAAGGAAAGGTCATGTCTCATGTCACTAACCTTTTCATTCTCCATGTCCTTGTCACTAAGCTCCATGTCACATGTCGATTTTAAGAAATGGCCATGTCACCCTGTCGAATTTAGGGGTCTAGACCCATATTTTTGGCCATGAAAACTTGCCAGATACTGGCTACGTCTACGGGTATATCAGAAATTATAAGACTGTTGGACAAAAAGTCTATCTTGCATTGGCTTTGAATGCACCTTATACATGGGGTGCACCTTATATGCGGGAGAATACGATAGTTGAGTACACCATATAAATTGTACATGAGCCCCCCCCCCCCCCCCTCGTTGAGTGTACATGTGGAACCAATGTGTTGGTTCGAGTGTCGATGTGTAGAGGGCAGCAGTGTGCTTGGCTGTCCCTAGGTTTTCAGAGACATTACCTCCGGTGGATGAGGTGTGTCAACATAAGGCCAAAAAAAGATTGGTTTCACATGACCCATGGCATGGCCACATGACCCATGACATGGTTACATGACCCATGACATGGTCACATGACCTATGACATGGTCAAAAAAGTTTTTTTCAATTTTTTTTAAGTATCCCATGCCTTATATGGCCGTACTTTGCAAGGTTTTCATTGGTTATTTTGATAAATGATCATTCCCTGCATGAAATATGAGAAAATACGAGAAAATGATGGGAAAATCTTTATATAATTGTGTAGTGTTCCCAACCCTCGTGACGAATCGAATCCTTCAATAGACAACGACCAAACACCTAAACAGGTTCCAATTAAAACTTTGTTGACATACTTGACACCAGTCATTCTCAATCACAGGTTCCACAGTGGCGAATCAATCACTAGGTAACAACTTAACGTTAGATGACTTACAGCCTTCTAACGTCTCGTAAAAGCAAACACAATGAACTCACTCTGTGCAGCAGCACAGAGAGATCAGTAACACACGGTAGCCGGCAGTTGTTCTCCATCTCTCAGGACCGGACTGACCCTGAGGAAGGCTTCAGAAAGGCCTTATATACGGTGGAGTCGAGGGCCCCATGTCCAGAAGGTGACATGGCACTGGACTCCAGCGCCTCCAGGCGTTGGGTGTATGAAGTGTCCTTGATGTCACCGACAAGGAACTCGATAAGTATTGAATATTCCTCCATGATGACTCGCGACCACCACACATGTCATAAAAAGATTTTGAAAAAAGATACTTCAGAAAATTGAAAAAAAAACAGCCAAAGATTCTGAGGTCAGCCCTTTTAGCTGAGGAGGGTCTTTTTGACTCAAGGGAACATCTTGGATGAAATAGCTAATTTGTATTTCATGAAATGAAAAGCACAAATCAATCAGTTACAAATTCTTGTGTTTTATTGTCACAGGTTAGTATCAACATATGACTCTATCATACATATTATTGTATCAATTTAAGAAAAATACATTTCTACACTAGTGGATTAATCAAAGTAAAATTATGGAATAATTACATAAAATAAAAGCATGATAATACAAATAAACATTGCTAACAAATAGACATGTATTTCACATTTTCAAAACAGGTCTGATGCACCTCTCCTCTACTAATTGTGATAGAGTGAAAGCAGTTTATTCAGTTACAAAATTCTCCATTTGCACTTACTATATATCTTTACCAGGCAGTGTCATCTTTTGTCGATACAATCATATAGAATAGAGAGTTATCTAAAGCCCCTTGACCTTGATATTCATTTACAAGCTTATTTACACCATGTATGAATTCATTTTTTTACAATTCTTAATTTTCATTTAGACATGCATGAATTATCAACTTGTCCTAATTAATGAAGTCTGAAGATGCACAATCCGGGAATTTACACAAAACTAAAAGTGCCCGTATAGGGACAATTTAGAATTACTTAATTAATCTGGTACTGAAAAGCCCCCAGGAGCAGTACAAAATTTTCCTTCTGTGTTTTGCCAAGCCTAACTAGCTTGTATATCTAGCCCCAAATTAGCATGTATCGAGGGTATACCGCATAACTAGCCAGAGACTCATCCGTGTACCCAGTGACAGATAAGAACAAATCGTGTCAGTAATTAACCTGAGTGGTCAACAACTCAGACAACTATACGGCCAGTACGAACCTGCGTACATGGCACAGTCATCTCTACTACCCATCACATGGTCATATGAACCATGACATGGCCCAATGATTCTAGGATTCACATGACACTAGGAATCACATGACATGGTCACATGACCCTAGAAATCACATGACATGGTCACATGACCCTAGAAATCACATGACATGGTCACATGACCCTAGTATTCATATGACCTAGGGATCACATGACCCTAAGGATCACATGACCCTAGGGATCACATGACAAGGTCACATGACCCTAGGGATCACATAACAAGGTCACATGACCCTAAGAATTTCATGACAAGGTCACATGATCCGAAGGATCACATGACAAGGTCACATGACTCTAGGGATCACATGACCCTAGGAATCACATGATTCTAGGAATTACATGACCCATGACATGGTCACATGACCTGGTAGTATCACCCACTTACTGTGGGTGACCACAATAAGATGACATCTAAAATACCAGCATGATACCTTAATGAATAATAATGATACCGATATCTCAATGCATCCTTCATGTCATGATGCACCAATGATAAAAGTTATTTAAGTATCTATGGATACCTACACAACCCATGGTTTATCATGATTACTGATGTGATAAAAGGGCACAGATGTGTCAACATAACGTATCGTATATCGTTTAACCTTTATATAACAATATATACATGTTAACATCAGAGCTACATACCAAGATAACATATCAGGGTGGGCATGAATACACTAATTCTAACACTCGTGTACCATGGTGGGCATGAATACACTAATTCTAACACTCGTGTACCATGGTGGGCATGAACACACTAATTCTAACACTCGTGTACCATGGTGGGCATGAATACACTAATTCTAACACTCGTGTACCATGGTGGGCATGAATACACTAATTCTAACACTCGTGTACCATGGTGGGCATGAATACACTAAGGGTCATTCTAACACTCGTGTACCATGGTGGGCATGAATAGGGCCATTCTAACACTCGTGTACCATGGTGGGCATGAATACACTAATTCTAACACTCGTGTACCATGGTGGGCATGAATACACTAAGGGTCATTCTAACACTCGTGTACCATGGTGGGCATGAATACACTAATTCTAACACTCGTGTACCATGGTGGGCATGAATACACTAATTCTAACACTCGTGTACCATGGTGGGCATGAATACACTAATTCTAACACTCGTGTACCATGGTGGGCATGAATACACTAAGGGTCATTCTAACACTCGTGTACCATGGTGGGCATGAATACACTAATTCTAACACTCGTGTATCATGGTGGGCATGAATACACTAATTCTAACACTCATGTACCATGGTGGGCATGAATACACTAATTCTAACACTCGTGTATCATGGTGGGCATGAATACACTAATTCTAACACTCATGTACCATGGTGGGCATGAATACACTAATTCTAACACTCATGTACCATGGTGGGCATGAATACACTAATTCTAACACTCGTGTACCATGGTGGGCATGAATACACTAAGGGTCATTCTAACACTCGTGTACCATGTCCATTGGTGATGGACATAATACATGAATGCGCTATGGTAGATGGACTGGATGAACGGGTGGGCAGGCAGCAGGTGATAGGGTCGGTGTTACAGATAGCGGCAACCGGATCCACCTGATACCACTATAAGTGGACACACACGTATTATCTCTGTAACAACCTTTGGTAGGCTGGACCACTATGGCACGCCAATTGGGTCATTTACATGATAATAAAAATCAAATTATTTTCCCAGATGTTTCAGAAGAAAATTATTACAAACCTGGTGTAATTAAAGCTGGTATAAAAGCTAATATAGTGTGGTCTGATATGTATTTAGAGGAATATATACCCCTTCCAAAGTCATAGGGTGCCACTTATTATGGCACGATATGGGTCATTATGTGCATATCATTGGACTTGAGTTTCAGCTGGTCTATCCTCTTTGGTGGGAAGGGAAACCACTTGGTTAATTAGTTCTGGTCACAGCCTCATGGCGGCAGCACTGAGTGGTGTCTGCTCTGCTGCCAGGCATCCATATTGAATTCACCACCATTATAGAATACTCTGCTTTATGGCTTCAGATGGAGCCACTGTGCTGGTATAATCAAGACTGATTGTTGACATGAATAAAATGCTGGAAGCATTTTATTTCTACTCACACACATGCTTGAATTTGACATGGTTAGAATGCACTGAATAGATTGAGATTTTGGCAGGACACTTTCACAAGTGGGGTGATGATAGATATGCAGAAATTGGAAAGTCTGTATATTTCAGATCTTGTCCCAGCTTTAACCTGTGCTAGTATTATGTGACTACACTTGTAGACACCTATGTACTCAAACATATTTCATGTTTAATTTGTCATAAAGGCGTGCCATAGCAGGTGTCCGTTATCAGACATCAAAGTCTCCGTGCAATGTTTACGCTGTCATGAACCACTGACACCCGACCCATCCTCACTGACACTGATACTTGTATACCTAACTCTGATCCACACCGACACCTGGCCCGTCCATAGGGACACCGCTGTCAATGTGTTTACAGACTGATCGACCAATTTTGTATCATGCCTGAAAGCAGGCCTGGAAAGTAACTCACAAGGCCTGCATCCATGCATCATGCCGACCGTGATGCATTCCTGCATCATGCCGACCGTGATGCATTCCTGCATCATGCCGACCGTGCTGCATTCCTGCATCATGCCGACCGTGCTGCATCCCTGCATCATGCCGACCGTGCTGCATCCCTGCATCATGCCGACCGTGATGCATCCCTGCATCATGCCGACCGTGATGCATTCCTGCATCATGCCGACCGTGATGCATTCCTGCATCATGCCGACCGTGATGCATTCCTGCATCATGCCGACAGTGATGCATTCCTGCATCATGCCGACCGTGATGCATTCCTGCATCATGCCGACCGTGCTGCATTCATGCATCATGCCGACCGTGCTGCATTCCTGCATCATGCTGACCGTGCTGCATTCATGCATCATGCCGACAGTGATGCATTCCTGCATCATGCCGACCGTGATGCATTCATGCATCATGCCGACCGTGATGCATTCATGCATCATGCCGACCGTGCTGCATTCATGCATCATGCCGACCGTGCTGCATTCATGCATCATGCCGACCGTGATGCATTCATGCATCATGCCGACCGTGATGCATCCATGCATCATGCCGACCGTGATGCATTCCTGCATCATGCCGACCGTGATGCATTCATGCATCATGCCGACCGTGATGCATCCATGCATCATGCCGACCGTGATGCATTCACTGTGGGCGCTTGGTCAGAATCAAACTTTACCTTTGAAAAACTTGTACCGGATCAAATACAATTAAATACCTCAACACGAAAACTACCGGTGTCCTACAAAAATATATACTTTGTTTGCCCAGTACAATGCTTTCTTAGGGTATATGTGTTGGGGGTAGGCAATTTGGGCAGGGAAGTTTTGAGTCAGAATTCGGAGTCCACATCAAACAGGATACATATACCCTATTCGACCTAATAAGCGCCCGGGGCGCTTAAAAAATTGTATCTATGGCACTCCAATAATTAAGAGTTTAACGGACTGTAAAACCTTTAAAAATGGGAGGGCGCTTATTATGTTGAATATGGTACAGTGTATATAAATGTCATTCTATTTACAACAATTATAGATTATCTAAAACAGTTTCTTAGCGTTATGTACATAGATTACCGTGATCTCCCGCGTATAAGACGCATTGCGTGTATAAGACACTTGGAGTTTAAGAATATGGTCCGAAAATTGGAAAATTCATACCTCTTGTTCTGCTGAATGGATATGAAAAATTCAAAAAGCTATGCGTAGCTATGACCACCAGGCCCCCAGATGTTTCTATGTTAGTTAGGGGGAGTGTAATATATCAAATAAAATGTTTCCCCCTTGTGGATCCAATGAGAACTAAAACCTCGCGTATACGACACGTCTTACATGCAGGAGATTACGGTAGATCACTTCTATTACAAGCTGACCATGGTACATCCCGTGTACTTTGTAATACAAATTCTAAATCCTGGTTATCCCTACTGTCATCTCTTGATATCTATACTAAAAATACCAACATTTTGGAAAGGGTTATTTCTACACAAGATATTCACCTTTGAATATTATGATCCATATTTATGATAACTTCATCAATAGACAACGTACAATTGTATAAACATTTCAACATTAACAACTTTTCTTTGTATTCTGATTGTCAACATTTAAACCATTAACAAGTAAATAGTCACAAAAATACATCATGTTCCTCCTATTCAACAGGAACATACATCCACGGTAAAAGCTATATCATGGGCTTGAAGATTGGACAGGCAGAAATTCTATGGCAGTCACTGATAATCTACCGGTAATGAGGACATGAAGCCAGTATAACATGAACAGTTGAAATATCAACAAATGACGCCTTCTCTCATTTTCACGGCAACTTTACAGATGTAATTATTCATTCTTATACAGGTGGGAAGAAAATATAAAGTTTCAAGTTATTTAGAATAAAAACAAATGTAAGAAAGTAAATAGACGAGTATCCTGGACTGAGTCATAACGTGTGAGGGGGGTGGATCAGAAATAGAACACGACGTGTGTCCCCCAACACGACCGTAGTACCACACTCACTGAATTGTTACACGACCGTAGTACCACACTCACTGAATTGTTACACGACCGTAGTACCACACTCACTGAATTGTTACAACACGACCGTAGTACCACACTCACTGAATTGTTACAACACGACCGTAGTACCACACTCACTGAATTGTTACACGACCGTAGTACCACACTCACTGAATTGTTACAACACGACCGTAGTACCACACTCACTGAATTGTTACAACACGACCGTAGTACCACACTCACTGAATTGTTACAACACGACCGTAGTACCACACTCACTGAATTTTTACAAAGTGGTAGTACCACACTCACTGAATTGTTACAACACGACCGTAGTACCACACTCACTGAATTGTTACAACATGACCATAGTACCACACTCACTGAATTGTTACAACACGACCGTAGTACCACACTCACTGAATTGTTACACGACCGTAGTATCACACTCACTGAATTGTTACAACACGACCGTAGTACCACACTCACTGAATTGTTACAACACGACCGTAGTACTACACTCACTGAATTGTTACAACACGACCGTAGTACTACACTCACTGAATTGTTACAACACGACCGTAGTACCACACTCACTGAATTGTTACACGACCGTAGTACCACACTCACTGAATTGTTACAACACGACCGTAGTACCACACTCACTGAATTGTTACACGACCGTAGTACCACACTCACTGAATTGTTACAACACGACCGTAGTACCACACTCACTGAATTGTTACAACACGACCGTAGTACCACACTCACTGAATTGTTACAACACGACCGTAGTACCACACTCACTGAATTGTTACAACACGACCGTAGTACCACACTCACTGAATTGTTACAACACGACCGTAGTACCACACTCACTGAATTGTTACACGACCGTAGTATCACACTCACTGAATTGTTACAACACGACCGTAGTACCACACTCACTGAATTGTTACAACACGACCGTAGTACTACACTCACTGAATTGTTACAACACGACCGTAGTACCACACTCACTGAATTGTTACAACACGACCGTAGTACCACACTCACTGAATTGTTACACGACCGTAGTACCACACTCACTGAATTGTTACACGACCGTAGTACCACACTCACTGAATTGTTACACGACCGTAGTACCACACTCACTGAATTGTTACACGACCGTAGTACCACACTCACTGAATTGTTACAACACGACCGTAGTACCACACTCACTGAATTGTTACAACACGACCGTAGTACCACACTCACTGAATTGTTACAACACGACCGTAGTACCACACTCACTGAATTGTTACAACACGACCGTAGTACCACACTCACTGAATTGTTACAACACGACCGTAGTACCACACTCACTGAATTGTTACACGACCGTAGTACCACACTCACTGAATTGTTACAAAGTGGACGATTTCTGAAGAAGTTTTATTTGCAATTTCTTCAAATTTGGTCAACATTCGGCCTCAAAGTGAGGTTTTTGGTACGTGAGGGAGGTGAGACAATAAGAGTGATGAGTGGTACAACAGTACTGACTATATTGACATGAAGTAGACATTGACTTCTGAGTACTACATGTTTATATTTAGAACCAATGTGGAGTATTTTATAACTGACACAGTGTGAAAATTTCACATTCATCTTTGAGGATAACTTTAAAGAGAAAATCTACATGTATTCTTGTATACACTGGGACTATGAAGGTGCATCATGTACCATAAATCCCCGGTCACAAGCCGGCCCCGGTCATAAGCCGGGGGGAGAGTTCAGGGAAATCCTAAAAGCCGTTTTTTTTACTATTTTCTCTTTATTCTATAGTAAAAAAAAAAAAACGGTCATAAGCCAGGGGGGACTTTGGGAAAAATTTAGAAGCCGGTCTGGGCCCAAAATAGAAAAAAAAATCCGGCTTATGAGCGGGGATTTACGGTAATGGCCATACATGGGTGTAGGAAACACTTGTGGTTATAAGGCCTGTCGGATTGTACACGTAATCTACAGAACCTGCCTTCATGTATCCTGCCCATACCACTGAGATAGGATAGCGGCTTTTGTCGGCGTACCGGTACAACTTCAGCACCATGGATTCTGTCACAGGACTGGCACAATGCACTGATGCACAATGAAGCTGCATTCATGCATCATGACGACCACTGGGCATGATGCATTGATGCACTATGAAGCTGCATTCATGCATCATGCCGACCACTGGGCATGATGCATTGATGCACTATGAAGCTGCATTCATGCATCATGACGACCACTGGGCATGATGCATTGATGCACTATGAAGCTGCATTCATGCATCATGACGACCACTGGGCATGATGCATTGATGCACTATGAAGCTGCATTCATGCATCATGACGACCACTGGGCATGATGCCTTAATGCACTGTGTTAAAAATAGCGTTTCATGGGTCAGATATTCATGTTTTTTCTGACCCGGTATAATATACGGGTGAGTAGGGAGTAGCCCTACAGTAGGGTACACTATATTTAAACCATGGTCACACCTTGGAACAAAAGAATCTCACTGTGAACATATCACGTAACCTGGTGTATAGAACTGCCTCCCATATACACTAGGTGTGACAAACCTGGACCATGGTTTAAAGCAGATAAACTATGGGTTTAACCAGGTTACGTGAATATATACCCGGTGTTTCGCACCGGGTATATATTACGTAACCTGGTTAACCCATAGTTTATCTACTACGAAACACACACACCTGTGTCCACAGTTATGGTAGTCTATGTCACATGCCCACATGTTATAACTCTGGTCTAGGAAGGAGTAGTATCGTGGACCGTAATCTGGATACGTCAGGATTGTGACACAATCTCCTAGTACCACTGTAGATGTCCATTGAAAAGTCAATATAACAGAATATATTACCGTAATCTCCCGTGTATAAGACACGTCTTCTAGGCCAAACAAATGCCTGGTGCGTCTTATAGGTTTTCCCAAAGAAGGGGGTGCGTCTTATACGAGGGGTAATTTTACTATAGAAATGTACTGAATTTACAAATTTCAGCATTAAAATGTGCGTCTTATACGCGAAAATGCATGTGCTGAGTTTGGGGTGCGTCTTATATGCGCAGCGCGTCTTCTACGCGGGAGATTACGGTACTTCACATATAGAGGAGTATTTATAAACTTGTCCATAGAAAAGTCAATATATCACTTCACGTATAGAGGAGTATTTATAAACTTGTCCATAGAAAAGTCAATATATCACTTCACGTATAGAGGAGTGTTTATAAACTTGTCCATAGAAAAGTCAATATATCACTTCACGTATAGAGGAGTATTCATAAACTTGTCCATAGAAAAGTCAATATATCACTTCACGTATAGAGGAGTATTCATAAACTTGTCCATAGAAAAGTCAATATATCACTTCACGTATAGAGGAGTGTTCATAAACTTGTCCATAGAAAAGTCAATATATCACTTCACGTATAGAGGAGTGTTTATAAACTTGTCCATAGAAAAGTCAATATATCACTTCACGTATAGAGGAGTGTTTATAAACTTGTCCATAGAAAAGTCAATAAATTACTTCACGTATAGAGGAGTATTTATAAACTTGTCCATAGAAAAGTCAATATATCACTTCACGTATAGAGGAGTATTTATAAACTTGTCCATAGAAAAGTCAATATATTACTTCACGTATAGAGGAGTATTTATAAACTTGTCCATAGAAAAGTCAATATATCACTTCACGTATAGAGGAGTATTTATAAACTTGTCCATAGAAAAGTCAATAAATTACTTCACGTATAGAGGAGTATTTATAAACTTGTCCATAGAAAAGTCAATATATCACTTCACGTATAGAGGAGTATTTATAAACTTGTCCATAGAAAAGTCAATATATCACTTCACATATAGAGGAGTATTTATAAACTTGTCCATAGAAAAGTCAATATATCACTTCACGTATAGAGGAGTACTTAGGAGAATAAAAGTCTATAATGTACCGCTAGATTTGAGTAGAAATGAACCAGTAGAAATAGAAAACTCCACCACAGAATATCAGTGGATTTTGTCAAGTTGTGAGAACATGTAAAGCAATAAGAAACTTGTGTTCTCAGTATAATATTTAACATCATATATGGTCATGGCCTGAAAATATATATCTGACTTTTTCCACATGGAATTCAACAATTCTTTATACAAAATAGCTTATTTGTAAAGATACATGGGACTTTGAGGGAACTCCCTGCATGGAGGCTATGCGAGTGGAGCCCCTGTTTTGGGATTAAAATGTCTTTGCTTGGAGAGTATTTCTTTATCTAGAGAGTGAGTATAAACGTGGTCAGGTATATGAAATTACATTTGGCAATACCATATAATTATACCGTATATAGACATTGTAGAATGAGTAGTAAATACCAGTCACTGGTTTGTGAGAAAAAGTTTTGTCTATTGATGTATTTACATTTATATTGTGAGGTGCTGTCTGGCTCTGCTACACGAACACTTCCTGCATTCAGTAAGAGTATAAAACTGTTTTTCTGCTACCGTAAATACTTATAATGGGACTTAAAATTAGTCTCACACTGAACAGCTACTCTTGTATTCATATACTGCCATATACATGTACAAAAGGCAATGGTTATATACAAATATAAGATAATGAAGATAGTGGTCAGTTAATGTCCATTGATTGGTTGTGTGTGATTATAGACAGGTCAATCTATCATTAAGTAAAACGTCACCACAACCCCTATGTACAATCATGTACCGTGAATTATGTACAATCATGTACCGTAAATTATGTACAATCATGTACCGTAAATTATGTACAATCATGTACCGTAAATTATGTACAATCATGTACCGTAAATTATGTACAATCATGTACCGTAAATTATGTACAATCATGTACCGTGAATTATGTACAATCATGTACCGTAAATTCTCCCGCATAAGCCGCAGCTAGCAACAGAACCCAAATCAAAGTGAGGCTAACAGCAGATTCCCAAAGTCAGGGTGCGGCTTATACCAGGGTTTTTACACTATAGAATAGTACTAAACTCCCTATTTCCAAAACCCTTATATGAGGGAAATTAGGGTAGTATGAGGGGGTATTGGACTGTGGGTACAGACCCTTATAGTTCCCCATTACGCCCCCTACATCAGACCTCCACATCATGCACAGATAGCTCTATATTATGTACCGTAAATTCACCAAAAACTTTTTTCAATGCAGGCCAAGTCAGGGTTACATTTTTGTATTTTCTAGACCTAATAAGAAACTAAGGATGAAAACTTATTCTCTGATATAAGCTGCGGCTTGTACTGGAACCCAAGCCAAGGTGCGCCTTATAGAATGTTTGTTTGGTTAGTTTTACTTCCGGGGTCCATTCAGGAACTTAGATATGCTTATAGAAAGTGCCGAAAGTCAGGTTGTGGCTTATAAGGGTATGCGTAAATTCTATTTTCTTAGCCGCACTCTGAGTTTGTGGAAAATTCTAAAAATTTCAAAATGATATAACTTTTTTTTCTTATGAATGAATCTTCAAAATTCATAAAGCTATGAGGTCCCCCTGGTGCAGGAAGAGTTGAGTAAATATTGGATATGTGTCATATCTGACACCTGCCCCCCACCCTCCTGGGTTGGGTTCTGGTACAGGCCGCAGCTAATACGAGAGAATTTATGGTACTAATCTGCCAATTTTCAAGCCTCAGGTGCGGCTTATAGCTCAATCTAAAGTTGGGGGTGCGGCTTATACCAAGGTGCGGCTTATACCAAGGTGTGGCTTATACCAAGGTGTGGCTTATACCAAGGTGTGGCTTATACCAAGGTGCGGCTTATACCAAGGTGCGGCTTATACCAAGGTGTGCGGCTTATACCAAGGTGTGGCTTATACCAAGGTGTGGCTTATACCAAGGTGTGGCTTATACCAAGGTGTGGCTTATATCAAGGTGTGTGGCTTATACCAAGGTGCGGCTTATACCAAGGTGTGGCTTATACCAAGGTGTGGCTTATACCAAGGTGTGGCTTATACCAAGATGTGGCTTATACCAAGGTGTGTGGCTTATACCAAGGTGTGTGGCTTATACCAAGGTGTGGCTTATACCAAGGTGTGGCTTATACCAAGGTGTGGCTTATACCAAGGTGTGTGGCTTATACCAAGGTGTGTGGCTTATACCAAGGTGTGGCTTATACCAAGGTGTGGCTTATACCAAGGTGTGGCTTATACCAAGGTGCGGCTTATACCAAGGTGTGGCTTGTACCAAGGTGCGGCTTATACCAAGGTGTGGCTTATACCAAGGTGTGTGGCTTATACCAAGGTGCGGCTTATACCAAGGTGTGGCTTATACCAAGGTGTGTGGCTTATACCAAGGTGCGGCTTATACCAAGGTGTGGCTTATACCAAGGTGCGGCTTATACCAAGGTGCGGCTTATACCAAGGTGTGTGGCTTATACCAAGGTGCGGCTTATACCAAGGTGCGGCTTATACCAAGGTGTGGCTTATACCAAGGTGTGGCTTATACCAAGGTGCGGCTTATACCAAGGTGCGGCTTACACCAAGGTGTGGCTTATACCAAGGTGTGGCTTATACCAAGGTGCGGCTTATACCAAGGTGTGGCTTATACCAAGGTGTGGCTTATACCAAGGTGCGGCTTATACCAAGGTGCGGCTTATACCAAGGTGTGGCTTATACCAAGGTGCGGCTTATACCAAGGTGCGGTTTATACCAAGGTGCGGCTTACACAAGAGAATTTACAGTGAATGAACACAGTTGTTGGTCCCTCTATGTATCGTGGCACATACAGCCTGCATGGGGTGGTGGTTGTCAATAGGACGCTATCAATTATATCACACTGACCCCCTTACCGACAATCCAGTCCCCCCCCCCAGGAACATTTATACACCATACCATACGTACCATACTATGGTACATGGGACATAGATAGGGAATATACCATACTCAGTGTGAATACAGGGTGCTCAAAGGACAAAGAAGTAACAGTCATGTAAAACTTTACAATAAACTGACCACTGTATGAGTTATGGCATGGACATGGCCACGTAGATAGGCCTAGATCGGTCATACATGTACTATGTAGACATAGCCTGCGGATTTTGACAGGTGGCCAGAGCCGATATATAAGGTTGTATAAAAACATGTTGGCCACTGTTTGGTGGATGGTAAGGATATATAGATAGGTGTGAGTATAGATAGGTCTGACTATAGATATGTGTGAGTATAGATAGGGCTGATCTAAGTATTCCCTGTAATTCTAAAATACATCCATGTCAAGCTATATATATGTATATATGTATATATATATATATATATATATATATATATATATATATATATATATATATATATATATATATATATATATATATATATATATAAAGTACATGTAAGCCCGTACTCCCAAAAGCTGATACATGGTCAATTTCATGAATACAAAAAGTGAAATAAATCTGGTGATAGATTTGATTACGTCATCAATAAGGTGAAAATACATTGACATAGTATCTGCATTATGTAGACATATTGGTTATGTTGGTAAAACAAGCAGGATTTAATAAAGGGGAATAATACGTAGATCCAGTCTACTACAAATATAAACCTCCCCAGATCACCAAAGCATGGACTTGTGTCCAGAACTCATAATTATCTCATATATGTACATATTATTGGGGTATTTATTGATCAGCCCGGTACCATACAAAATCTAACTGCGGAACATTTTTTTCACTTTCCATTTTTGCTCTATCTATGAAGGAAACACTCTACTAGATCTAGCTGGACCAATCAAATCACGTCTTCGTTGTGGCATTTATAAAGGCATATAATGATAATGATGATCGAGCACCCATAATCTTTCCTCGTATCAGGTTTGGATTTCTCGCTGTTGTTGCTTGTGGTGTCTTGAAACGCTGCACACTCCACGCCCCAAGCTGGCCTCAGCTCACTTATATCATACACGACATGATGAGGTTGACACTACTACACAACAATACATGACATCTATATATCTTCACACCTTCTCTCTTATTGGTAAATCCTGGTCATTAGGGCGGGATAATCCTTCATGATGGAACTAATCCAATCACTTGTCATAGTAAAATCACATCTTTGTGAAATCAAGCATCTTCAATCTCAGGTTGGCAATGATAAACAGATCACTGTAAAAAGTGAACGATAGCTTGTGATCCGAGGAGATTAAAAACTAATCTAATTGCAGCATTCATAAAACCAACAAGTTCAATATTCAGAACCCTGGTGACTCCGGATGGGGTCGGTGATTCTTGGTAATCCATGAATCTTTGTACCCCGAGCACGAGGTGAAGGAATCTTTGAACTTTTGTATCTAGAGCATTGAAGGTGTATACTGACGCACACAATCCTCATGAACAGATCCCATAATAATTAATCCTGGGAGGTACATTTTTTATCCGAATATTTCCTGGGCATCAAAGATGAATCTCAGTGATCTCAGTGCATCACAGATCCAAGATGGTAATCCATTCAATACTCCAGGTCACAGACGCTGACAGTCTGAAAACCTCGTGGTGACATGAGGGAATCTTCTTATCGGCCTTATACCCTCTCGGTGGATGTTTATTTTACCTCTTGCCAGACTTTAAGAAGTCAATCTGTGCATACTCGGTGGGTTCTGGCGCAGCACGGGGCATGATGCCGCACTGCTCGGCGTCAGCGCGAGACTTCTCCAGGTTCAAGTCAGCGTACACCAGGACCCCCTGGTTCTGTAACGAAAATAACAGGTATGGCATGTTAGATCTACCGTTTATTTTATAAACAAGTCTGGTGAGGTCAATGTTACAAGAGTGAAAAGTTTTTTTATATAATCGTAAAACCCTGGGTCATGGTTAGGGTGATTTCAGACACCACCGTAAAACTTCCCTCTACCAAAATTTCGGATTTCACACCCATTTCGGCTCATGTTATTGTTACAAAGTGGGGAATAGATCAGTGTTGGCTTGTAAATCTATTGTTTTTATATTCAAATTGAGCCAAAATTCATCTTTTGAATTTGTTTTAAAATAGCAGGTCGGTTTCTTAGGAAGGTTTCTGAGTATAGTTTTACAGGATCTGAAAAACCCTAGACATTACGATATCTGCCGTGACTAAAGACTGACATAAAAAAAAGGGAATGTAGGAAACAAGATAAAAACAGCGCATCCTATACGTGACAAGTTTCACTCCGCTGAACTCTCCTGCTGATTTGGGGATCCCCGATGTACAGTTTTACCGGTTTATAATTCATACAACCTGACGCCGTTTGTAGTAGTATATAGATAGTAGTCTATAGCCCAGGGTGCTTTAAATTATTTTTATGGTAGTTTAGTATTTCAGAGTTTTAACTACTTCCAAAACTGTAGGCCTTTTTCTAGTCAGTAAAAGGCCCTAAAAAGGGGGGAGGACGCTTATTTGGCCGAATACAGTATGTCACTTATTTCAACTTATATAATCTTCCCAAAGTCAGGGAGTTCCTTATAGGTGGACACCTGTATCATAGACCAGTAATAAACCTTCAAACCCAAGCCCCAGGTGCACCTTATAAGCTGTTCAGGACCTTCGCAGATCTAACCCTACGTGGGCGGTGTTATGTTTGATTCAACTCAGGGTTACGTTGGCAATAGAGCACCGTGCCTATAATTATCCTGAACATGAGCAAAGATTTGGGGGAAAGAATTACCCTTATTGGAAAAAAGCATCAATAAAACCCTGCCTACAGACATCCTGGATGCACGTTTGAGAAAAATGACTCGGTTTACGTGACAAACCAAACCTGATTCAGTGTCTATTGTGAGACAACTTTATGTGTAGGTCTACATGGAGGAAGACTTCCCAAAACACTAACAATGACAATTTACATCTAACGTTAAGTATCGTGTAAAAGCCAAGACTTTACATGAACCACGTAAAGTATCGTGTATAAACCAAGACTTTACATGAACCACGTAAAGTATCGTGTATAAACCAAGACTTGTATGTGAACCACGTAAAGTATCGTGTATAAGCCAAGACTTTACATGAACCACGTAAAGTATTGTGTATAAACCAAGACTTGTATGTGAACCACGTAAAGTATCGTGTATAAGCCAAGACTTTACATGAACCACGTAAAGTATCGTGTATAAACCAAGACTTTACGTGAACCACGTAAAGTATCGTGTATAAACCAAGACTTGTATGTGAACCACGTAAAGTATCGTGTATAAACCAAGACTTGTACGTGAACCACGTAAAGTATCGTGTATAAACCAAGACTTTACATGAACCACGTAAAGTATCGTGTATAAGCCAAGACTTTACATGAACCACGTAAAGTATCGTGTATAAACCAAGACTTTACATGAACCACGTAAAGTATCGTGTATAAACCAAGACTTTACATGAACCACGTAAAGTATCGTGTATAAACCAAGACTTTACATGAACCACGTAAAGTATTGTGTATAAGACTTTACATGAACCACGTAAAGTATCGTGTATAAACCAAGACTTTACATGAACCACGTAAAGTATCGTGTATAAACCAAGACTTTACATGAACCACGTAAAGTATTGTGTATAAGACTTTACATGAACCACGTAAAGTATCGTGTATAAACCAAGACTTTACATGAACCACGTAAAGTATCGTGTATAAACCAAGACTTTACATGAACCACGTAAAGTATCGTGTATAAACCAAGACTTTACATGAACCACGTAAAGTATCGTGTATAAACCAAGACTTTACGTGAACCACGTAAAGTATCGTGTATAAACCAAGACTTTACATGAACCACGTAAAGTATCGTGTATAAACCAAGACTTTACATGAACCACGTAAAGTATCGTGTATAAGCCAAGACTTTACGTGAACCATGTAAAGTATCGTGTATAAACCAAGACTTTACATGAACCACGTAAAGTATCGTGTATAAGCCAAGACTTTACATGAACCACGTAAAGTATCGTGTATAAACCAAGACTTTACATGAACCACGTAAAGTATCGTGTATAAGCCAAGACTTTACATGAACCACGTAAAGTATTGTGTATAAACCAAGACTTGTATGTGAACCACGTAAAGTATCGTGTATAAGCCAAGACTTTACATGAACCACGTAAAGTATCGTGTATAAACCAAGACTTTACGTGAACCACGTAAAGTATCGTGTATAAACCAAGACTTGTATGTGAACCACGTAAAGTATCGTGTATAAACCAAGACTTGTACGTGAACCACGTAAAGTATCGTGTATAAACCAAGACTTTACATGAACCACGTAAAGTATCGTGTATAAGCCAAGACTTTACATGAACCACGTAAAGTATCGTGTATAAACCAAGACTTTACATGAACCACGTAAAGTATCGTGTATAAACCAAGACTTTACATGAACCACGTAAAGTATCGTGTATAAACCAAGACTTTACATGAACCACGTAAAGTATTGTGTATAAGACTTTACATGAACCACGTAAAGTATCGTGTATAAACCAAGACTTTACATGAACCACGTAAAGTATCGTGTATAAACCAAGACTTTACATGAACCACGTAAAGTATTGTGTATAAGACTTTACATGAACCACGTAAAGTATCGTGTATAAACCAAGACTTTACATGAACCACGTAAAGTATCGTGTATAAACCAAGACTTTACAAGAACCACGTAAAGTATCGTGTATAAACCAAGACTTTACATGAACCACGTAAAGTATCGTGTATAAACCAAGACTTTACGTGAACCACGTAAAGTATCGTGTATAAACCAAGACTTTACATGAACCACGTAAAGTATCGTGTATAAACCAAGACTTTACATGAACCACGTAAAGTATCGTGTATAAGCCAAGACTTTACGTGAACCATGTAAAGTATCGTGTATAAACCAAGACTTTACATGAACCACGTAAAGTATCGTGTATAAGCCAAGACTTTACATGAACCACGTAAAGTATCGTGTATAAACCAAGACTTTACATGAACCACGTAAAGTATCGTGTATAAACCAAGACTTTACATGAACCACGTAAAGTATCGTGTATAAGCCAAGACTTTACATGAACCAGTAAAGTATTGTATATAAGCCAAGACTTTACATGAACCACGTAAAGTATTGTGTATAAGCCAAGACTTGTACTTGAACCACGTAAAGTATCGTGTATAAGACTTTACATGAACCACGTAAAGTATCGTGTATAAACCAAGACTTTACATGAACCACGTAAAGTATCGTGTATAAACCAAGACTTTACATGAACCACGTAAAGTATCGTGTATAAACCAAGACTTTACATGAACCACGTAAAGTATCGTGTATAAACCAAGACTTGTACTTGAACCACGTAAAGTATCGTGTATAAACCAAGACTTTACATGAACCACGTAAAGTATCATGTATAAGCCAAGACTTTACATGAACCACGTAAAGTATCGTGTATAAACCAAGACTTTACATGAACCACGTAAAGTATCATGTATAAGCCAAGACTTTACATGAACCACGTAAAGTATCGTGTATAAACCAACACTTTACGTGAACCACGTAAAGTATCGTGTATAAACCAAGACTTGTATGTGAACCACGTAAAGTATCGTGTATAAGCCAAGACTTTACATGAACCACGTAAAGTATCATGTATAAACCAAGACTTGTACGTGAACCATGTAAAGTATCATGTATAAACCAAGACTTTACATGAACCACGTAAAGTATCATGTATAAGCCAAGACTTTACATGAACCACGTAAAGTATCGTGTATAAACCAAGACTTTACATGAACCACGTAAAGTATCGTGTATAAACCAAGACTTTACATGAACCACGTAAAGTATCGTGTATAAACCAAGACTTTACATGAACCACGTAAAGTATCGTGTATAAGCCAAGACTTTACATGAACCACGTAAAGTATCGTGTATAAACCAAGACTTTACATGAACCACGTAAAGTATCGTGTATAAACCAAGACTTGTATGTGAACCACGTAAAGTATCGTGTATAAGCCAAGACTTTACGTGAATCAGATACTTATTGAGGGTCATTATGGGATGTATCAAAAGCCAGGGTGCTGCTTATACGTGGGTACTGAATTCTAAACCTTAGATTTCTCAATCATCTCATTGATATTTCTCCCTTCTTGTGATTTTTACCAAAGTTACCTTTTCTCGTTGAGTCTAATCTTCTTAATCCTCGCCAGGGGACTGTTGCTTATACACAAGGGGGTGCGGGCATTCACAGTGTGTTGGGGAGGGGGGGTGTTAAAAGCAGGGACAGGGAAGGGGACCTACTTCACGGATGTTGTAGACTGCCATATTAAAGTCTGATTTTGATATCAAAATGAGAACTTATCGCTTTAGTACACAGGTGGCACTGTTAGTACCCGGAATTATCCTTATGCTTACATGGGGTCTCAGAACCTGTCGTGGTTTTTGTGTGCCGTGGTTCTTTATTCATGAACACACATTACCACACGGAGTAGGGGGGTTAATGTAAAGTCACACACTGAGCGAGTGATTTACATGTGTGGGACCTGAGGGTTGGAAATTAAAGCTTTAGTAGTGTTCTTAATCTCTATAGGGTTAATACCAGCGTATGAGCCGTAAAACATATCACCCACCGATGAGCCAGGCTTTCTTTATATGCAAATCTGAAGCCTACTGTGCCTTATAGAAGACTGGGTGCACCACACCTTAGAGGCGGGGTAAAATTATATTGGAATAAACTACAAAAATAAAGCCCCATGTGCGCCTTATAGCTTTCTCTCCAACTCAGGGTGCGCCTAATACATGGGGTGCGCCTTATTGGCAGGAGATTACGGTAGTGCTAGGGAATTGCGGAAAGTGTGAGTGTAGGAGGTGTCATAGTGGGGAGCGCTAGATGACTGGGGGTGGGGTGTACAATGTACTTGTAGTTATAGACAACCATGAGTGGGACTTGATATTAAGACGGGAATTTATCAAGGCCACACTTTTAGTATCCCTTTGTTCATGGGACATCTCGGAAATTTATTCAAGGACAGTCAGCCCCGGCCTTTGTCTGCTATGGTTTGTGAACCTCGTGGTACAATACAACACACGGGGTTAATGTGAAGTCACGCACTGCACGAGGGGTGATCTACATGTGGGGGGGGGGGTTATTTTACATGTGGTAGATCTGGTTATGTTCACTGTTCAACCTCTTACAAATAACTCGCACCACAGTGTCTGAGTTCCAGAATGACTGTCTGACAATAAACAAATAAAGATTCTGACTTTGTCTTTAAGCTACACCTGCCTGCGGCTTAAACTAAAGATGCAGCCTATATATGGAGTTCTGTGTAAGGGTTTAGGGGTTCTGTGTAAGGGTTTAGGGGTTCTGTGTGAGGGTTAAGGGGTTCTGTGTAAGGGTTTAGGGGTTCTGTGTAAGGGATAAGGGGTTCTGTGTAAGGGATAGGGGTTCTGTGTAAGGGTTAAGGGGTTCTGTGTAAGGGTTAAGGGGTTCTGTGTGAGGGTTGAGGGGTTCTGTGTGAGGGTTGAGGGGTTCTGTGTAAGGGTTAAGGGGTTCTGTGTAAGGGTTTAGGGGTTCTGTGTAAGGGTTTAGGGGTTCTGTGTAAGGGTTAAGGGGTTCTGTGTAAGGGTTAAGGGGTTCTGTGTGAGGGTTGAGGGGTTCTGTGTGAGGGTTGAGGGGTTCTGTGTAAGGGTTAAGGGGTTCTGTGTAAGGGTTTAGGGGTTCTGTGTAAGGGTTTAGGGGTTCTGTGTAAGGGTTTAGGGGTTCTGTGTAAGGGATAAGGGGTCCTGTGTAAGGGTTAATGGGTTCTGTGTAAGGGATAAGGGGTCCTGTGTAAGGGTTAAGGGGTTCTGTGTAAGGGTTCTGTGTAAGGGTTAAGGGTTCTGTGTAAGGGTTAAGGGGTTCTGTGTGAGGGTTGAGGGGTTCTGTGTAAGGGTTAAGGGGTTCTGTGTGAGGGTTGAGGGGTTCTGTGTAAGGGATATGGGTTCTGTGTAAGGGATAAGGGGTTCTGTGTAAGGGTTAAGGGGTTCTGTGTAAGGGTTACGGGGTTCTGTGTAAGGGTTAAGGGGTTCTGTGTAAGGGATAAGGGGTTCTGTGTGATGGTTTAGGGGTTCTGTGTAAGGGATAAGGGGTTCTATGTAAGGGTTAAGGGGTTCTGTGTAAGGGTTAAGGGTTCTGTGTGAGGGTTAAGGGGTTCTGTGTAAGGGTTAAGGGGTTCTGTGTAAGAGATAAGGGGTTCTGTGAAGGGTTAAGGGGTTCTATGTAAGGGTTAAGGGGTTCTGTGTAAGGGTTTAGGGGTTCTGTGTAAGGGTTAAGGGGTTCTGTGTAAGGGTTAAGGGGTTCTGTGTAAGGGTTAAGGGGTTCTATGTAAGGGTTAAGGGGTTCTGTGTAAGGGTTAAGGGGTTCTGTGTAAGGGTTAAGGGGTTCTGTGTAAGGGTTTAGGGGTTCTGTGTAAGGCTTTAGGGGTTCTGTGTAAGGGTTTAGGGGTTCTATTTAAGGGTTTAGGGGTTCTGTGTTAGGGGTTCTGTGTAAGGGTTAAGGGGTTCTGTGTAAGGGTTAAGGGGTTCTGTGTAAGGGTTAAGGGGTTCTGTGTAAGGGTTAAGGGGTTCTGTGTAAGGGTTTAGGGGTTCTGTGTAAGGGTTTAGGGGTTCTGTGTAAGGCTTTAGGGGTTCTGTGTAAGGCTTTAGGGGTTCTGTGTAAGGGTTTAGGGGTTCTGTGTAAGGGTTAAGGGGTTCTGTGTAAGGGTTAAGGGGTTCTGTGTAAGGGTTAAGGGGTTCTGTGTAAGGGTTAAGGGGTTCTGTGTAAGGGTTAAGGGGTTCTGTGTAAGGGAGGGGTTCTGTGTAAGCGTTAAGGGGTTCTGTGTGAGGGGTTCTGTGTGAGGGTTAAGGGGTTCTGTGTAAGGGTTAAGGGGTTCTGTGTAAGGGATAAGGGGTTCTGTGTAAGGGTTAAGGGGTTCTGTGTAAGGGGTTCTGTGTGAGGGGTTCTGTGTGAGGGTTAAGGGGTTCTGTGTAAGGGTTAAGGGGTTCTGTGTAAGGGTTAAGGGGTTCTGTGTAAGGGGTTCTGTGTGAGGGTTAAGGGTTCTGTGTAAGGGATAATGGGTTCTGTGTAAGGGATAAGGGGTTCTGTGTAAGGGATAAGGGGTTCTGTGTAAGGGTTAAGGGGTTCTGTGTAAGGGATGAGGGGTTCTGTGTGAGGGTTAAGGGGTTCTGTGTAAGGGTTAAGGGGTTCTGTGTAAGGGTTAAGGGGTTCTGTGTAAGGGATAAGGGGTTCTGTGAAGGGTTAAGGGGTTCTGTGTAAGGGATGAGGGGTTCTGTGTAAGGGTTTAGGCGTTCTGTGTAGGGGTTAAGGGGTTCTGTGTGAGAGTTTAGGGGTTCTGTGTGAGGGTTAAGGGGTTCTGTGTAAGGGTTAAGGGCCGCATCTTGTTTCCAGGTCCATAGTCTGTTGTAATCTTGATGCACCAATGATGGCCAATCTATGCATCACACTTCATTGGTGCATCATGACGCCCCTTTGGGAATGTATCAACCACATAAGGGCGGCATGATGGGACTAGGTTTATTTTCGTTTATTTTTAGGAAATATCCAAAATAGCTCCTAAATCCCTGAACCCTCCTCCAGCTGGCATTTGGGATGAAATATATGGGATGGGTCCAAGCAAAAGTCTAAAAGCAACCACCCCCCACTGGATATGTGCAAATCACAAGAATGACCCATTTCAACTTCAGATATCCGAAAATTTGGATGTATCATGAAGAATGTCATGCCAGAGGAATGTATGAGAAGCTATTAGAGTGTGAATCATACAGAATATGTGCGGTGACCGCAGTACTCCATATTGTGTACATAACCCCCTTGTACATGTTATCCATAGTCATACTGCCAATCAATCCATCCAACATCAACAAACAATACTTGACATTTCTATGTACCGTAATATCCCGTGTTCAAAGGAAAGCTATCACAAAGGGGAATGATTTTTGTACTGTACTACAGGAAAACTTCCTCACCTATAAAATGCAACCTGACTTTGGGTTGCCTCTATAAGGTGCAGGCATCCTCGGACTCAATTATAAAAAGCGGCTTATACACGAGAGATCGCTGTGGTAGAAAAGTGTTTAAAATCAAGCCCCAAGTGCACCTTATAGGATGTTTCTGTACCCATGGTGCATCTGTTAATACGCAGGGTGCGCCTTATAGGATGTTTCTGTACCCATGGTGCATCTGTTAATACGCAGGGTGCGTCTTATAGGATGTTTCTGTACCCATGGTGCATCTGTTAATACCCAGGGTGCGCCTTATCTATGTTTCTGTACCCATGGTGGATCTGTTAATACGCAGGGTGCGCCTTATCTATGTTTCTGTACCCATGATGCATCTGTTAATACACAGGGTGCGCCTTATAGGATGTTTCTGTACCCATGGTGCATCTGTTAATACGCAGGGTGCGCCTTATAGGATGTTTCTGTACCCATGGTGCATCTGTAAATACGCAGGGTGCGCCTTATAGGATGTTTCTGTACCCATGATGCATCTGTTAATACACAGGGTGCGTCTTATAGGATGTTTCTGTACCCATGGTGCATCTGGTAATATGCAGGGTGCGCCTTATCTATGTTTCTGTACCCATGATGCACATCCCGTTCACTTACGAGTGACCTTATTCCTGTCATAACACGGTATCAGAAGATAGTGCTGCCGTGCATTATTGGGTTATAGATGCACAGCTACCCAATTATTGCACAGCAGGCCCATTAGAGGAGCTTTGCATCTATTGGGGTGCTGTGCATATATAACCCAATATACGCACGGCAAGAAAACAACCATGTCACTCTCCAATCACAGCTCTCATCACTATATTCCTACAGTGGGAAGCAAGACTATGCTTGGTTTATTGAATAGATGCACAGCAGCCGTGTTATAATGAACAATGGTATAATACCACGCGCAAGAGTGCGGCTTATACACGAGGAAAACACCTTGCTGTATGTGCCTTAAGGGCCAGTCAGACTGGTCGTAGGAAGATAAGAAGTACGACGCGATTAATCAGCCGGAAAATCGGGGATAAAATCATACAGTGTAGCATAGTTCTATGACTCCAAAAATCGGCCAAAATCTCACAATTTTAAATCGTGAAAGTTTGGTATGCACAACTGTGGAAATTGTGGGATAATTGTGTCGTAGTCGTGGATTTCCAGTCGTAGTCGTAGATATTCTACGACCAGTCTGACCAGCCCTTTACAGAATCTGCCTGAAGCCTGGGTGCATCTTATTGGCATGGACATTATATCATAGTACAGTGTCCAAAGTATTGACCCTCGCTGTGCTTATAGAATGTTATTAGACTCTGGATGTGTATGGCGGTATTACGGTACATTGAAAGAACTTATGAATAACCGGTACAACTTAAATCATTTATGTATGGCATTCAAGATTTCCTCGTTGCCATCACGCAGGGGTGTGAAATGCCAAAAATGAATTTCTCTGAACCGCACCGCAGATAGTATTTTACAACAGAAAGTTACTGAGAGGGGTACATTAATTTATTCTAACAGTTTGACATTGGGATAGTGGAATATCCATAATTTGCAAAGAGGTCATATATCACGAGAAATGTTATGCCAGACCTCCCCCCCCCCTATATATACTGTATCGTCGTGTTTAAGCGGCGGTGTTTGAATAAATGCCTGTCTTGTATAAGTGCCGGGGGTAAGGGGGTGTTGAAATATCTCTTAAGCACTGAAAACTGTGTCCTGAATAAGCACCTGTCTTGTGTAAGCGCCGGGGAATTGAGGCCGCTAAAATAAAAACCGCCGGGGCACTTGAACACGACGATAAGGTATGGTAAAACTTTTTCTCAGTGGACTTACACACCAATACACACACCTGTAGTCATGGCTCTGTCTCCATGGTGACCTTACAAGTCGTCGGTAACGGGTCACAACAATAAAAAACATGCACCTCTAAGGTATATTGTATACATGTAGGTCTATTATAGGACTTTTGGACCTTTGGGCGGAAATTTTCATAATAAACCTTTGTTTCTCCCGCTTGGCCAAGCTGTACCAGTACAATATCAGTAATGACATTGGTAATAACCGCAAGAAAAAATAATTTAATCATCCTAAACCTATGTCTTACTCCTTCCTGTGATTCACTCGCCAGGGCTTCATGCATGCATCATGTTACGGGTGGACACTGCTCCCCGAAGGTCGGCATGATGCACCAATGAAGTAGACTGACCAGCACCTCATTGGTGCATCATGCCGACCTATGGGCGGCATGATGCACCAATGAAGTAGACTGACCAGCACCTCATTGGTGCATCATGCCGACCTATGGGCGGCATGATGCACCAATAAAGTAGACTCACCAGCACCTCATCGGTGCATCATGCCGACCTATGGGCAGCATGATGCACCAATAAAGTAGACTCACCAGCACCTCATCGGTGCATCATGCCGACCTATGGGCGGCATGATGCACCAATGAAGTAGACTGACCAGCACCTCATTGGTGCATCATGCCGCCCATAGGTCGGCATGATGCACCAATGAAGTAGACTGACCAGCACCTCATTGGTGCATCATGCCGACCTATGGGCAGCATGATGCACCAATGAAGTAGACATGACCAGCACCTCATTGGTGCATCATGCCGACCTATGGGCGGCAGCATCAAGGCTTAAACTGGTGAATGGCCTTACAGAGCTAAGGCGTTACACACATACGTCTTACTGAGAGTACAACAGGGAAGTGGTGTACGTAATGGTGGGGGGGGGGGAGTATACGGGGTACCACAGTCCCATGGTTTTATGTGTGTCAGGCTGATTTAATGTGTACATGTGAACCCTGAGGAAATACCTTGACATAGATCCCTTGACCACCAAAACCTGGCAAGGCTGACAAAGGCTAATGGTTTCTGTGTGGGAGACTTAGGGCTGACAAAGGCTGATGGTTTCTCTGTGGGAGACTTAGGGCTGACAAAGGCTGGTGGTTTCTCTGTGGGAGACTTAGGGCTGACAATGGCTGATAGTTTCTCTGTGGTAGACTTAGGGCTGACAAAGGCTGATGGTTTCTGTGTGGGAGACTTAGGGCTGACAATGGCTGATAGTTTCTGTGTGGCAGACTTGGGGCTGACAATGGCTGATGGTTTCTGGGTGGGAGACTTAGGGCTGACAAAGGCTGATGGTTTCTCTGTGGTAGACTTAGGGCTGACAATGGCTGGTGGTTTTTCTGTGGGAGACAAAGGCTGATAGATTCTCTGTGGAAGACTTAGCGCTGACAAAGGCTGATGGTTTCTCTGTGGCAGACTTAGCGCTGACAAAGGCTGATGGTTTCTCTGTGGCAGACTTAGGGCTGACAAAGGCTGATGGTTTCTGTGTGGCAGACTTAGGGCTGACAAAGGCTGATGGTTTCTCTGTGTGAGACTTAGGGCTGACAAAGGCTAATGGTTTCTCTGTGTGAGACTTAGGGCTGACAATGGCTGGTGGTTTCTGTGTGGGAGACTTAGGGCTGACAAAGGCTGATGGTTTCTCTGTGGTAGACTTAGGGCTGACAATGGCTGATGGTTTCTGTGTGGGAGACTTAGGGCTGACAAAGGCTGGTGGTTTCTCTGTGGAAGACTTAGGGCTGACAAAGGCTGATGGTTTCTCTGTGGGAGACTTAGGGCTGACAATGGCTGGTGGTTTCTCTGTGGCAGACTTAGGGCTGACAATGGCTGATAGTTTCTCTGTGGTAGACTTAGGGCTGACAAAGGCTGATGGTTTCTGTGTGGGAGACTTAGGGCTGACAATGGCTGATAGTTTCTGTGTGGCAGACTTGGGGCTGACAATGGCTGATGGTTTCTGTGTGGGAGACTTGGGGCTGACAATGGCTGATGGTTTCTGTGTGGTAGACTTAGGGCTGACAATGGCTGATGGTTTCTGTGTGGGAGACTTAGGGCTGACAAAGGCTGATGGTTTCTGTGTGGCAGACTTAGGGCTGACAAAGGCTGATGGTTTCTCTGTGGCAGACTTAGGGCTGACAAAGGCTGATGGTTTCTCTGTGGCAGACTTAGGGCTGACAAAGGCTGATGGTTTCTCTGCGGGAGACTTGGGCCCGGAAATAGAACACAAACATACTCTTCTAACCTATATTAATGCACTAGCTTTTATACTGAAAAAAATCAGTTTGCGATGAAAACATTTTGAACCCCCCGCTGAAGGGGTCTGACCCTGGTCCATGCACTCTCATGCAGAATTGAAACACATGCTCGTTCCCCAAAACAAGAAAAAAAGGGTTATTTTTCACTCTCTCCCAATGTCCCTGAAAACAGAAAAAAAGATTTGCCAAAAGATTTCCTCGAATTTAAGAAAAAGGGGTGTTTTTGAAGGACATTTTCATCAAAGGTTTGTGTTAGATGCAGTCAAACACTGTTTGAATCCAATTTACAATAGAACCCACTGCTTCAGACTCTAGGTACACATCATATTTTCTTCAATTGGGTTCTTTAGAACAGGATATACCTATAATATCATACGTATATATGGTGTGTGCATAGGATCAGTTTGTTTCTTTTCCAATCATCATAGATTAATAGATGGTGTTTTGAAAAAGAAAAGTCCCTGGTTTGCAAAACAGGGGGTGTTTATTTACCCTGAAAAGTCCATGTTTTTCCACAAAAAAGGGTCTTTTTCTGTCTAGAAATCCTTGGAATAGGGGGTGTATTTGAAGGCAGGGAACGAGTGTGTGTGTCTTTTTTGCACGGGAGTTCAGGGACCGGAGGTCTGACTTTGCCTGGCTTCCCTAAACCTGCGTCCTGGTGTTGCTTATACATGAGGTATTATGAAGCCGTAAAAGATAATCTATAAGCCGCACCTGAATCATTAATCATAGTTTAAGCCGCACCTGAATCGTTAATCATAGTTTAAGCCGCACCTGAATCGTTAATCATAGTTTAAGCCGCACCTGAATCGTTAATCATAGTTTAAGCCGCACCTGAATCGTTAATCATAGTTTAAGCCGCACCTGAATCGTTAATCATAGTTTAAGCCGCACCTGAATCGTTAATCATAGTTTAAGCCGCACCTGAATCGTTAATCATAGGTTAAGCCGCACCTGAATCGTTAAATATAGTTGAAGCCGCACCTGAATTGTTAATCATAGTTTAAGCCGCACCTGAATCGTTAAATATAGGTTAAGCTGCACCTGAATTGTTAATCATAGTTTAAGCCGCACCTGAATCGTTAATCATAGTTTAAGCCGCACCTGAATCGTTAAATATAGTTGAAGCCGCACCTGAATCTTTCATCATAGGTTAAGCCGCACCTGAATTGTTAAATATAGGTTAAGGCGCACCTGAATCGTTAATCATAGTTTAAGCCGCACCTGAATTGTTAAATATAGGTTAAGCCGCACCTGAATCGTTAATCATAGTTTAAGCCACACCTGAATCGTTAATCATAGGTTAAGCCGCACCTGAATCGTTAATCATAGTTTAAGCCACACCTGAATCGTTAATCATAGTTTAGGCCGCACCTGAATCGTTAATCATAGTTTAAGCCGCACCTGAATCGTTAATCATAGTTTAAGCCGCACCTGAATCGTTAATCATAGTTTAAGCCGCACCTGAATCGTTAATCATAGTTTAAGCCGCACCTGAATCGTTAATCATAGTTTAAGCCGCACCTGAATCGTTAATCATAGGTTAAGCCGCACCTGAATCGTTAAATATAGTTGAAGCCGCACCTGAATTGTTAATCATAGTTTAAGCCGCACCTGAATCGTTAAATATAGGTTAAGCTGCACCTGAATTGTTAATCATAGTTTAAGCCGCACCTGAATCGTTAATCATAGTTTAAGCCGCACCTGAATCGTTAAATATAGTTGAAGCCGCACCTGAATCTTTCATCATAGGTTAAGCCGCACCTGAATTGTTAAATATAGGTTAAGGCGCACCTGAATCGTTAATCATAGTTTAAGCCGCACCTGAATTGTTAAATATAGGTTAAGCCGCACCTGAATCGTTAATCATAGTTTAAGCCACACCTGAATCGTTAATCATAGTTTAAGCCGCACCTGAATCGTTAATCATAGTTTAAGCCACACCTGAATCGTTAATCATAGTTTAAGCCGCACCTGAATCGTTAATCATAGGTTAAGCCGCACCTGAATCGTTAATCATAGTTTAAGCCGCACCTGAATCGTTAATCATAGTTTAAGCCCTAGCTGCTGCTTGTAGGCTGTTCTAAAAGTCAGGGTGCGCATTATACATGAGGTGCACCTTATACGTGAGGCATTACAGTATATATAAGTGGTGGCAACAAGACAAGTCCATGTAAAATCCACTGGACCAAGGCCAGGTGGTAACTCTGACTTGGCCCTATGTCTGCCTATTGAATTCCAAATGAGTATTTCATGACAAACGAACCTACAGAACTCTTTTCTATACCATAGTGTGTAACAAAAACTACCCTCACCTCACTCCCCCCTCACCTCCTACTGCTTCATAGACAGTTAGAAACCACAGAGCGTCCTATCACATACACACTCACCACTCTGGGATTTCCCTCTATGTGTACCTGTACTACCCTGGTATCAAATCACCACTCTGGGATTTCCCTCTATGTGTACCAGTACTTCCCTGGTATCAAATCACCACTCTGGGATTTCCCTCTATGTGTACCGGTACTTCCCTGGTATCAAATCACCACTCTGGGATTTCCCTCTATGTGTACCAGTACTTCCCTGGTATCAAATCACCACTCTGGGATTTCCCTCTATGTGTACCGGTACTTCCCTGCTATCAAATCACCACTCTGGGATTTCCCTCTGTGTACCGGTACTACCCTGCTATCAAATCACCACTCTGGGATTTCCCTCTATGTGTACCGGTACTACCCTGGTATCAAATCACCACTCTGGGATTTCCCTCTATGTGTACCGGTACTACCCTGGTATCAAATCACCACTCTGGGATTTCCCTCTATGTGTACCGGTACTACCCTGGTATCAAATCACCACTCTGGGATTTCCCTCTATGTGTACCGGTACTACCCTGCTATCAAATCACCACTCTGGGATTTCCCTCTATGTGTACCGGTACTACCCTGGTATCAAATCACCACTATGGGATTTCCCTCTATGTGTACCGGTACTACCTTGATATCAAATCACCACTCTGGGATTTCCCTCTATATGTACCGGTACTACCTTGATATCAAATCACCACTCTGGGATTTCCCTCTATGTGTACCGGTGCTACCCTGGTATCAAATCACCACTATGGGATTTCCCTCTATGTGTACCGGTACTACCTTGATATCAAATCACCACTATGGGATTTCCCTCTATGTGTACCGGAACTACCCTGGTATCAAATCTAGTGTAACCCTTTAAGGTCCGCATGGGGCACCCAGAGCCACCACAGTCCACTCACCAGCATCAGTGGTGTGTGGCAGGTAAAAGGGTTAGGCAGGCATTAGGATACGGTGTTGTATACCAAAATGCATCTGGAAACACCATTTAATGTCTGAAACATTAACATCTTGATCTTGCCTCCCCCCACCCCCACTCCCTCTCACCACTGGGCAGCACTGCACTGATGACATCATGACGACCATTTAGGTGCGCAGCCTTGGTGTGAATACCTATCAGGGTCGCATTCATGCATCATATAGATGCTGATCCTCATCAACCTCTCTTTATGACCCAGCAGACCCGTCCAATATCTTCATAGAGTGGAGCTGGGGCCGCGTGGGTGTAAGGCCACCTAGAGTGAATACTGCATTCATGCATCATGACGACCACTGTGTGACTCATTCATGCATCATGACTGTGAATCATGACTCAGTCATGCATCATGACTGTGTAACATGACTCAGTCAAGCATCATGACGACCGCTGTGTATCATGACTCATTCATGCATCATGACTGTATATCATGACTCATTCATGCATCATGACTGTGTATCATGACTCATTCAAGCATCATGACTGTGTATCATGACTCATTCATGCATCATGACTGTGTATCATGACTCATTCAAGCATCATGACTGTGTATCATGACTCATTCATGCATCATGACGACCACTGTGTATCATGACTCATTCATGTATCATGACGACCGCTGTGTATCATGACTCATTCATGCATCATGACTGTATATCATGACTCATTCATGCATCATGACTGTGTATCATGACTCATTCAAGCATCATGACTGTGTATCATGACTCATTCATGCATCATGACGACCGCTGTATATCATGACTCATTCATGTATCATGACGACCGCTGTGTATCATGACTCATTCATGCATCATGACTGTGTATCATGACTCATTCATGCATCATGACGACCACTGTATATCATGACTCATTCATGTATCATGACGACCGCTGTGTATCATGACTCATTCATGCATCATGACTGTGTATCATGACTCATTCATGTATCATGACGACCACTGTTTATCATGACTCATTCATGCATCATGACTGTGTATCATGACTCATTCATGTATCATGACGACTGCTGTGTATCATGACTCATTCATGCATCATGACTGTGTATCATGACTCATTCATGCATCATGACTGTGTATCATGACTCATTCATGCATCATGACTGTGTATCATGACTCATTCATGCATCATGACTGTGTATCATGACTCATTCATGCATCATGACTGTGTATCATGACTCATTCATGCATCATGACTGTGTATCATGACTTATTCATGCATTATGACTGTGTATCATGACTCATTCATGCATCATGACTGTGTGCATCATGACTCATTCATGTATCATGACTGTGTATCATGACTCATTCATGCATCATGACGACCACTGTGTATCATGACTCATTCATGCATCATGACTGTGTATCATGACTCATTCATGTATCATGCCACCCTTAAAGGGTTTTTAATTCATTGTATGTAATAAACTTAGGAAACCCTATTACACTAAGACCTCACTAAGACTCGCTGTACCGTACCTGTACCGTAAACTCTCTGGTATAAGTCCAAAGAAGGGGTGCGGCTTATAGAAGGGTATTTTCCACTATAGAACAGTACTAAAACTACCATTTTCAAGCACTAGATGCCCCTCAAAGTCCCCTCCAAAGTCAGGGGTGCGACTTTCATGGGAGAGTTTACGATAGTACAGAGGGAATCCCTACTTCCTCTTTCCATTGGTGTTTTATCAGATATTGACTGCCCCCACCCCCCCACCATGCCTGACCCGGTAGACCTACTTCCTGTGCTACAAATAGATTGGTTTAAGTCTTCTGGTGGCTTGGAGGGGTGCAGCCTACTACCATGGTGCTTTGTATATCAGGTGCGGCTTATACGTGAGGGGATTCACCTCTACAGGGTGTGCCTCAAGTCAGGCCACACCTTACAGGAGAGGCTTCATAATAACCAAAGTGCCTCAAACCACGCTCCAGGTGCACCTTTTGTGTGTGTGTGGGGGGGGGGGGTAAAAAAGTAATATGTCGATAAAAGCGTTCACTCACATAACAGTGATGACATTAGCTCTTTTTACAAAATCACGAATGTGATGATTCACCATTTCCTGAATATTTAAGATACAAAACACATCCTTCCTCATTTTTTGACCCTAGTTCAGTCATGATAGACAGAGACTACCTGAATCCTTATACCATGATCTTCTACTGGTAGGTTGGTCCTGCATATAAACATCACAAACCCAGAGCAAACCGCCAACTACCCGCTACATGTTAAAGTAGCACTAACTACTTTTTAACATCACAAACCCAGAGCAAACCGCCAACTACCCGGTACATGTTAAAGTAGCACTAACTACTTTTTAACATCACAAACCCAGAGCAAACCGCCAACTACCCGGTACATGTTAAAGTAGCACTAACTACTTTTTAACATCACAAACCCAGAGCAAACCGCCAACTACCCGCTACATGTTAAAGTAGCACTAACTACTTTTTAACATCACAAACCCAGAGCAAACCGCCAACTACCCGCTACATGTTAAAGTAGCACTAACTACTTTTTAACATCACAAACCCAGAGCAAACCGCCAACTACCCGCTACATGTTAAAGTAGCACTAACTACTTTTTAACATCACAAACCCAGAGCAAACCGCCAACTACCCGCTACATGTTAAAGTAGCACTAACTACTTTTTAACATCACAAACCCAGAGCAAACCGCCAACTACCCGCTACATGTTAAAGTAGCACTAACTACTTTTTAACATCACAAACCCAGAGCAAACCGCCAACTACCCGCTACATGTTAAAGTAGCACTAACTACTTTTTAACATCACAAACCCAGAGCAAACCGCCAACTACCCGGTACATGTTAAAGTAGCACTAACTACTTGTTAACAGTAGGAGTGAGAGCACACTTAACATACCTCAATAGCCTCTACATTCAGTATTCTGATTGAAAACCTGTTTTTTATTCTATTTTATCTAAATACCTTGAAACCAGATGCTTTAGTAGGAGATCAGAGATTCAGACCAGACAAAGGCAAGTACCAGGTCAAATATGTAACACCACAGATCTAAGTCAGAGATCAGAGATTTAGACCAGACAAAGGCAAGTACCAGGTAAAATATGTAACACCACAGATCTAAGAAAATAGTCTTTCCTTCAACTCAGACTATGGCCTTTAGGCCTTTGGAATTAACAATGAATCACAGTGGTACCCGTATTCCTTCTAAACGTGTTCTTTATTTTTATCCAAATGCATTGGCACCATATTTGTTGATCAGATGATGAGACGAGACAAGGCAGACTTCGTAGTACCATGTAAATTCTAAACCCTTATAATCCACTAACTAGGCACGTCAACAAAAAATTTAAATTGAATACAGATGTATCCATCGCCTTAGGCTTGATGAGATATTTCCAAATATTTTGGAATTATGTTTCTATCTTGTCTAGAACGAGAGATATGAGACAAATAGTGTCCGGATTTTGAAGGGAGGTACTTCTATAGGAATGGTAGAAAGTGGGTCTCAGTTTTTGTGATGTTTATTTAGCCGCATGTATGGGTGTCACTTTTCCGTCCTTCTATCCTGAATTTTTAATTGACCAGGAAACAAAGTTTTATTGCTAGGATTTCCCTAAAACTTACATTTCTAAGATATTTAGAATCTCTACTTTAGGCCACACCAAATTAAAAAATTGGTCTATGGATTTTCTGCTTCAGAAAAAGAGGCAGGAGGGCAAAATGTGGAGAGGGCGATTTTTTTTTTTTTTTTTTTTGGCGGGGGTCAATTGCTGAAAATGTTCTCTTTTTTTTCCTGAGTGCATAATAGGCCTACATAATGAAACCGATGGCATCTTAACCTATCCAATAAGTGGTCTGCCATTTCTGTACTTTTATTGACCGATCCTGTAAGCTCCTTGAAAAAAAAAAAAAGAAATTGTAATTTTTCTAGAAAATGATGCGGGCGGAATCCATAGACCAATAAATTTTCTTAAAAAATTTAAAAAAAAAAATTGAAAATAAGGTGCGGGAAATCTATAGACCAATATTTTAATTTGGTGTGGCCTTACAATGGTATTTGAAATATTTTTCTAATTCTATTCTAAGTTGTCTTAAAATGCTCGGGAAAAATCGGTACATGCGCGGCCGTCGGAGGTGTGAGGAACAGTAGGAAAAATTAAGATGTGTCATATTTTGATCCTCTCAAAAGTATAGGTGTACTCAGTCATAAATGCATGACATTTCACATGCTACAGTAATCTCCCACGTATAAGGCGCAGCTCACGTATAAGGCGCCCCCCCCCCAACTCACAGGGGGGCTGTTTTGCATAGAAGGCTTCCCCTGAGGGCAGATTTTTGTCAGTTTAGTACTGTTCTATAGTAAAAATACCCCCCCTATAAGGTGCACTCCAAACTCAAGGCAATTTACCTCCCACGTATAAGACCCAGCAGCATCTTGTTTGGCCTATAAGATGCGCCTTATACGCGGGAGATTACGGTAGTAATTTATTATCCACTAAATCTCTCTCTGGTGATTATTTTTATGTCTTTGAAGTCTGAACTATGTTTATCAGAGTTTTAATATTATCTTCTCACTCAAGTCAATGGGAAATACTTTCGCTGGTGGGTACCTCAATATTTTACCAATAGGAATGACTATCAAAAAGGCATAGAAACCAGTCTGATAAGATCCTAAATCGGCCATATCGGCATGCTCGGAGGTAGCTGCCACACTCACACCTAGCAGAAAGTGTCAATCTAGGGTGCCAGCTTTTCTCAGCCCCCATAGTGGCGATGTCAAAGTACCTACAGTAACATGTTATCTTAACGTTTCATATTCCGTTCTCACCATGACGCCTGAACGTGCCATGGCGAGTAACTGATGCCGCAGCTTATAGGTAAACCTAAGGTCTCCTGGGTCTTATAGGAGCCGCCCAAAGTCTGGGTGCACCTTATACATGCAGTATAATGAGGTATCAGCTTGTCCCTAATGGACAGCCATGATCCTGTTACATGGAACCCACCACATCCCTGACCACAGTCATGGTTCTACTCTGACATCAACCACTCACAACCCAGCACATCCCAGACCACAGTCATGGTTCTACTCTGACATCAACCACTCACAACCCAGCACATCCCAGACCACAGTCATGGTTCTACTCTGACATCAACCACTCACAACCCAGCACATCCCTGACCACAGTCATGGTTCTACTCTGACATCAACCACTCACAACCCAGCACATCCCTGACCACAGTCATGGTTCTACTCTGACATCAACCACTCACAACCCAGCACATCCCTGACCACAGTCATGGTTCTACTCTGACATCAACCACTCACAACCCAGCACATCCCTGACCACAGTCATGGTTCTACTCTGACATCAACCACTCACAACCCAGCACATCCCAGACCACAGTCATGGTTCTACTCTGACATCAACCACTCACAACCCAGCACATCCCTGACCACAGTCATGGTTCTACTCTGACATCAACCACTCACAACCCAGCACATCCCTGACCACAGTCATGGTTCTACTCTGACATCAACCACTCACAACCCAGCACATCCCTGACCACAGTCATGGTTCTACTCTGACATCAACCACTTACATCCACACGTACACCTGAAAACCTTGTATATTACGGCCTTTAGACCATTTCCAAGCTAGGCCTATATTTGGCTGCACAGGGGTCTATGGGGACTCTTTTTGCGGTACTGCGCTGTGCAGGTGAACCGCTTTACCCAAATTAAGTTAGATTATCCCTGGGTGCAGGTTATGGATGTGGCTTATACACAAGTTTTTACGGTTCATGTTTTCTACCAGTCCACATATATAGGTCCTAAATAACTGAACAGGAAGATGTCTCACAGCATCAAAACCAGGTAAAACAGGGAGATGTCTCACAGTGTCAAAACCAGGTAAAACAGGAAGATGTCTCACAGCATCAAAACCAGGTAAAACAGGAAGATGTCTCACAGCGTCAAAACCAGGTAAAACAGGAAGATGTCTCACAGCGTCAAAACCAGGTAAAACAGGAAGATGTCTCACAGCGTCAAAACCAGGTAAAACAGGGAGATGTCTCACAGCATCAAAACCAGGTAAAACAGGAAGATGTCTCACAGCGTCAAAACCAGGTAAAACAGGAAGATGTCTCACAGCGTCAAAACCAGGTAAAACAGGAAGATGTCTCACAGCATCAAAACCAGGTGAAACAGGAAGATGAATCACAGCGTCAAAACCAGGTAAAACAGGGAGATGTCTCACAGCGCCAAAACCAGGTAAAACAGGAAGATGAATCACAGCGTCAAAACCAGGTAAAACAGGAAGATGTCTCACAGCATCAAAACCAGGTAAAACAGGAAGATGTCTCACAGCATCAAAACCAGGTAAAACAGGAAGATGTCTCACAGCGTCAAAACCAGGTAAAACAGGGAGATGTCTCACAGCATCAAAACCAGCTAATAAGTTAACCCTGTAAGGGTCACCTGATGTACATAGGGTTGATAGAGGCGCGTCCTACACACGAATCTGAGGCCTATAAAACCTCCTAAGGGAGGGGGTGTGCCTTATAGGCGGGGGACTTTTACTATAGAACAGTACAAAACCTTCAAATTGCAGGCATGTAAGCCACACCTAGAGCCTGTAAAGTGGTGTTTTAGTTCTATTCTATAGAAGTAGATACCGAAAATTCCCTCGTATAAGCCGCACCCTCACATAAGCCGCGTCCTGAGTTTGAGAGAAGGCAATAAGCCTCATCTGGGGTTTGAAAATTGGTATTTCAGTGTGTGTAAAACCCTTCTATAAGCCACACCCCTTCTTTGGACTGATCCTATAAGCCTGTCATTTGGGTTCTGGTATAAGCTGCAGCATTACAGACAGTGCCCGCCTATAAGCCACACCCCGACTTTGGGAACATTTTATCAGGCGCAGGAGGTTTCAGGTATGAGCTACAGCTTTGATGTCCATCTGACGGGATACATAAATACAGCACTTAGTTACTTCTTCCTAAAGTATGGGTGCGGCTTATACACAGCGTTCTATAAACTGCAACAACCCACCCCTCACCTCCTCACATCCATCTGCCCTATCGGACACCCCTACTACCTACTGAGTGTAATGTACACATATAATATCATGGCCACAGATAACCTCACCCCTCTAAGCCCCCCCCCCCACACACACACACACACGAGCCATGAGACCACTTGACCTCACACACTGATACACGACCCGTCATGGTGCTGGGGGTTTGTGTTTTAGATTCTAATGCTACAGTAGGTTGGAGATTCTGGGAATTATTTTATCTCCCGCGTATATAAGGCACGTCTTATACGTGAACCACGGGCCCCCATGTGCCTGAAAAAAATCAGCCCAAAATCAGGGTGCGTTTTATAGACGGGGGTCTTACAGACGGGTACTTTTACTACTTATAGGAACCATCAGTTTGTATAGACCCTAACTAGAGATCTTATATACAGTCAGTCATCAGTCGTTTCTGAAACCTCCCCCGCCAGGAGGGTGATGTGGGCATGGGCAGTGGGGCTCTAAACATATGGGTCATAGAAAACAAGAGAGAAATTTCTCAAAATCACAATTTCATTGAAAGATTAGATGGAAAATGAACAGAAAAATTGAAAATAAATCAAGAATTTTTAAACCTTAGGATATATAGAAAAAATACAGCCAATTGAGTAAAAGAAATAACTCCTTTATGAAAAATAGAGAGATTTGTAAACGAGGGGTCAGAAGTAGGAGGCCTCAATTGGACCCTTATCTTATCTCTTATCCCTGATCTTCTCAAAACTTCTCCCGACTGACCACTGACTGTATAGTACTAAGTGACTTCAGCGTGTCTACCCTCACTTCTAACGTTATGGTTATTTAAGTAGGTTGGGGAAAGCAGCGAAGCCCTGCTGGGGCTGCCAGGCCAATTCCAGGAATGTCTCATGGGTAGAATTCTTAGTGTAAATCTTTAAGTTATTTATTAAGAAATACCGACAGTAATACCTCAGGTCTAAGGCGCTTATACACGCGGAGAGGACTTTGCTATGCCTTATACAATCTGCCTGATGCCTTATAGGCCAGAATTTCCTACTACAGAACAGGGCTAAAATTACCAAAGTTCGCCCCTGGGTATGTCTCAGGTCCGACACGAACATAGGTATGTCTCAGGTCCGACACGAACATAGTGTGTGCATTATTATATGCAAAGTGCGATATATTAAACATAGAATTGGATTCCTATACCTTTTCTCACCAGCATTTGTGAATTGCCCCCCTTATACAATATAAAGTCAAGTATTACTTACATTATCAGCGTTATTGTTGTCTGCTGAGTCGTTGAGGCGTGGCGGCTTTTTGGGTGGTTTGGTGACCTGAGCATACTCCGGTTCTATCCCGTTAGTCTCCGCTAGGTTAGAATACAGCACCTTGTTGTCTGCTCCTGCTCCAATATAAGTATAATTATTCTGATTAATGGTTGAATTTTATCAGATCTTATATTCATCTTATTCAAATTTGGATTTTAAGTTTGTTTCTTCATTTTCCATGGCACTGAGGGAACTATCCAGATACTTGTTTCACATCTGTTTCAATCTTTGGGTTTGTATTCCTTTATTTTGTTTTGTATCAGCCCTGCAGGGTTGGCATGATACATGAATGCAGCCCTGGGGAGCAACTCACCAGGGATGCATTCATGTATCATGCCGACCCTGCATTCATGTATCATGCCGACCCTGCATTCATGTATCATGCCGACCCTGCAGAGCTGATACACTCCCATTCATTCATGTATCATGCCGACCCTGCAGGGCTGATACACTCCCATTCATTCAGGTATCATGCCGACCCTGCAGGGCTGATACACTCCCATTCATTCATGCATCATGCCGACCCTGCAGGGCTGATACACTCCCATTCATGTATCATGCCCACCCTGCAGGGTTGATACACTCCCATGCATTCATGTATCATGCCCACCCTGCAGGGTTGATGCACTCCCATGCATTCATGTATCATGCCCACCCTGCAGGGTTGATACACTCCCATTCATGTATCATGCCCACCCTGCAGGGCTGATACACTCCCATTCATGTATCATGCCGACCCTGCAGGGTTGATACACTCCCATGCATGTATCATGCCGACCCTGCAGGGCTGATACACTCCCATGCATTCATGTATCATGCCGACCCTGCAGGGTTGATACACTCCCATTCATGTATCATGCCCACCCTCAGGGCTGATACACTCCCATTCATGTATCATGCCGACCCTGCAGGGTTGATACACTCCCATTCATGCATCATGCCGACCCTGCAGGGCTGATACACTCCCATGCATTCATGTATCATGCCGACCCTGCAGGGCTGATACACTCCCATGCATTCATGTATCATGCCGACCCTGCAGGGCTGATACACTCCCATGCATTCATGTATCATGCCGACCCTGCAGGGTTGATACACTCCCATTCATGTATCATGCCGACCCTGCAGGGCAGATACACTCCCATGCATTCATGTATCATGCCGACCCTGCAGGGCTGATACACTCCCATGCATTCATGTATCATGCCGACCCTGCAGGGCTGATACACTCCCATGCATTCATGTATCATGCCGACCCTGCAGGGCTGATACACTCCCATTCATGTATCATGCCGACCCTGCAGGGTTGATACACTCCCATTCATGTATCATGCCGACCCTGCAGGGCAGATACACTCCCATGCATTCATGTATCATGCCGACCCTGCAGGGCAGATACACTCCCATGCATTCATGTATCATGCCGACCCTGCAGGGCTGATACACTCCCATGCATTCATGTATGATGCCGACCCTGCAGGGCTGATACACTCCCATGCATTCATGTATCATGCCGACCCTGCAGGGCTGATACACTCCCATTCATGTATCATGCCGACCCTGCAGGGTTGATACACTCCCATTCATGTATCATGCCGACCCTGCAGGGTTGATACACTCCCATTTATGTATCATGCCGACCCTGCAGGGTTGATACACTCCCATTCATTCATGTATCATGCCGACCCTGCAGGGCTGATACACTCCCATTCATTCATGTATCATGCCGACCCTGCAGGGCTGATACACTCCCATTCATTCATGTATCATGCCGACCCTGCAGGGCTGATACACTCCCATTCATGTATCATGCCCACCCTGCAGGGTTGATATACTCCCATTCATTCATGTATCATGCCGACCCTGCAGGGTTGATACACTCCCATTCATTCATGTATCATGCCGACCCTGCAGGGCTGATACACTCCCATTCATTCATGTATCATGCCGACCCTGCAGGGTTGATACACTCCCATTCATTCATGTATCATGCCGACCCTGCAGGGCTGATACACTCCCATTCATGTATCATGCCCACCCTGCAGGGTTGATATACTCCCATTCATTCATGTATCATGCCGACCCTGCAGGGTTGATACACTCCCATTCATTCATGTATCATGCCGACCCTGCAGGGCTGATACACTCCCATTCATTCATGTATCATGCCGACCCTGCAGGGTTGATACACTCCCATTCATTCATGTATCATGCCGACCCTGCAGGGCTGATACACTCCCATTCATTCATGTATCATGCCGACCCTGCAGGGCTGATACACTCCCATTCATGTATCATGCCGACCCTGCAGGGTTGATACACTCCCATTCATGTATCATGCCGACCCTGCAGGGTTGATACACTCCCATTTATGTATCATGCCGACCCTGCAGGGTTGATACACTCCCATTCATTCATGTATCATGCCGACCCTGCAGGACTGATACACTCCCATGCATTCATGTATCATGCCGACCCTGCAGGGCTGATACACTCCCATTCATTCATGTATCATGCCGACCCTGCAGGGCTGATACACTCCCATTCATGTATCATGCCCACCCTGCAGGGTTGATATACTCCCATTCATTCATGTATCATGCCGACCCTGCAGGGTTGATACACTCCCATTCATTCATGTATCATGCCGACCCTGCAGGGCTGATACACTCCCATTCATTCATGTATCATGCCCACCCTGCAGGGTTGATACACTCCCATTCATTCATGTATCACGCCCACCCTGCAGGGTTGATACACTCCCATGCATTCATATATCATGCCAACCCTGCAGGGTTGATACACTCCCATTTATGTATCATGCCGACCCTGCAGGACTGATACACTCCCATTCATGTATCATGCCCACCCTGCAGGGCTGATACACTCCCATTCATTCATGTATCATGCCGACCCTGCAGGGCTGATACACTCCCATTCATGTATCATGACGACCCTGCAGGGCTGATACACTCCCACGCATTCATGTATCATGCCGACCCTGCAGGGCTGATACACTCCCATTCATGTATCATGACGACCCTGCAGGGCTGATACACTCCCATGCATTCATGTATCATGCCGACCCTGCAGGGCTGATACACTCCCACGCATTCATGTATCATGCCGACCCTGCAGGGCTGATACACTCCCATTCATTCATGTATCATGCCGACCCTGCAGGGCTGATACACTCCCATGCATTCATATATCATGCCCACCCTGCAGGGCTGATACACTCCCATTCATTCATGTATCATGCCGACCCTGCAGGGCTGATACATTCCCATAAGGTTGGCATGATGCATGAATGCAGGGTCGGCATGATGCATGAATGCAGGGTCGGCATGATGCATGAATGCAGGGTCGGCATGATGCATGAATGCAGGGTCGGCATGATGCATGAATGCAGGGTCGGCATGATGCATGAATGCAGGGTCGGCATGATGCATGAATGCAGGGTCGGCATGATGCATGAATGCAGGGTCGGCATGATGCATGAATGCAGGGTCGGCATGATGCATGAATGCAGGGTCGGCATGATGCATGAATGCAGGGTCGGCATGATGCATGAATGCAGGGTCGGCATGATGCATGAATGCAGGGTCGGCATGATGCATGAATGCAGGGTCGGCATGATGCATGAATGCAGGGTCGGCATGATGCATGAATGCAGGGTCGGCATGATGCATGAATGCAGGGTCGGCATGATGCATGAATGCAGGGTCGGCATGATACATGAATGCAGGGTCGGGATGATGTGCTGGCGAGTCCAGTGCATCAGTGAATAGAGGAAAAACAAAATAGGCTAAAATTCAGAAAGTGAAAGTGAATTGAAACAAAACAGATTTAATTTGAAGGTTCTATCGGGTTAATTCCCTCCTCACCCTCCGACCTTTGTCTGTCTGTTGGACGTTTGCCAACCACAAAGCAGAAGCAAAAATGACAACAATAAAAACAAATATTAAAAGCAAACATACACACGACTACTTTGCCCATGCAAAGCATACACAGAGAAAAGGCTACTTCAATGTCTTAGCAATAATTACAGCATCTTACACTTACAACTGATCTTTAGTGATTGCTGATTGTAAATAATCTAAAATTATCTTGATTTATCGTAGCTTAAATACATGCTATGTATTGTATATCATATTGGGGATGTAATTACTGATTCTCTTAATTAATTCAATTGACTGATTTTTTTTTAGACTTTCCAAATTTGCCGACAATACAGGGAGCCGATGAGAATAAAGGTTGCCTTTGCCAAAATCCAGTGAGGAAGAATAATATCTAACCAATGATATGAAAAGGAAAAGTAGGGCCATTATCAGTTCCTCACAATGTTCCGCTTGTACCATGGGAAAATTTAAAACAATATTTACAAGTAACGGCAATAGAAACTAAATCCGCCTTTTTGAAAAACATGCAACAGGCGTCTGTACTGATTTGGATTCAGGGAGAGTAGTCAAATATAAAACTTGTTAAACACTGAAATCTGTTAAAAAAATAAACTGTTCTTTTCAAAGCAATTTACCTTCTCATGAATCCTAATCTTGTAGCTGACCAAGCTATTCTTGAAGACAAGGGACTTATTTAAGAAAAATCTCTATTCCTTTTTCATTGTTGGTCTATTTCGATTCCTAACCCTTAAAAGTACCAGTTTACTGAAATCTTTCCTACATGTTTGTCACCTATTGGCTCCCTATATTGTCATTAACCATACGGGGTATAGCGGGTACGTACTGTTGACATTAGCTACGTCATATATAGGTTCATGATGACGCGGCTTAGGCTCGGGTTTCTTTCTAAAACTGCGCTGTGCTGGGATGGGTTTTGTGCGTGCTGGAGGAATGTCCGAGTACTGAGCGTCTCCTGGAGGTTAAGACGCAAATATCATGATACCAATTTGTAGTTCCCTTATTGGACACAGCATAGGAACATTAACGGAAACCCTAATGTATAAGATTGGCGTAGTCGTGAGGATACTCCACTCCACGGGGCACAAAGCCAAATCAATCATATTGTGTGCACCGAAACCAGCATAAAATAGCCTTGGTAAAGGTGTCTTTTTATATAAACATGATAATTCTAATATGAAAATACAAAGATGGCAATGAGTGTAAAATGGCACATTTTAGTGTCTTAAAGTGGTTAAATTAAGTATTACTGACTAATGTTAGAGATGGATTTGTTGCTGTTGTTGTCAAGCTAACACTATAGTTAGTATCTTAGTCTTGGCTATAACAGATCTTAACTAAACTTGTTACAAGACATTCCCTCTTGTGTGAAGGAGGAAGGGAAAGGTTTAGTCTGGGGATTTTTTTTTTCTTCTAAATATAATAGTTTCACATCCTAGTTTGTCCAGGGATGTGTAAGTTAATGTTTATCTATCTTACTACATCATGTTACAAGACATGTCTGTACATGTGTCAGACTAGGAACACTGAATTAGTCAATGTGGTAATTGAGTATCAGTGGATCAACACGCTAAATAGGACCTCCGTGTGCCCTCACACAAAGGTCCCTTTTCCCTTGTCATTTATCCTGTAACCTACACCCGGCTTCAAAAACCGTACAGTACTAAGGGCAGTGACAATTTAAACTCTATTTATAAATACACTATGTTACCTATAATATAGTACAGCATTTTGCAATGCAAGTAATTCGAACGGGCACTTAATCTCTACTTTTTGGCCCCTTCTGATACTAACCTCATGTTTTCTTCGAGCATTATCACTGTCAATGGTTAAGCCTATGGAGAATGCATCCATTATCGCTCGTATGTTTCATTGGCAAATAACTCCTCTCCTGGCGAGTTAAGCATTGCACAATACCAAAAAATCGATATCCGCCATGTTTGTGCCGAAATGACGACATTCATCATTATTTGCACCACTCCGCACCAAAAACGCGGGAACGTTGAACCTATTCGCACCTCTTATGGGATTTAACATAGACCGGAAAAGCGTCTTACTTTTTCTCACTGTTAAGAGGCACTTAATCCATCAATTTTTTACCCGACTCTTATAACTCTGTTCGAGTTAATATGGGCACATAGTGTATATATATACACCGTTCCGATCCTTTATCATAATACTTTATATATACGGAGTGGCTTATAAGCGACAATGAGCTCCAAGGACGCCTTATAGGATTGGCCAAAGTTCGGGTTCTGCCTTATAGGCAAAGATATCTTACTCTATAACTAGGGTAGACACAGAATCTGGGTCTCTGCCCATCCCAGGCCCCAGTCCTGTATGAAATACATGTATCTGAGAAAATCTATGGCGAAAGTGGCATTTTTGATCAAATTATCAGAAAAAATCTTGGGTGCAGGCTTAAATTACGGGCCATTGACCCCGGGGCCAGCATTAGTTTCTACACCTGATAACAGAAGTAAATTGGCTGAAATCAAGCCCTGCATGCGCCTTTGATATAAATCTCCTTCAGCTCAGGGTGCGTCTTTTACGTTGGGTATGCAGGATGTTTGCACCCTGTAGGGTTGGCATGACGTAGTCCTGGTGAGGTGACTTACAGGGGTGAGAGGGTTAAAGTTACTAGTTGTGTGACAGGGGTGACTTACAGGGGTGAGAGGGTTAAAGTTACTAGTTGTGTGACAGGGGTGCCTACAGGGGTGAGAGGGTTAAAGTTACTAGTTGTGTGACAGGGGTGCCTACACGGGTGAGAGGGTTAAAGTTACTAGTTGTGTGACAGGGGTGCCTACAGGGGTGAGAGGGTTAAAGTTACTAGTTGTTTGACAGGGGTGCCTACAGGGGTGAGAGGGTTAAAGTTACTAGTTGTGTGACAGGGGTGCCTACACGGGTGAGAGGGTTAAAGTTACTAGTTGTGTGACAGGGGTGCCTACAGGGGTGAGAGGGTTAAAGTTACTAGTTGTGTGACAGGGGTGCCTACAGGGGTGAGAGGGTTAAAGTTACTAGTTGTGTGACAGGGGTGCCTACAGGGGTGAGAGGGTTAAAGTTACTAGTTGTGTGACAGGGGTGCCTACAGGGGTGAGAGGGTTAAAGTTACTAGTTGTGTGACAGGGGTGCCTACACGGGTGAGAGGGTTAAAGTTACTAGTTGTGTGACAGGGGTGCCTACAGGGGTGAGAGGGTTAAAGTTACTAGTTGTGTGACAGGGGTGCCTACAGGGGTGAGAGGGTTAAAGTTACTAGTTGTGTGACAGGGGTGCCTACAGGGGTGAGAGGGTTAAAGTTACTAGTTGTTTGACAGGGGTGCCTACAGGGGTGAGAGGGTTAAAGTTACTAGTTGTGTGACAGGGGTGCCTACATAGAGGAGCAGCACAGGGGGGCCCTTTGGGGTCATTTAATTCATAAGATAACTGAAAGCTATAACTTGTTTTTTTTCATATTGTTCAATGTCTCTGGGCATGGAAAAGTGACGTTTGACCAATGAAAGCTCGTGCAGTCACTGAGAAATCTGCAATTCTATACAACCATCTCTTGAAATTTTAGCCGCGTTTTTAAGAGCTAAAATACACCTGTTCTGGCACTAATATTCATCTTACAACAATTCTAATGGTACCTACCCCCCCCCCTAAATTGGACCCAACGATCACATTGCAGCCAACCATTTGTTGCTAGGACAAGCGGTTACCTAGCAGCAGCTGATTTGAGCTAGCAATGGACCCTTTCCGAGACAAAACGAAATAAAGGTCAGATTCATGGAGCCTGATCTAAGTTTTATAAGAAGTAACAACAGCTAAAGGATTAGGTCGCCTAAAAGAGTGCAAATCTTTAGGTCGCATTGATCTATTTTATGCCCATCTACATTTTCCTTTATATAGGATTAGGTCGCCTAGAAGTGTAAAACTTTGGGTTGCATTAATCTATTTATTTGATTAGGTCGCGCATCATCATTTTCCTTTATATACCCCCAAAATACTCTACCCCTATTTTATATTCTCTTTCCCATAAGGAAACCCTTTCCCCTGGGATTCCTTTTTCCTTGCATATTTTAAGTTTGTATAAAGTTTAGTTCTTCTCCTTATAGATACTACCGCATTAGGTCGCATAAAACTGCTTTTCTGATGAAGTCGCCCATGGCCAAAAATATTAACACCCAAGATCAAGATTCCATTTTTAACTTCCGACCTTTAGGCGACCTAATCTGGTAGTTATCCAGTCAAGTTAACTGCGTTATGTGCGTGTGAGTTATTACAATCTCTGTGCTCGTTATGCTGGTCATGAACAATGATGTGCTGTGTATGAGTGACAGGCGTGACGCGTGCAGCGACAGGTCTACAGGTAACTATGGAAACTCATTACTGTAGTACCTCACTTATAAAGGGTCTCTTATACACAAATCACAGGTTTATTGAGATGTATAGAAAATCCCCAAAGGGAATGGGATTAAAAGTGCATTAACTCAAAATTAAGCCCCAGTTATGCACCTTATAAATGAGGTGTGCCTTATATAATGGAGGTAGTACAGAATGTCTGTTCTAAAGCTATACTACCCTATATGTTACTACGCTATATAGTACTAGCAATGTGCTAGTCCCGTATACTACCCTATATGTTACTACGCTATATAGTACTAGCAATGTGCTAGTCCCGTATACTACCCTATATGTTACTACGCTATATAGTACTAGCAATGTGCTAGTCCCGTATACTACCCTATATGTTACTACGCTATATAGTACTAGCAATGTGCTAGTCCCGTATACTACCCTATATGTTACTACGCTATATAGTACTAGCAATGTGCTAGTCCCGTATACTACCCTATATGTTACTACGCTATATAGTACTAGCAATGTGCTAGTCCCGTATACTACCCTATATGTTACTACGCTATATAGTACTAGCAATGTGCTAGTCCCGTATACTACCCTATATGTTACTACGCTATATAGTACTAGCAATGTGCTAGTCCCGTATACTACCCTATATGTTACTACGCTATATAGTACTAGCAATGTGCTAGTCCCGTATACTACCCTATATGTTACTACGCTATATAGTACTAGCAATGTGCTAGTCCCGTATACTACCCTATATGTTACTACGCTATATAGTACTAGCAATGTGCTAGTCCCGTATACTACCCTATATGTTACTACGCTATATAGTACTAGCAATGTGCTAGTCCCGTATACTACCCTATATTACTATACTACTAAAGTTCTAACTAAAGACGTCATCTACACAAATACATTCTGTACACTCAAACATGTATTCCATCTTAAAAGAACAATGTGATATATATATATATATATATATATATATATATATATATATATATATATATATATATATATATATATATATATATATATATATTGTAAAATAAGAAAGAAATCAATGAGAAAAAATACGATTCTAATTCATTAGAAAAATAAATTTTGAAAATGGTTTATAATTCAACAAATGCAGATTGATCCATGTATGAGTACAAACTTACCATTGTCGTCAGGAGGTACAACCACACGGTCCAACGACTGGTGATTGGGTCTGTAAAATACAGATGTTGACTTTTACTCTGATGTATCATGGTGACAAAATAGACACATTGTATTTATTAATGGCCATAAATATGTCTTATGAATGGTTATGTAGAGGTACTTATTGTATAACCATAGTGTTGGGTACCGTCTGACGTGGCGGGTGAGTCGAGTTGTCGGACGTTCCTCAGGTTCCGGATAGGTGGCAGCACCGATCCGGGTCTGTGGGGACATCTGACGACGAACACCTGGGTCCTTATATAAAGCCCAGGGCTCAGCCGCTACGTCAGAGGCCCTTCTGGCCTCCAAGTATGTAAGACCATCCCTTAGTATCTGTTAGCTGGCCTATTAATAACTATCGGTTGCTGTGAGTGTGTATTTTAATAAAGACTATCCGTTGGCATACACTTGAAACACCGTCTTACTCTTTCTTTCCCGAATCGTAAGACCCGAACCCCCCCCCCAGGTCCGTAAGACCACGAACCATTACAGTTATAAATATGGCTGAGCAAGATTTACTACATCCTAACAATACCGAGATAGCGGGTTGTCCAATGGGCACGGCCATTGCTGGAGCTTGTTACCAGCGGTTATCATGCAACAGGAAATTGCTCATTAACTCTGCCACACTGCACTGGTACATCATGCCAACAAAACAAAAGACATTTAAATCTTTTACAAGAAAGACTTGTAAACAGTACTTACTGGGTAAGTGCAGCAGTGGAACTGCCTGTAACAGACAAGGGGATAATATAGGTAACTTTATACATCTTATACGTGGGACGTGCCTAACTCGACCTCACTGCACTATGCTGCAGAACTATGTTTTTTTAATAGTGCTTAATAACTAAAAACGCATGTACCGTAATCTCCCGCATATAAGGCGCAGCCCGCATATAAGGCGCACCTAGAGTTTTGGAAAATTCTCAAAAAATGAAAAATTCATAACTTTGGTTATACTGAATGATTTTTCAAAATTCAAAAACCTATGGGTAGCTTGGGCCACCCCGGACCCTCCTGGGCCCCCTTATGTCCTATTATGACCAAGGGGGCATGTAAGATATCAAAAGAAAGGTCTTGGTGTGCCCCTTGTGGATCCAATGAGAACTAAAACCCCCCGTATAAGACGTGCCTTATACGCGGGAGATTACGGTAGAAGGGTAACACTTTCTACCATTACAGTCAAATGAATTAATATGTACATAATTTGTACAATAAAACTACAAGAATTTAACCTGGCTTTCAGTGTTCATAATCTGACGAAATAGTATTCTGATAGACCACCCAGCTTCCATAGTGAGAGTTCCAAAGTGATCAAGGAGTATAACTTGCAATGTGGTCATTGCTTACCTATGCGCTCAGGCAGATCATTTATAACACAAACAGAAATGGTCCTAATATGCTGCCCTGCAGGACACCACACAGTACCTCACATGGGGGTGAATAGACACCATTAACCATAGTCCTGCTCTGCCTACCGTAAACTCCCGCATATAAGACGCGTCCTCTACGCCAAACAAAAGCCCAGGGCGTCTTATAACATTCTCCCAAGAAGGGGGTGCGTCTTATACGCGAGTTTTTTTATTATAGAAATGTACTAATCTTACAAATTTCAGCCTTAAAATGTGTGTCTTATATGCGAAAATGCATGTGCTGAGTTTGGGGTGCGTCTTATACGCGCAGCGCGTCTTCTACGCGGGAGATTACGGTACTTTCTAAATAACTGGCTAAAAGTTTTAGGGCATTTTTGGATAAGCCATATTTTTTTTTTAGTTTTTCGAGTAACCTGTCATGATGTTCCGTGTCGAAAGCCTTTTTCTAACATAAACTATATTAAAGCAAGAAAGTGCACAAGTCTACAGGAAAGTATAGTGCCCATCTTATAATGAAAAGGTTGGTAAATATCATAGATATTCACACCAATTCAATCAAATATTTGTATAAAAGTGTGATAATTGTGAACATACCTTTGTCGTCTTGGCCCTTTTTAGATCGTCGGCAGCAGAGTACGATGACGATGATGATAACAATAACTAGCACACCCCCCACTGCGCCCCCTATAGCTGCCGGGACAACACTCGGGGATGAGGGTGGTACTGGGTCTGGGATTTACAAAAATATAACAATTGATGAATAAATTTGGAAGAAAGATAGTCTCTCTCTACTAAAGAGTGCAGAGTCTGTGAATTAAGGGCACTGACACACTTAAGGATTAATTAATTTTTCCTTCATTATTGTAGAGATATAAACTAAAATGGTCTCTGTGACAGAACTAAAGAGATTGTATCTAGATAATAGTTGTACATAAGGTCCTCATTACACACATGTAGATATTAATCCTTTATGGGACATTTAGTGCCTAAAGTTTTAATTCAATTTGTCGTTATGACCCATCAATGTAAACCTGGTAAGTTAATGCCAATGAAGCAAACATTCAATATTGTATGATTGTATCAGGCATCATGATCCTCCAGGGTCAATACCTTCAGAAAGAATGCAATAATAATGCCACTCGTCAGCAAAGCAGTGTGAGGTCTTGAGGCAACATGCAGGCCTTGAAGTACTAAGGCAAAACAATTTTAAACAAAGTGTCTCGACATAGGTTGCCAATATCTGTCATTGATACTTACTGACTATAACACTGACATTGAGTTGGACAGCAGGAGATGGTGCTGAGAACCCAACATTATTCGCCACCACACAACTGTACAACCCACTGTCTGCTGTGGTCACCTTTACTTTGTGTGTTAGCGAGTTTACTGGCCAATCACTGAGCTGCTGACCATCCTTGTGCCACTGTGCATTGTTCACTGGTGGGTTATCCTTTGCTGTACCATGACTACAGGCGAATGTGACAACCTGGTTAGTGTACGGGTTAGATGGGGTCACCTCAATCACTGCAGGATCTGCTGAAAAGTCTGTAAAGTAAATGTACAACAGGCAAGTGATAGCAGGCAGATAGAGAAAAGGGGGCTTCATGCAAAGTCACAAACAAAGGTTTGGCTTCTATCAAAGGACAGCAAATATCATGGCTTCAGTGAGTTGTTATTTGAAGGAGATACCAAGGAAATTCATGTGCAGCATTCAAGGCAAATTGTAAAGATAGAGAAAAGGGGCTTCATGCAAAGTCACAACAAAGGTTTGGCTTCTAGTAAAGGACAGCAAATATCATGGCTTCAGTGAGCTGTTATTTGGTACTGGCATGATGTATGAATGCAGCACGGTCGGCATGATGCAGGAATGCATCACGGTCGGCATGATGCAGGAATGCATCATCGTCGGCATGATGCAGGAATGCATCACGGTCGGCATGATGCAGGAATGCATCACGGTCGGCATGATGCAGGAATGCATCACGGTCGGCATGATGCAGGAATGCATCACGGTCGGCATGATGCAGGAATGCATCACAGTCGGCATGATGCAGGAATGCAGCACGGTCGGCATGATGCAGGAATGCAGCCTAGTGCATCTTTGCATCATGACACACTCCTGGTAACTTGGCGTGATGGATGTCCTAAGCTAATGGCCACCACATCATGAGGACACATTAAGTAGAAGCCTTGAGGAGATATCTTTATGCAGTATGCATACAGCATTTAAGGCAAAGTGTAAAGTGAACAGGTCAGCCTCATAAAGTACAGAGTGACATCCAATAAACCCTGGGCATTCAACTTAACACTATTATATTCTCAACCAAGGTCATTATCATATCAATAGAGAGCTTCCTAGTACACTATTTTATATATCAAGGGGTTACAAAGCCAGTAGCTTAATGTCTTATGTGGCATTTACATACATAAAGCTGATATGTACTTACAGTGGACCGTTATTGTTTTAGATATGGTCATGGGTTGGCCTAAAGATGGATTCACTCCACAGGTGACGTCTTGTCCATCATCCTCCCTGGTTACAGTATGTGTTAGATGCTTGTTGTACTTCCAAGATGTATCATTATTTTGTGATGCGGATGGTATGATATTATGTGTTCCCCATTTCATGTAGAACTGTTCTGCTCCTAACACGGGGAATGCACGCTCTATTGTGCATGTAACTGTCACTGTAGTGTTTTCTGTGAATGTTTCTTTAAGTCCTGTTACCATAATCTGAGGTTGTACTGTCATGAAAATGCAAAGGATAAAGTATGAAAAAATTATCTGAGGATGTAATATGATTCTTCATGAGGACAGATCTAAAACAGGAAGGATGTCAGGGGAACCTATCATTTGTGAACAAATGTGGGAGGTCATGTTGTACACTGAGATTCAGGGTCAGTCAATACAAAAACTCGCGGGACCGAGGCCATTTCCAGCAAAATTGCTCCAGGGCCTGCGGACAGTGATTTTGCCATACTGCAGGACCGAATGTCTCACTGTTATCTTAGGACTTTGGGCTACAATTTGTCTTTACGACTAGCAAATCATACCAATATAAAGATTTATACAGCCTAAAATAAAAAGCATTAATGTTTGTTAAGATGTAAAGAGTTGAGTGATCAAATAAAAAGTAGTTAATTCTTGTTTTCTTTCCTGACAATAATACTCTTTAGGTGTTCGGTCCTGCCAAGATCAATCCGGGCCTGCAGAATGATAACCTCTGCAGGACTGGATGGCCTGCAAGGGGGGAAAAGTTTTCCTATAGACTGCAGGGTGGTAGATAAAATTATTTTTGAGTCATGAGGCCAAAATATAGTGGTCCTTTGTCACCCAACCTACCTCAGCAAAACAGGGCCCACCTAAGGCTTTTTAAAAAAGATTTTATCAACAGAAGACATTAATGACAGTCTGCCTCAGGCAGCCCAAAGGCAAAAGTATCGCAGGCCATTTTCGCTTCTTCTCTGCTTAGCACGTACCCATAACACCAGCAGGTTTCAAATAAGGGCTTGTACTATCATCACGCAGCCGGAGACAGTCCAAATCTCCTCCATTTTGCTGTGCTCAAGCAGTTTTCGACATAACCATTTATGGGTCATTGTTTTAACTGACTTTTATCTGACAGTTGTCAGCTTTTACCTGGCCAAATATTGGATCATTTACAGAGTTTACGAAAAAAATTCATCCGCTCTCAAGCGAGGATATTATAGAAATTTTGCAAATTCGCATGAAATCTTGACTACCGTAATCTCCCGCATATAAGGCGCGTCTTATACGCCAAACAAAATGCTGCTGAGTCTTATACATGGGAGGGACATTGCCTTGAGTTTGGGGTGCGCCTTATAGGGGGGGTATTTTTACTATAGAAAAGTACTAAATTAACAAAAAATCTGCCCTTAGAGGTGCGCCTTATACGTGGACTTGCATTCTCTGAGTTGGGGGTGCGCCTTATACGCGAGCTGCGCCTTATACACGAGAGATTACGGTATTGCCCCCTTAAATTGGTCAAAATACCATTTTTAACTGACTTTATCTGACTTTTCCTAAAAATATCTTAACTGACTTTTAACTGACCTTTAAAGATGGGTTTAGCTGACTTTTAACTGACCAGTGGGAATCCTGATTACCGTAATCTCCCGCATAAGGCGCGTCTTATATCCCAAACAAAATGCTGCTGAGTCTTATACGTGGGAGGGACATTGCCTTGAGTTTGGGGTGCGCCTTATAGGGGAGGTATTTTTACTATAGAACAGTACTAAATTAACAAAAATCTGCCCTTAAAGGTGCGCCTTATACGTGGACTTACATTATCTGAGTTGGGGGTGCGCCTTATACGCGGGCTGCGCCTTATATGCGGGAGATTACGGTAGCCCTATTCCGGTTTGTTTGAGTCTAATTAAGATAGTACCAATCTAGATTCAGCAAAATGGTATTCTTTTAGCTGAAATGCCCATATATAAACGTCTTATCGTACAGACAGTTAATCTGAAACCCCCATGCGTGTTGAGCGTGTTTTTTTTTTTGCCTTAGTATTATAGGTTAAAAGCTGAACACTAGCATAATGAAGGTTTACGATCAGATTTCATCATTTTCCATAGGACCTATTTTGACTAGAAGAATGCACCCTAGTCACAGCTAACTCGGAAGAGAGGGGGTTGGGTGGTCTTTTGTCTGACATCAGCGCTGCAGTCACGGGCAGGGACTAGCTCCAAGCAGATGTTATGTAGTGTAATCTGGTTGTATTGATTATAGTCCTAACACAAAACATCTGATGGAGAGTCAGTTATTGCCATGGTGGTTAACACATGGGTCATAAGTGTGGGAAAAAAGGTATCCAAAGGTTTTCAAATGGAATGTGTATACTTTAACATTGTAGCAAAGAAGCGTCACCTTACAGTGATGACAGGTATGGTTTCACAATTTCACTGATAACAGCTTATCTAAAACAAATCCTGGACTGTATTATACCTCTATGATCTATACATTCCAGGCTACATGGACATTACAAAATCTTTATCAGTGTACACTGGGCTAACCCTTTTATTTGATGAAGAATGTGAAATTTTGCCCCACATTTGAGCTGTCTGAAATGTCTTAATCTATGGTGGCTCCTATAACTCTTCTGAGTTAATCAAACATGGCTACGAGACACATGATTAGACAATCTTTTCTTTTTCCTTTAGAAAAAAAGCTACATGAAGCTCCTGAAGAAGGGTCAACAACCCGAAACGTTGGGCACATACGGTACATGTATACTTTCACTGGAATAAAAATTGGATAACTCAACCTCTGTTGTTGAAGTGTGTTTTGTGGAGGATTCACAAAACATTAGAAAAAAAAAGATATCATGAATCTGAGCAAAAAAAATATTGCTTAATATCAGTAGACCTAGGCCTACCCGGTATCTATTTTCATGCCATCTTTAGAGATGTTTGGTTCACTAAAAGAATGTGTATCCTCAAAATTACCAATGGAACTTACTGAATACGTCAAGCTGCACAGGTTCATATGTTGTTCCATCTGTAAACGTTGCTACATTACATGTAAAGTTGTCGTTATCCACCAGTTGTACATGTCCTATGGTGAGGGAGAAGTTGGTGGTGTCTAGAGTCATGTCAGACCGGACTGTTTCAGACTTGCCAACAGTCCCTGACCTGATCTGATTGTATAAGGTTGCTTCAGAGGGAGGTGGCACTGTATTGCTATAAAATCCTCGATACCATGATTTACTGATAAAATCAGTAACGTCCCCATTGGTGCATGGCAGTATGACTAACTTGGTCTCTTCTGCTGTCAGGACTGTAACACCTAAAAAAGAAAGAGGAAATAGCAATATACATTGCTGATAACTCCAAAAGTCCAAGCTGGCCCCCACCTCTATTAGTAAACTACTGCAGTGGAGATTGCGAAATGTAGGTATTGCGTCAGCCATATTGTTTCCCGACTTTGACACTAGGTGGCAGCACAAAAAAAGGGCAGGAATTGTCATTCCCATAGGAAAAGCATTGTTACCATTTAGCGTCTTAATCAGTTTTTGAAATTTTATCTGTGAGAAATTCTTAAATATTTACTAAAATATTATATTTCATAACCTAGAGTATAAGCCACACCGTGAGCATGGAAAATTTCGAAAATTCATTACTTTTTTTCTTACCAATAAATTTTTAAAATTCACTCTGTCCCACCCTACACACAGAAGTACTATTAAGACTCATTAATTAGCCAGGCCTCCCTAGCCCACTTAAAAGGGTCTATTTCTCCTCTTTCCTATCCCCTCAGGATGTGTGTGGTGCACATATGTGCGGGCACTGACACATTCCTCTGTGAAATTGTGTAATGTAGTTCTCACCATGAATATGACCTTAGCTGTTGAAATGGCGTTAAACATCTATTACTCACTCACTCATTAATTAGCACATACCGTAATCTCCCGCGTATAAGACGGGTCTTATACGAGGGGTTTTAGTAGTCCTTGGATCCACAAGGGGGACACCAAGACCTTTCTTTTGATATGTTACATGCCATAATGGTAATAATAGGGCATAAGGGGGCCCAGGGGGGTCCAAGGGGCCCAAGCTACACACAGGTTTTTAAATTTTGAAAATTCACTCAGTAGAACCAAAGTTATGAATTTTTCAATTTTTTGAGAATTTTCTAAAACTCTATGTGCGTCTTATACACGCACTGCCTCTTATACGGCACATGGCTATTGTATTATTGACCAATGGGAGGCATCCCTGGCATATACTGCGGAGTCGGGGGCTGAAGGTGTTAGTCATAGTGCCGTCGGGGTCTAATGGCGGCCCCCAGCTGATAATGTCTATGTGAGCTATACACGGGAGATTATGGTAGTGGCTTAATAATATAATTACAAGTTCAAAGGTATGGATAGTGTAGACTATCACTCATCACACCTCCAGGTGTGGAGTCTTCACATCTACAGGTGTGGAGAAACTTATCCATGTAGACAGTGGCCTCTGACATTCTCACAAGAATGCATGTTAATTAGGCCTGAGCTGGTAGCTGACACAGCAGTCACACCTGCATGCACTACCAGTATGGCACTAGCATCCACTGGTAAACTTACAACCTGCGTGTATATATATATATATATATATATATATATATATATATATATATATATGTATGTATATATATGTATATATATGTATATATATGTATATATATGTATATATATATATATATATATATATATATGTAGGGGCTCATAGATCGTGATATAGTGTGAGCGTCTTCCTCGAGAGGGCGTTTCGAGCGGTGCGCCCATCACCGGTAGTCACTAGAGGTCCTTATGACCCCTGGACGCTGCGGGGTGGTGGCAGCACTGTTCGCCTCGCTCCAGCTCCTACCTGGGGCCGGGGAAGGCGTAAGTCGGGCTCTGCCTGTCGACGGAGTCGGACCACTTCTTACCGAGCTTAACATTTCATTAGACGACCCATATCGAGGTAGATGTAAACCATACACCGAAATAAACATGTGCCAGTTGCACTATCCCGAGATCCCTTGTCTGGTTTTCACTTTGAACAATCAAAGACATATATTCAAACCACTAGGCTGGAGCGGGAGACTTGAAATACCAGCAGTTGATCTTAGGTCTAGTAACACGCTGGCTCTTTTTTGCTAAAAAAAAAAGAGACTAAGGGAGTGATCATTTCTTCAACAACGGTGGGGGGGGGGGGGCCTGGTGGTCTGAGGAGGTCTTAGAATTTTACTAAGACCCCCCCCCCCATATAAAGGTTAAAATGAGATTGGATCTGGATGAATCACAAGAATGACGCTGGTGGACCTTTAAAAAACTGAGAAAACTGAGGAGTTTGCAGGTATGGTTTTAGTGGGTGAGATGTACCATAAACTGCTGCAAACAAGCCTTTTCTGTTCTGAAATGTGAAGGTTTAGTACTGTTCTAAATTGGCAGGTTCCATATTGGCCTGTATAAGGCCAGGTCTTTGAATGAGTGCTGGTCTTGATTAAGAGTGGGGGTACGGAGGTATTCAAATGTTAAAATGATTTAAGTCTTGAAAAAGTGTTGGAGGTATAGCCTACTTGAAATTTATGAGCGCCCCACATGCTTACACAGGCCAATGAGTATGAGTCCATGAGAGATTACGGGTACCCCTCGTTTTAGGTGATTCTACCAGCGCCTTTGGCACTGGCATTGTGGGTGGCACATAAGGGGGTGATCATTTTGTAAAAACAGGGTGGGGGGTTGTTGGGCCCTCCCGAGGGAAGGGGGTGTAACATTTTGATCCCTCTTGATATGAGGGGGAGGGGCATAAAAATCCAGCCTCATTTTAGGAAAAGGGTCTGCATACTACTATAGATCTAAGAGGGGGTGAAAATTGTCCACTCCTCTGCTAGGGGGATGCAAACAATTTTGACTGCCATTGTGAGTGGTGTGATGATTCTATTCGCTCATCTGCGCAAAGACTCATCGGCCCTCTGTTGATAAATGATGATTACTCAATTAAAGGAAGTGGTCATTACTTTATGACATTTTTACTACCGTAATCTCCCGCGTAGAAGACGCGTTGCGCGTATAGGACGCACCCCAAACTCAGCACATGCATTTCCACGTATAAGACGTACATTTTAATGCGTAAATTTGTAAGATTACCGTAATCTCCCGCGTAGAAGGCGCAGCTCGCGTAGAAGGCGCCCCCCCAACTCAGAGAAGGCCTTTTCACGTAGAAGGCGCACATACCTCTTCTGGATCGATTTCTGGAAAAACCCGCGTATAAGGCACCCCCCCAACTCACAGGGGGGCTGTTTCGCGTAGAAGGCGCTATGTATACAATACTGATTACGGTAGTACATTTCCAGGGATGAAAGTCACAGAGCACGAAAATCCCTGAAATGGTCCAATATTCGCCCCAAAAACCTGGGTTTCTATATGAATGTATAGGGCCCTGGAACTTCAAAATCCCTGAAATCAGGGAATTCCCTGAAGACTTTCATCCCTGCATTTCTATAGTAAAATTACCCCTCGTATAAGACGCACCCCCAACTTGAAGAGATCTTATAAGACGCACAAGGCATTTGTTTGGCGTAGAGGACGCGTCTTATACGCGGGAGTTTACGGTAGTTCAGTGGGGGAGGGGAAGTAGATGTGGAGGTAGATGTGGGGGAAGATGTGAGGGTAGATGCAGGGATCCCAAAGTTAGGGTGCGGCTTATATTCGGGTATCTGGCAGTATAGAACAGTACTAAACTGCCAATTCAGTGCTCCAGGTGCAGCTTATAGCTTATCCACAACATCAGGGTGTGGTTTATAGGGCTTATACACATGGTTTCTTAAACAGGGGAGTGAAATACCAAAACTGATTTCCTCTGAAGTGTATTGTACCATCTCCCCAGGAATTTCAGTTTATATTTTAACATTATAGGGAACTGATTAAAATAGTTAAATGGACCCTTCATACCACTTTATATTCATAAAGGGAAACTTAAAACAACACTTTGGATTCTTTAATATTGTAGGGGTTTGTTCCCCTGTCGGGTGCGCAGGGCCTTCAGAGGGACTGTTCCCTTGATTGTGTCACTCCCCCTATGTATACAATACTGATCCAGGGTAGTTGGAAGGTAGAGAATGTCAGGCCAGGGGAAGTAGCTCAGGGGTAGAGCTTCCGCTTCGAAGTTGGAGGGTCCCGGGTTCAAGTCCCAGTTTCTCCATGACATTTTCCACTGACCACTACATTGTTGGAGAAACCGAGTGGTCCTGCCTCGCAAGGGGGATCTTAAGAGAGCTTGGTACCTGGGCCGGTATGATATAGACAAGCGCTTCAACTTGCTAGTGCTGGGAGACTTGGAAACAGGTGGCACCCACAGTAAGTCCTGGGAACAGGAGACTGTAGTGCTGTGTGTGACTCAGTACTGGTACCGTTCAGACTAGACTGGAGGACCGGTTCTGGAGGGATACGGTTGAAGCTGGTTGGGACAAGTGTAGGGGTTCGTTCCCCCGTCGGGTGCGCAGGGCCTTCAGAGGGACTGTTCACTTGGTTGTGTCACTCCCCCTATGTATACCATACTGATCCAGGGTAGATGAATGGTAGAGAATGTCAGGCCAGGGGAAGTAGCTCAGGGGTAGATTGATTGATTGATTTGTGTTTTACAGCACTTTAGCCGCACTAAGTGGCTATCCCGTGCTTCACAGGTTGATAATTTAATAAAGGAATGTGTCAGTGCCCGCGCATATGTGCACCACACACAGCTCAGGGGTAGAGCTTCCGCTTCGAAGTTGGAGGGTCCCGGGTTCGAGTTCCAGTTTCTTCATGACATTTTCTGCTAACCACTACAATATCTCTACTTTGGTTGACATTAGATCCAACATTGGGCAAAATACAAAGACCCCCGACCCCATCATAAATGCTAATTCATTTTCTCAGTGGACTTGCACATATCCCACTGATATCAGCGTTTCAGCTGAAATTTCACATCCCTGTTTTTCAACATGGGTACCTGCCATAAGATCGCTCACAAAATCACAGGAACAAGCGGAAAATTTGCGACAACCTCATTGGTCAAGGGGTGGTCACGTGACTTTTTGATGCAGGCGTGCATTAGGCCTAATAAAAAATTGTTGTGTTCAGGTAAGGCTACCTACCCTAATTTTTTGGCCCTACCCTAACTTTTTTGGGGGCATTTTGGGGGGAAATCTGATATTTTGGCACTTATCAAGACATGGAAGTTTTTTTCACGATCTCGCGCATCAAATTCGCGTCGCATAGGCGCAAAAATTTGCAGCCGACCTAAGAAAAATTCTCAAAAAAACATGAGCTTTTTAGCTGGGGTCTGCCATGATGGAATCCCAGAATGCTCTGTTATTTTTATTCAAAGTCCCTGTAGGTGGCAGTGCACCAGTTTCCCGCCACAGACATCACACTCCTCCTTTTATTGGAAATTAAATATCTTTTTTTTTATTGACTCACAAATGTTATGCAGTTTAACATACGTTGTCATGATATGATATACAAAATCAAGTTATCAAGTAGCTTTTAACTATATACCCTTTACTGAGCACGATGAAGCACGTCTTCACTAGTTCTCATTGTAGATCTTTAAGAATTAAGTTTAATCATTTTGGAACATAGTGTAGGGGCAGTAATTCCTTGTACTCGGTGGCAGACCCCCAGGGGCGGGTCTCCGGGTAATCACTGCCCCCCTAGTGTGTATCATACCGATCCAGGGTAGCTGGAAGGTAGAGAATGTCAGGCCAGGGGAAGTAGCTCAGGGGTAGAGCTTCCGCTTCGAAGTTGGAGGGTCCCGGGTTCGAGTCCCGGTTTCTCCAAGACATTTTCCGCTGACCACTACATTGGTGGAGAAACCGAGCATCCTAACGCAATCACGGATTGAAGATATGTGTGCCTGCTCATGTCTTAACGCAATCATGGATTGAGGACTCGGGAACTGGGTCAGGTATGATACAGATAACGCTTCAGCCTGCTAGGGGTGAACTAGTCACCTGCTGGAGGTTGGGTTGGAGGAGCAGGGTTGGTTGAAGCTGATGGGGAGGAGTGTAGGGGCAGTATTTCCTTGTACTCGGTGGCAGACCCCCAGGGGCGGGTCTCCGGGTAATCACTGCCCCCCTAGTGTGTATCATACCGATCCAGGGTAGCTGGAAGGTAGAGAATGTCAGGCCAGGGGAAGTAGCTCAGGGGTAGAGCTTCCGCTTCGAAGTTGGAGGGTCCCGGGTTCGAGTCCCGGTTTCTCCAAGACATTTTCCGCTGACCACTACAATAGTCTTTAAGATTTAAAGCTGGAGGGGCAGTGCTTTGTTTTGGTCTTGAACTTTGCTTTGGTTTCGGAGTGACCGAATTTGAGCATTATTTTGACCTCTTTGCAACTTTGAAACTTTCACAACAAAAGCAGGTGCCCCTTCCCCCTTTTGTTGTCCTACGTCCGTCTGTGGGAATACCCCCTTCCACTGCGGCTCAATCGTGATCGGGTGATAATTTGAGCATTTCGGATTATTGGTCATTGCTGGTGCCCGTCGGCCGGCTTCCGCTTAGGACTACTGGTGCTGCCACATATGGCAGCTCCTAACACTACCCTCACTGGTTTTTCCAACTTCACTTCTCCATTGTTTGTCGCCCACTACGGTTCTCTCTCTCAAATCTTAAAATCAACGACGGACCAGCGTACTGCACACCACATGGCCTGCTACATACAGGTCTCTTACCATTTTACTGTTATATACATGCTCTTACTTCGTCTTACCTACCTCACAAACTTTCGGCCACAGTGAAATTATTATGGCTACAGGCGGTCACACCGCGAGTACCCTGGTCATACAAGATGGCCGACCAGCACGACACAAAACCCTGGGAATGCCCAACAAGATGTTCCTGACACACAGGAGGTGCTCATCCTCGAGTCGACAGTAGACTGTATGGCTACCCAAATGTCCAAGATGGCGACTTCCCGGCCAACCATTCCTGCCAAAACTTGGATGGTGGCCGGGAAGCCGATGGCGATATGCGCCACACAGAGTCTACTTCCACGGACATTTATGCCTCAGCCTACACCACAAACGGGCCCAACATACACGTCTACAGCCCGTAGTGAGATCATAAGTCGACCAAGAACTGAGCACCTGAGACAGGCACACAACACGATGCGCGCCTTCACCCCTCACCGTCCCTCGGGGGATCACCAGCCCTGGCCGCCGCCGCATCGACAGCCTACAACATCTGACACAGGCCGGCGGGAGGTAGCCCTGCCTACAACGCCTCCACCAGCGCCAGCCTCCCCTCCACGTTTATTTGTTTGTTTAGTTTTAGGTCCGGGGGCCATAGAGGAACTCAGACATTGCAGGGCATACCGACCGGAACCGGATGGAGGTCAGGCATCGCCACATATCAGCTGCACCAAGACTGCAACGTCGGGCAGACATCGGCAACATCATCAGTCAACACCTGCTCACTGAGAGACTTAATATCCCTCGTACAGATGGTAAGTTCCCAGTCGTTCCCAAAGCCATACATGTACACGAGGACGCCCATGGCATGGTTTTCGGGTTTACAGGACTGTAGATATCATCAGGACTTAATGTATGTAATTGGTACAGCACAGTTTTTGGATACGAAGGTCTCAAGTTGTTACTGAAATGTACAGCAAAGCTGTAAGGGCTGATCCATCAAGTTTAAGTCTTGAGATGTTATTATACCTATGGTCTAATTGCTGACAAATATGGCATTATAACTGACATATATTCTGATGAATTGCTGACAAAAAGTGAGAAATTACTTACTTATATTTACTAATTGCTGAAAAATAGCGCATTATAACTGACATTTTTTTACTAGTTGCTGACAAATAGTGAGTAATAACTAACATATATTGACTAATTGCTGACAAAAAGTGCATTATTACTGACATATTTTGACTAATTGTTGACAAATAGTGAGTAATTACTAACATTATTGACTAACTGCTGACAAATAGTGAGTAATTACTGACAAATAGTGCATAGGTTCTGACATATTTTGACAGATACCAGTCAAGGCATGATGCACCAATGAATCAATGGTTCCTTTTCTGCTGTTTATCAAGGGGTTTCAGCATGTAATATATCAATTTCAAGGTTTTCCACCATGCCAAATCTATTTTTTTAACTTTCAGACCCATATTCCCAATGGTTGCTGAATTAGAGTGCATCATACCAGTCAAGGCATGATGCACAAATGAATCAACGACTATTTCTCAGCTGGTTATTGACAGATTTCAAAGTGTAATATATCAATTTCAAGGTTTTTCACTATGCCAAATCTATTTTTTAAACTTTTAGATCCATATTCCTGATGGATTCAGAGTGCATCATGCCAATCTGGGCATGATGCACAAATGAATAAAATGTCATCAATCTTTTTAATGTCAATACTTAGTCACTACCGTAAACTCCCGTGTATAAGACGCGTCCTCTACGCCAAACAAAATGCTGGGGGTTCTTATAGCTTTCTCTCAAGTTGGGTGTGTGTCTTATACGAGGAGTAATTTTACTATAGAACAGTACGGTGACTAATAAAATATATATTGACTAATTGCTGACAAATAGTGAGCAATTACTAGTTTTTCAAGTTTCAAGTTTCAAAGGTTTTTATTACAGAAAGGGTTACAGGTCACCGTCGCAATGATCTACCTGCATATACTAAACTGCTAACCAGCTATGTGCAACTGGCTATAATTCCAATAGGGCTTATTATTACAAATCACCATAATATATATTCCAGTCGTACAATCACGTATGGCATGATGCCTTTAGGGCTACACTTTTAACATGGTGCTCACACCATAGTTTCAAAACTTGTATGAACTTAACCACATATCATGTGAATCTTTAGTCAATAAATGTCTTCAGCTTTAAGGCTGGGTATATGCTAAATAGGTAACAACACATGACAATACATAAATGACATTACACCAATACATGGACAGACAGTGCGATACAACAGCAATGGTAGCAGGCATTATATCATGGTAATGGAGAGGATGGACTAACTTGACTGTTATATCCTTAAAATACTGAACTCTTCATACAACCAGCACATACTATCAGATCTCCAATGTTCATAGAAATAACTAATCAGTTTCTTTTAAATTTGTTTTTTGAAAACACATTTATCTACTAATCACCTTAGATCAGGATCCAGCACATTCCACTGCGCAAAGGCCTGATATACCGGGTCATTTATTAACGCCATGGCCTTAGGACATGCCTGTAGAATCTACATATATTGACTAAATGCTGGTGAAATGTAATGAACTACTACCATGTATTGACTAATTGCTGACAAATAGTGAATAATTACTAACATATATTGACTAATTGCTCACAAATAATCCATAGATACTGACATATTTTGACAAATACCAGTCAAGGCAGGATGCACAATTGAATCAATGGCTATTTCTGTTATATATTGACTACCGTAATCTCCCGCGTAGAAGGCGCAGCTCGCGTAGAAGGCGCACCCCCAACTCAGAGAAGGCCTTTTCACGTAGAAGGCGCACATACCTCCTCTGGATCGATTTCTGGAAAAACCCGCGTATAAGGCGCCCCCCCAACTCACAGGGGGGCTGTTTCGCGTAGAAGGCGCCCCCCCCTCCCCACCCCCCTATATGAGTTCATTGTTCAAGTTGTCATCGGCACACGGTCGGCATAAAAAAAACGGCGAGCAAATCTACAGCGACCGGTCTGCCGCGGTGCTGGCTATATGAGTTCAAGCTGTCATCGGCACACGGTCGGCGTCAAACCCGCCGAGCGCCCGTCGACACCTCCCGGTCTGCCGTGCTGCTCGTGTTATGAGTTCAAGCTGTCATCGGCACACGGTCGGCGTTAAAAAAACGGCGAGCAAATCTACAGTGACCGGTCTGCTGCGGTGCTGGCTATATGAGTTCAAGCTGTCATCGGCACACGGTCGGCGTCAAACCCGCCGAGCGCACGTCGACACCTCCCGGTCTGCCACGCTGCTCGTGTTATGAGTTCAAGCTGTCATCGGCACACGGTGACCGGTCTGCCGCGGTGCTGGCTATATGAGTTCAAGCTGTCATCGGCACACGGTGTGACGGTCGGCGTCAAACCCGCCGAGCAAATCTACACCGACCGGCTGCTGGCTATATGACTTCAAGCTGTCAGCGGCACACGGTCGGCGTCAAACCCGCCGAGCGCGTCGACACCTCCCGGTCTGCCGCGGTGCTGGCTATATGAGTTCAAGCTGTCATCGGCACACGGTGTGACGGTCGGCGTCAAACCCGCCGAGCAAATCTACACCGACCGGGCTGCCGAAGTGCTGGCTATATGAGTTCAAGCTGTCATCGGCGCATGGTGGGCCTTATCCCCGGCGAGCGCGTCGACACCTCCCGGTCTGCCGCGGTGCTGGCGCTATGAGTTCAAGCTGTCATCGGCGCATTTTCCCAAATGAGATGTTGGAAAAACCTGCGTATAAGGCGCACCCCAAACTCAAGGCAATTTACCTCCCGCGTATAAGACCCATGAACGATCTGATTCGCGTATAAGACGCGCCTTCTACGCGGGAGATTACGGTAATTGCTGACAGATTGTGAGTACATACTGACATGTATTGACAATTGCTGATATAGAGTGACTAAGTACTGACGTATATTGATTAATTACTGACAAATTGTGAGTAAATACTGATATATATTGACTAATTGCTGACAAATAGTGAGTAATTACTACTATATATATTGAATAATTGCTGACAAATAGTGAGCAATTACTAACATATATTGATTAGATGCTGTTATACCACGATTTCTGGGTTGCTCAGTGCTTTTTGCTGGATATTCCCATGCACATACCTGTCGATATTGCACACCCTGTAGGCTGTAACATCACTTTTGAGAGGCGTGCGGTTATCCATGGATAACCCGCACACCTCTCATGTCCTTCCATGTCATATGTTACATGTTAAAACCTACGGAATTTTTCATTGCCAGGGTAGGGGTCGAACCTGCAGTCTCAGATCCCTAGTCCAACTCCCTATGCATTGCGCCACATACGCTGGTCCCCGCAGGTATTTGAGGGCTAGATAGCCGCTGGCCATGTCTGATGACATTCTCCCTAGATCATGGGGAGAAGTACTCTTGGTCTCCACTAGATGGGAGTGTTTCTATTCTCCAATCACAGACTATATCCAAACATCTGTATAGGAGAGACAGGTTAACCATTGGGGTACTAGGATGCCCTCTTGTGAGTAAGGGCTAAAACAGGGGATGATTGACAGCTAACTTCTTAGACATGGCCTGCCTGTATGATGTCCCCAACATAGAGGCAGGTCGCCAGCCAATGCGCCACAGGGACTGACTGGTAGTGGTTGGCTAGAACCAGGTCTGGATACGATACAAAGCCCGGGCAGGTCACTCACATATAACTTTTATACGTTCAAAGTGTGAAAATCCACAGCATTCTGGGTTGTGACCCCCCTAGCAAGCCTAGCCAGGCGCCAAGGTGTGTGTACTGATCGTGTATACATAAACGCGGGACCCATTCAAAGAAAGCCAAGCCGAGACAGGCGCTGAAGGAGGAGCCGCAGTGGTCTAGTGGTTAGCGCATTGCACTCAGCCGTTAGAGGTATGCGGGTCGAGTCCCGGTCAGGGTGCATCTTTTTTCGCCGTGTGCGCTGTCGCTGTCCGCTGCCGGGCGACGAGGTGTATTATACACAAACATAACCGCGAGACACATTCAAAGCTTTAGCTGTCCGCTGCCGGGCGATGAGGTGTATTTACCGATCGTGTACAAACACTATTTTTCGCCATGTGCTGCTGCCAAGCCTAGCCGAGACGGGCGCTATCGCTGTCCGCTGCCGGGCGACGAGGTGTATGTACCTGTGTACACACACTATGGCTGGCTTCGAGTCCCAAGGAGGGGGAATAATTTTTGTTTTCAACTTGAATTTATTGGTGTTCTATTGATTATTTATTGGTTTCGTGGTATAAAATAAGTAGTCAATGGATAATTCATGACTTGTGTGTGTTAGCAAAGGCTAATTACACTCGGGCTACGCCCTCGTGTAATTATCCTTCACTAACACACACGCGTCATGAATTATCCATTGATTACTTGTTCAATAAAATGTAAGTAACTACTACCATGTATTGAATAATTGTCCATAGATACTGACAAAAACCAGTCAAGGCAGGATGCACAATTGAAACAATGGCTATTTCTCTGTTATATATTGACTAATTGCTGACACATTGTGAGTAAATACTGGCATGTATTGATAATTGCTGATATATAGTGACTAAGTACTGACATATATTGACTAATTGCTGACAAATTGTGAGTAAATACTGACATATTTCAACTAATTGCTAACAAATAGTGAGTAATTACTAACATATATTGATTAACCGCTGACAAATAATAATTACTGTCATACCATAGCACTAACACTAACCTGTTATAGCCTAAACTCAATACATGTACCATAAAAACACAGATTAAAACATCCATTCAGTGCAAACAGGGCTTGTGCCCCGGGTGGCTGCAGGTATGTGTAAAGCTTCGCTCCACCTTACCCATTCTAGAATATTTGCTATGTTACGTAAGGATGATCAGGGACCCTAAGGCTGAGTTAGAGCAGGAGTGGCCGGAATATCTGAAGCATCTGGAAGATATATCAGAAGAATCCCTTATAGATGGTGACATAGCTCGTCTGTGGTCTCAAGACATGCTAGACTCGATGGAGGCGGAGGACCTTGGTTGGTTGCAGTACGATGTACGCTTCCAAAACGAGCGACTTTGTGCCGCCATCAGGGGACGCCCAAATAACACACCGTCTGGTGGGGGTTCAGGCTCGATCACTGAACAGAAACACGAAACCATCTGTAGAGACTTTAATTCTGCACGGGGTTGCTCCCATCAGAGAGACCCTAATCATGACAACAGTCGCTTCCTCCACTTCTGTTCGCACTGTTACAGTGTGGCGGGGGGCTGGAGGAAATACTCACACCACAACCTTCTGTTGTGCCGCAATGCGGCGGCACCGCATGGTGCAACAGCCCCACCACAACATCACCCAACAATGCTTGGGCAACATCACCCACATAATGCCAACCAACCCCCACACAACTCTGCTGTGACATGGCAAACTGCACATCACACACCACAGGGCTTCTCTTGACAGATGCGACCAACCGCCACCCCCCCCTTTGTGCCACCAAAATAAGCATAGGGAGTGCACCCCATGATGTTGGCAGCACGACGGCACTCCACCACATCAAAGATTATAATGAGGCGGTACTACAACACCGTCCTGTAGTAGTGCCAATGTCATCCTACACACGCAATACTGACCACACACCTCACGTGCCTGTGGTGCACATGGCTGCCAGCTCTGGCCACGCCCACACACATGATGTTGAAATGCAAAAACAATCGCACATACTCCCCACGCACATGGCTACCGATGCAGGCCCCGCCCACCTTGCCATCCTTACACACATGCGCGAGGTGAGCGCTGCCTCTGGACATGCCAGCCCCACATCTCGCCACGTTCCCATACACGCCTGCATTGAGGCCCCTGTCGCAACCTCACACACAACCTCCCTACAATATCATGACTTTGCTAAGCCTCGGGGCCCGGCGGCACTCAGTTCAGCCGCCCCCAGCCCAGTCTCTCATGCACCCACCTATCCAGAGTTTGAGAAAATAAGACATATGTGTTTGGTTTGGTTTGGTTTGGTTGATTTTACGTCCACTAATAGTACTTAAAAGTTAGCAGACATATCTGTGGTTCACGGACATTAAGTCCTTTCTTTTCTGTTTGGACAGGTATTGTCCAGACAGCTAGACAGGTATCTATATGCTGCTTGCCCGACACAGCAGTGACCGAATCTATGAATGACCGAATCTATGAGATGAATGACCGCATCTATGAGGAGGGTTGAGGGGGAAAACCGCTACCGGGGCTTCATTCCCCTACACTTTTCGAAGGATAGCAAGTGTTCTTTTATTTGCCTGGCCCCATAGGCAGGGCCAGACAAACCACGGCCTTTGATCACTCAGACATGGTTCACTGAGGGGGAATCCCATGGCAAAAGACAAGCATGTAGGCCTGGGCCCGCACATATGGACACCAGCTACCCACATGCTCACCCCAAGCCAAAAGAAACCCTAAGTTTGTCACCTTTTACGAATCTGGTATGCCCACTGGTAGAATGGAAGGAGAATTCCTCCTTCGTAGACTCCCAATGAAGTTATTCTGCTCCTCCATGCCCTCACATGAAGGTCCCCACTCCACAGGAGACAAAAGTGTGAGTACAACTTCCTATTAGAGGATGTGGACATTTCCCCGGTTGCGTTCCGGGCACATAGACAGAACTCGTGGCCACATCCATCGAATGAATGGTCACACCTGGGGTGGTTGCTAAGGAACTCGAGACTGCTCAAACCCAGTACAACCGTGTCAAAGCTCTGTTCTCGGAACTAGGCCTCCCGGAGGCGGAAGAAAAAGCTCAGCCCCCGGCCAGAGTCATAAAATGGTTGGGCATTGTCATTAATGCCAACAATAATATTGTGACACGTACTGGGAATAGGGACCTTAATGCACCCTGCACTAAGGGCCCTCTTCGCAGATCCTGTCACATATGTCTCTTTCCATCCCCAAAGACAAGCTGGAAGCAGTTAAACATCAGTTACATATGACGATTAATGCACATAGTATACACAAGAAAGCGCTGGAATCACTCTTTAGCAGACTATTTCATGTTGCACAGTGCATCGCACCGGCCAGCCCATTCCTCTTTAGCTTACTCCAGGCCCTCAGGGATATGAAGGGTGAGTGGGGCCCTGTGAGACAGGACATGAAAAATGACATTGCGGTCTTTATCAAACTGTGCGACCATTGGAATGGGGTAGGGTTTATACCACCCCCTACTCTTACAGGTGAGTTCTGGGCCCAATTTTTTAAACATCGGCTAAGTGTAGACTTAAAATCAGTTAAGTCTCACTTAGTTAAGTCTAGACTTAAAATGGATTTTTTTGAACAAACTGAGTAACAACTAAGTGAGACTTAGCTAAGTCGGACTTAAGTGTGCATATTTGAACTCTCTGGGTTGATGCCTCCCCCACAGGTATAGGAGGAGCTAGTGATATTGAGGCATATAGACAAGAAATACAGCCTCCTCCAGAATATGAACATATTATTGGTGAACTGGAAGCAGTCAATGTTATAGTGGGCCTGCACACTTTCATCAAAAAGGTCAATAGGGGTGCCTATATTTTGGTCAATTGCGACAATATGGGTACGGTCAACGCTCTGAAATGGGGCCGCGCCCATAATAAGAGTCCTGAATGAATGCTCCAGGGCCACATGGGCCCTGCAAGCAAAAATGCAGGTACACCTCTCCTACAATTATATTAACAATAAGGACAATGTAACTGCTGATGCTTTAAGCAGGTCGCATACCTCAGACTATTATAAGACACTGACCGATGACCCCATTGTGTCGTGGGGCCTCAGGGAGGTCCGCCCATGCCTACATTTCTTGACTGACATTGTCCCCTCTTTGACTTACAGACCCAAGAAGGGACCGGTTGGCTCACATGGTGGAGCTACAGCAGGAACAGGCCCGAGCAGATGGTACACACCGGAATCACGAGAGTGCCATAAGGGAGTATATCAAATTCTCACTGGAAAACCAGGTAGACACCCTCAACCCTCAGGTCTCCAACATGTGCATATATCTAGAGTATCTCATGACGAAGAAGCTAGCACCGGGCACCGTGGCCGACAAGTTGGCCCACGTCCGACAGTTCTTGCTCCTCACGGGGGGCAACCTACAGGGCGCCAACCACTCCTGGGTGCGCAGGGCCCTGGATGCTATAGAGAAACAGCCATATCAGTCCCGGGCCAAGCCAGCCGTCCCGGTGCATGTCTTGAAGAGAGTCTCTATCAAGAGGTGTCCTGTCTCTATCCGACGACCCAATGGACCACATCTTCAGGGCAGTCATTCTGACTATTTTTTTTGCCGGCCTCAGACACTCAGAGGTCTGCCCCCAGTCTGGGAGAACTTACAACCCCCGGCATCACCTCACCAGGAACGATGTGCAGCTGGGACCCACCTCAGCGAGAGTTCACATCAAGCACGCGAAGAACCTACAGAAAGCTTCCCAAATGAGGTTTGTGACACTTTACCCCACAAGCAAACCCACTACTCTGCCCACTGGCGAGTATCAAGAAAGCCTTGGAACTCTCACCTACAGTGTGCAAGGCCCAGGCAATGTATACATTCATGAACAATGCAACGCCGGTCCCCCCCCCCCGATGTGGGAGGGGGCACTCAAGAAGCTGGGTATCAACAAAAAGGAGTACTCCCTGCACTCCATACGAAAGTCTGCCTCCCTTACACCTGTGAAGCAGGGATACAGTGAGCGCGAGGTCCAGATATGGGGGGCTTGGTCCTCTGATGCCTATAAGGCGTATGTTGCTGACAGAGACACAGTCAAGGTTACACGGGCCCTCCTCCAGGCCATGTATTAAAAACACACCAACTAGAACTTGATACAATACTTCATACTGACTGGGTGTTTGGCAGTGTATCCACAAATACATCACAAATGACATTATAAATTCCACTATTTCGCTGTCATATATTTATTCTCAATTGTTTTATTATCAATCTCTTATTATCAATGTATTCTTATAATTCATTCACTTTTATCCTTCTCAGTAGATACATTCCTCTTAATCATATGGTTCTTAATAATATGTGATAAATTGTAATAAATGTATGTACCCCAATCTAAACCTTCTCTTCTCTGTCCAGGGGGGAGCTAGACTGAGTATCGGTCTCACATAGGGAAATCCTGGGGTCACTGAGTGCATCCTTACCAACAGAAGACCTCCGCACTGAATACTACATGAGTTCTGGGTGGATAAAATAGTAAGCTAATTTAGTAGAACTCTGTAAAAATTCATAACTGGTCCTGAGTAGGTACTTATTCATATGATATAAAATAAAACATGGTTATTGCAGTAATGCCCATTCATTTTTGGGCTTGTTTGGATTGGGTCTGAACTGAATTTATTCACTGCAAAAAATGCCAATTATGCAGGTGTCTGTACATTTATGGCCAGCATTCCAGATTTTCGTGATAGATGCGCAGGTTTTTTTATATAAGTCGTAAATCGAGGTTGCCGCTTAACATATACCACAAAACCCTGCCTATAAGATGATTTTTTTAAAACGTTTTTTTCTCATATAAGTCGATTTCTGATCCCAAGTTGGGGGGTCGACTTATAGGTGGGGTTTTTATATAATAGATTACAGTGTTAATATTTCTCAAGCCTTTTTTCTATAGGTCGAATTTGTTTCTCAAAGAGGGGGGTCGTCTTATAGGTGAGGTCGACTCATAGTTATAGGTGGGGTTTTACGGTATGTGGGATTTTTTGCTCAATACCTCCAGGGCACACTAGTTATGGCATGCCATGCTACATTAAAATATAGTGAAAAAGTATTTCCATGGCTGAGACCTATCGTCTGAGTCACGGGTGGGCAGTTCTCATAGGGCTACGAAAGTGGCTAGGGTGGAGCTAGCTGGGGCACATAGTAATGGCTAGGCTCGCGCTAGCCATTCGCCAGATCGCCAGTGGCGAATCAAAGTAAAACCTGATGAATTTGTCTTACATTGGATTCGCCAGACTGGCTATAATCCTTATTCCCCCAATCATCAGCTTCATTGGAGGAGATGATATATGGAGTGCAGCATACCATTGGAAAGCTCAGAACATGGCAAAACCACTATTTGCATCTTCATACCAAATAAATATGGAACTATGGACTATATCTTTCTTGAAAAAAAAAAGTTGTGACATTTTATTTTAGCACATTGTAGCCCCTTTATCTCTTTAGCAATTTTCAAAGAATTCTTACAAGGAGGGGTGACAAGTTCCCCTTTCCCACTAATCTGATCTGGGGTTTCTCTGCTTATCATTTGATAGCCATCACTACATAAGTTCAGTACGCCTACTTGCCATGGCTGCATCAATGTATCATGCAAAGGATTTGATATGATGCATGAATGCAGTAGTTTCCCTTAAATGTAAGGTCACACGAAGAAAAAGAAATGTGAGGAGGAAGTTTTTATGGACAATTTAAAAGTATATCGATATAAATATTGATGGCCCGTTGCATTTCTTCAACCACAAGCTTTCATTTGATACCAAACTTGACTGCGTACCGTATTGGCCTGTAATGTATACATGTGAGGTATTTGAATGAGCAGTAATAATCCCTGGGGGTACTGGGGTATTGAAATTTGAAAATTCATCATAACTTGTGTCTTCAAAATTCGCCAGTCTTGAATTAGGGCCGAGGATAGAGTCTGGTTAAGATCAATGCGTGCCCCAGTGCTTAAACAGGCCAATACAGTACATAAGGTCATTTCACAGTAAATAATCTTCAAATGATGATTAATATCTGGCTAATCAATTTCAAATCTGGCTAATGAAAACAGATTCAAATTCTCCAGATTGGCTAACCAAAAATGTGTACTAGCGCTAGCCTAGAATGGTTACATGGACATAAATGCTGCTCTCTCGTGAGTCATATGGAATTCAGGACTGCACTGAAGGGTGTTCTTACTGCTGATTGGTTTAGAATTAGACAGAAGAAATATTGGTAAAATTATGAAAAAAATCACAGGTGTTCCCAAATAGTTAATAAATGGAATAGTAGGTGTGTTTTTATATTATGCCAGGCCTTGGGGCATGCAAAAGTTAATCTGGGCAATGGAGATTTTTAGGCCCAAAATAGGAGGGGGGAGCTGACTCGTATAACGGGTCGTCAACTCCGCCGTCAACTCCCAGTTGATGTTCGTGTATATGTATAAAATAGTGTTATATATGTATTAAATTGGTTCAATTATATGCATATTTGACTTAAAGTCATATTCTACACTTTCTATTCCTCCCTAGCCCACCTAAAAAAGTATTATTTAGTAAAATACAAGTGCTATCAGGATACCCGTTACAACATGTGAGGTGGGATGAATTTTTTGCACTGTTCAAGCCAAGGGAGCATTCATTTTTCAGGAGTTCACAAAATCAGTTCTGAATAAGTGGTCATTATCAACAGAAGGGGGGAGGGGGGGGGGTAAAAACTTGTGACCCCTTTTCAGGGGGCCTTTTATTAGGGAGTGGTCATTATTTATTAACAGGGGGACGGTGGGTTTGAGGGGTGCATAAAATTTATAGACCCCTCTTGGGGGGGGGGGGGTATAACCCCTCTGAGGAGTGGGGTTGTCACCCCTTTCAGTGAAGAAGCCTGTGCATTATTATGATAAAACGGGCATGCCCTGTAGGGTAAAATTGGGTAGTATCGCGGATCTCCTTGTATCACGCACCTGCAGTTAAAGAGGTCTACTTTTCTTAATGTTGAAGTTTTTTCAAAAAAAATTTCTGCACTGTCTTCCCTCACTATATGTGCCTACATTTCAATGCAGTTTCGTCAGATTAACCATGCAAGTACTACCCGGGAATGAGATGAGCTAAAGGCTGTCAAACTCAGCATTTCTACTGCTATTTTTACTAGTAAATTTCCATTGAAAACAATGGTAACTTCAATAAGGCTAATATCGCGCATATCTTGTTGTTATATCGTGCACATAATAAAGGATAGAAAATAAAAAAATAAAAGCTAATCAAGATGAAGGAGATGAGTCAGGTGGTAGCCATTGACATAGTGCCAAACTGGTATAAAACTCAGGGTGGTAGTCCTGACCTGGCAGGTGTGACAACATTCACCCTGACCCTTGTTGTTTCACACCTGAATGACAGCTAAAGGTGTGAATGCATGTGCACGATACAAGCCCTATGGGAAAGCACATTAGATTTGGCTTGTATCATGGAATGCACGATACAACCAAAATGGACACGATACAACCCAAAGAACTCATCCTATTTTAGTCCCACCATATCTCAATAGGGGGCAGTTAGATAGGCTTTATATGCACTTAGGTGAACGCGTGAGGTCGGGCCCTATCAGTAGATGACATAATTTTGAGTGTCAGCCTTCCATACCGCACAGAGCATCCGTTGTTTTGGTTGTATCGTGTCTACCTGCGCGATACTACCCAATTTTACCCTATATACAGAGCTGTCAGCTCCAGGTTCTATAGAGGGGGTACAGTGGCGGATACAGGGGGGGGGCCGAACGGGCCTTGGCCCCCCCCCCCCAAAAAAAAAAAAAAAAAAAAAAGAAGGAGGAGGAAGAGAAGAGAGAGGGAGAGGGGAAAGGAAAGGAGAGGGAGACAGTTATTTGAATATAGGGTTCCATATACCATTAGAAAGCTTTGATCATCAGGAATTGACCTGTTGGGTTCTCTTATATGTGCAATACAAACTGAATTTCTTTCATGATTTTGAAATAATTATTTCTGTCCTCCAATATTCAAAAAACACCTTCCAGCCCACCTCTCGGAATGACCCTCAGTTTTAAATTGCACTTTACCCTAATGCCACATCATTGGAACTCATGCTTAACCTTTTGGAGAAAGTACATAAGGTTGACACAATGCATGTACATTGTATCATTGTATATCACCAGGGTTCCATGTACAGACCAAATTGATGGTATCTACAGGCTTAACCTAAATTGCACTTTACCCTAATGCCACATCATTGGAACTCATGCTTAACCTTTTGGAGAAAGTACATAAGGTTGACACAATGCATGTACATTGTATCATTGTTTATCACCAGGGTCCCATGTACAGACCAAATTGATGGTATCTACAGGCTTAACCTGGGTGGTTAGTTGCACATGTATGATCATTGATCCTAAGGGCTAAGTACATGTATGATGGACATTGGATGATCTGGGGTAACAGACAGAAGAATTTGTGCAAATTTGCTTCAGAATGCACCATTTGGTCACTAGATTTCAGTCTTTAAGGGTCATATCTCCCCCATCCCCCCTCAACATGTTTTATCACTTAAGCCCTAGGATCACATATCAGGGGAGGTCTTGCCCTCAAAACAAAATCTTATCAGGGCCTAGAAAATGTGTCATCTATTTTTAAAAAGCACCAGAATGCACCTTTTGTCCTGGCATTTTTCAAAAATTTTCCTGGGGTTCCCCTATACCCCACTACTTCCATTGTCATAACAATATACCCAGCCAGCACTTCATATTCCAGTACAGATCATTATACACTAAAGAAATTACCCTTTTCCCTCTTCAGGTGACACAATAATATCCTCTCCCCCATTCTCTTTCCCCGAACCTTTTTTTTTCAAACTTCAATTGGTTCCAGAGCCCTTGATTTCTTTAGGGGAGTAGGGGTGATACTAATCTATATATAGTGCCAAAATGCCTCAGATTGCACCATTTCAACTCTTAGATTTCAACTTTCTCTTGGGGGCTAAGCCCCCAAACCCCCATCCTTTCAATTATAAGAAGCTTAATACAAATGCCCTATTTCATATGGTGTTCAATGATGTACCAGAATGGAATATTTCTTGAAGAGATTTTCAATGCATTCTGTTTGTGTAGGGAAGGAGATATACAGACCACCTATTCATCAAGAATTGTTAACATGGAAACTGATTTCTCACCTAGACCTGAGACTTAATATGTTCAGTTAGAATGCATAAGAATGCACCATTTCAAGTCTAAACCCTCAAAATTTTCTTGGGGGGGCATGCCCCCAAACCCCCCTAGCTTGACCGCTGCGCTCTGCTTGCGGTGCTCCGAGACATGTAACACCCCTAACACTTTCACCAGATCTTGGCCCCCCCCTCTAGAGAATCCTGGATCCGCCACTGGGGTATAGACCATGGGAGTTGATGTCCTGTATACAGAGCTGTCAGCTCCAGGTTCTATATATGGGGTATAGACCATGGGAGTTGATGTCCTGCATACAGAGCTATCAGCTCCAGGTTCTATATATGGGGTATAGACCATGGGAGTTGATGTCCTGCATACAGAGCTATCAGCTCCAGGTTCTATAGAGGGGGTATCTAGACCATGGGAGTTGATGTCCTGCATACAGAGCTATCAGCTCCAGGTTCTATAGAGGGGGTATCTAGACCATGGGAGTTGATGTCCTGCATACAGAGCTGTCAGCTCCAGGTTCTATATATGGGGTATAGACCATGGGAGTTGATGTCCTGCATACAGAGCTATCAGCTCCAGGTTCTATAGAGGTGGTATCTAGACCATGGGAGTTGATGTCCTGCATACAGAGCTATCAGCTCCAGGTTCTATAGAGGTGGTATCTAGACCATGGGAGGTGATGTCCTGTATACAGAGCTTTCAGCTCCAGGTTCTATAGAGGGGGTACAGACCCTGGAGTTGATGTCCTGCATACAGAGCTGTCAGCTCTAGGTTCTATAGAGGTGGTAAAGACCATGGGAGTTGATGTCCTGCATACAGAGCTATCAGCTCCAGGTTCTATATATGGGGTATAGACCATGGGAGGTGATGTCCTGCATACAGAGCTATCAGCTCCAGGTTCTATAGAGGTGGTATCTAGACCATGGGAGTTGATGTCCTGCATACAGAGCTGTCAGCTCCAGGTTCTATAGAGGTGGTAAAGACCATGGGAGGTGATGTCCTGCATACAGAGCTATCAGCTCCAGGTTCTATAGAGGGGGTACAGACCCTGGAGTTGATGTCCTGCATACAGAGCTATCAGCTCTAGGTTCTATAGAGGTGGTATCTAGACCATGGGAGTTGATGTCCTGCATACAGAGATGTCAGCTCCAGGTTCTATAGAGGTGGTATCTAGACCATGGGAGTTGATGTCCTATATACAGAGCTGTCAGCTCCAGGTTCTATAGAGGTGGTAAAGACCATGGGATGTGATGTCCTGTATACAGAGCTGTCAGCTCCAGGTTCTATAGAGGTGGTATCTAGACCATGGGATGTGATGTCCTGTATACAGAGCTATCAGCTCCAGGTTCTATAGAGGTGGTAAAGACCATGGGATGTGATGTCCTGTATACAGAGCTGTCAGCTCCAGGTTCTATATATGGGGTATAGACCATGGGAGTTGATGTCCTGCATACAGAGCTATCAGCTCCAGGTTCTATAGAGGTGGTAAAGACCCTGGAGTTGATGTCCTGCATACAGAGCTATCAGCTCCAGGTTCTATAGAGGGGGTACAGACCATGGGATGTGATGTCCTGTATACAGAGCTGTCAGCTCCAGGTTCTATAGAGGTGGTATCTAGACCATGGGAGGTGATGTCCTGTATACAGAGCTGTCAGCTCCAGGTTCTATATATGGGGTATAGACCATGGGAGTTGATGTCCTGCATACAGAGCTATCAGCTCCAGGTTCTATAGAGGGGGTACAGACCCTGGAGTTGATGTCCTGCATACAGAGCTATCAGCTCCAGGTTCTATAGAGGGGGTAAAGACCATGGGATGTGATGTCCTGTATAGAGAGCTATCAGCTCCAGGTTCTATAGAGGTGGTATCTAGACCATGGGAGGTGATGTCCTGCATACAGAGCTATCAGCTCCAGGTTCTATAGAGGTGGTAAAGACCATGGGATGTGATGTCCTGTATAGAGAGCTATCAGCTCCAGGTTCTATAGAGGTGGTATCTAGACCATGGGAGTTGATGTCCTGCATACAGAGCTATCAGCTCCAGGTTCTATAGAGGTGGTAAAGACCATGGGAGTTGATGTCCTGTATACAGAGCTTTCAGCTCCAGGTTCTATAGAGGGGGTATAGACCATGGGAGTTGATGTCCTGCATACAGAGCTATCAGCTCCAGGTTCTATAGAGGGGGTATCTAGACCATGGGAGTTGATGTCCTGCATACAGAGCTGTCAGCTCCAGGTTCTATATATGGGGTATAGACCATGGGAGTTGATGTCCTGCATACAGAGCTATCAGCTCCAGGTTCTATAGAGGTGGTATCTAGACCATGGGAGTTGATGTCCTGCATACAGAGCTATCAGCTCCAGGTTCTATAGAGGTGGTAAAGACCATGGGAGGTGATGTCCTGCATACAGAGCTATCAGCTCCAGGTTCTATAGAGGTGGTAAAGACCATGGGATGTGATGTCCTGTATAGAGAGCTATCAGCTCCAGGTTCTATAGAGGTGGTATCTAGACCATGGGAGTTGATGTCCTGCATACAGAGCTATCAGCTCCAGGTTCTATAGAGGTGGTAAAGACCATGGGAGTTGATGTCCTGTATACAGAGCTATCAGCTCCAGGTTCTATAGAGGTGGTATCTAGACCATGGGAGTTGATGTCCTGCATACAGAGCTGTCAGCTCCAGGTTCTATATAGGGGGTATAGACCATGGGAGTTGATGTCCTGTATAGAGTGGTATCAGCTCTAGGCACAGTCAGGGGTGTCAGAAGCAACATGACTTTGGGGGAGCCGACACGGGTCAGGTGGGGAGCGTCGACAATCTTAAGCACAGCAATTGAAGCATTTTATTATCTCTAGAGGGGTTAGGGGTATGCCCCACTGAAAATCTTAAAATTTAGATATTAACCCTGCTATTTTGGTCAAATTGTGAGCAAATGACCAAGTTCACCATAACAGTGTATATTGGTTTCACATTTTGGGGGGGGGGGGTGGAAATATAGTCTGGCCCCTTAGTCTGAGATTGGGGGGCATGGCCCCCCTAGGCCCCCTATTCTGTCTTCCCTGGCAGTGATGGTGGATAAACCATGGTCCTAATCTGATGGTGAAGACCTCTATAGCAGGTCATCAGCTCCAAGTCAAGGCGATATACCATATTTCCCTGTGTATAAGCCAAGGCTTATACAAGCATTAAGTGGTAAATTGGTCAGGCTTATACACGGAGCAGGCTATTACATGAAAAAGGAGCCTCCCACTTTGCATTATTCCTAGCATAAATCTACCAATTATGTTTCAATATCCCATCTTTTACCTAGAGATTACAGTCTGATTTATTTTCAAAGTAGTTTTGATAGATGGGACATGTGAGTACAGATTGTACTGGTGAAGAAATTGTCTAACTACCTTACATATAAGTGGAGTTATGGCCGAAAATGTAACATTTATTGGCTATTACACGGGGCCTGGCCAATACATGGAGAAATATGGTATTTACTGTGGGAGTTGATGACCTGTATAGTTGGGTGTCAGCTTAGGGTCCTACTCAGGTGTAGAGTACTGGTGGTGACGGCCTCTATGGTAGGGCATCGTCCCCATGTACATTAACAGAGGCGTAGGAAGCAAATCTTCATTGGGGGGCCCCGCAAGGGCACCATCACAACCACCTTGAATTGTCGGCTGATGCGTATTTAGAATTCATAAAGAAAAGTAAGTTTTGGTAAATTTTGGATCTGACTTTAGGCTCAGACCCCCATTCTCCCTATGACATCACCATAAAATAATCTAATTTCAGATGTAATGTTTTAGCTTCTTTTCCATTGTGTTTATGAGATCTTGCAAGATATTGGGGGGGGCCAGACATACTCAGGCCCCACCTCCTTCATGATTGGGGGGGCCCAGGCCCCCCTGGCCCCCCCCTTTTCCTACGCCCCTGATTAACTGCTATATAGCACTGGAACTTGGAAGTGATAACAAGTTATGGCCTAAAATGTAACATTTATTGGCTATTACACGGTGCCCCATCAATACATGGAGAAATATGGTATTCACTATGGGAGTTGATGACCTGTATGGTGGGATGTCAGCTCTGCGTCCTACTCAGGTGTAGAGTACTGGTGGTGAAGGCCTCTATAGCAGGCTATCAGCTCCAGATCCTAATGATTCATTACAGGACACTCTACCTTACAGGCCATGAATTCCTGTACCATCATATGATATAGGTAGTATCTGGAGATGATGCCCTATTATACAGGTCATTAGCTTCAGTGCTATGTAACACGCTGTTATTACCTAGAGCCTAGCATATAGGCCATGAAAATCAGTAACATCACCTACCATAGTAACACCTGGAGTTGGTGCCTTACTATAGCGCTTATATGTAAGGTAGTTAGACAATTTCTTACTGGTACAATCTGTACTCACATGTCCAATCTATCAAAACTACTTTGAAAATAAATCAGACTGTAATCTGTTGGTAAAAGATGGGATATTGAAACATAATTGGTAGATTTATGCTAGGAATAATGCAAAGTGGGAGGCTGCTTTTTTCATGTAATAGCCTGGTCCGTGTATAAGCCCGACCAATTTACCACATAATGCTTGTCCGCGGGGAAATATGGTTTATCGCATTGACTTGGAGCTGATGGCCTGCTATAGAGGCCTTCACCATCAGATTAGGACCAGGAGCTGAAAACCAACATCAGCTCCCATGGTTTATCCACCATCACCGTCAGGGGTGAGGGAGCTGACACCAATCTATGCAGGACATCAACTCCCATGGTCTGTACCACCTCTATAGAACCTGGAGCTGAAAGCTCTGTATGCAGGACATCAACTCCAGGGTCTATAACCCCTCTATAGAACCTGGAGCTGATAGCTCTGTATGCAGAAAATCACCTCCCATGGTCTATAGCACCTCTATAGAACCTAGAGCTGATAGCTCTGTATGCAGGACATCAACTCCAGGGTCTATACCCCCTCTATAGAACCTGGAGCTGAAAGCTCTGTATGCAGGACATCAACTCCAGGGTCTGTACCCCCTCTATAGAACCTAGAGCTGATAGCTCTGTATGCAGGACATCAACTCCAGGGTCTATACCCCCTCTATAGAACCTGGAGCTGAAAGCTCTGTATGCAGGACATCAACTCCAGGGTCTGTACCCCCTCTATAGAACCTGGAGCTGATAGCTCTGTATGCAGAACATCATCTCCAGGGTCTATACCCCCTCTATAGAACCTGGAGCTGATAGCTCTGTATGCAGAACATCATCTCCAGGGTCTATACCCCCTCTATAGAACCTGCATCACCTCCCATGGTCTATAGCACTATTACAGAACCTGGAGCTGACATCTGTGTATACAGGACATCAACTCTAATGGTCTATACCACCTCTATAGGGCTGACCCGGGATAAAATATCAACCAATGAGATGCCTCCCTCCATCCACTGCAGAATTATTTGGGTACATTATGTGACACCCAGTATCTACCATGCTGGTTCTCATCAGTCCTTATCTTGCCAGCACCCAGATATAGCAATGGCGGATGCACTAGGCCTCAGTACTAAGCCCTTTAGAACCTGGAGCTGATAGCTCCGTATGCAGGACATCAAATCCCCATTTCCCTCCCAATAAAAAAAGAAAATTGCCTACCCCCCTGAAATATAGGCCCCCTATTCCTATCCACCACCTCTGCAATTGAGCTGTGTACACATGATGTCATGCTTTTTTCAACCATTTTCGACCCCCCCCCCTTGTCATGTTTTTTGCCAAAATTGCAATGCTGAAGGTATATGGAAAATTAATCCCATCATTCCGGGCCTAACCCCCCCTCCCGCTACCCATGCATGATGTCATTTGTACCAAATGAATAGGCTAACAGATTCTCCCTCATCCACCCCTCCCCCAGCCAGACTGAAATGAAGGGGGTAAACACCTTATCCCCACATGGCAACATAGAGGGGTTTGGAATTTTTCCACTCCCCCCCTTTTATTCTTTAGGGAGTGGTCTTTATTCATCAACAGTGGGGGTGGCGCGTTTTTGTGCGGATGCAAGAACATTTTTTTATGCACCCCCCCTCTCAACAGCAGTAAAAAAGATTTGCGCCCCCCGCGCCCCTCTTTGATCTATAGTAGAGTTCAGGCTTTTTGCTAAAAAGAGGGTAAAATTTTTACATCCCCCCTCAAGAGGGGTCAAAATTTTTTACACCCCCCTCGAGTGGTCTGAAATTTTTACGATCCCCCCTCAAACCCACCACCACCCTCCCCCCGTTGATAAATAATGACCACTCCCTTTAATACTAGGGCCTGGCCCTTTTCGCTTAAAAAAGGGGTGAAATTCTTTGTTCCCCCCTAAGGGCGGGTTTATAAAAACAGGGGGGGGCTGGTGGGTTTATGCGCAGACGCGGGGAAAAAATTGACCCCCCTCTCAAGGGTGTAAAATTCTTTTGACCACCCTTCCACTGAAGACAGGTGAAATTATTTTTGACCCCCCTCATCAGAGGGATGGAAAAAATTCTGCCCCCCCTGGTCAAGGGGTTGAAAAAATTCTTACCCCCCTCAAACCCACCAACCCCCCCTCCCTCCCCCCGTTGTTAAAAAATGATTACTCCCTAAGAGGGATCTGTGAAATTTTTTATCCTACCCCTAAACCCTCTCCCCCCAGTCCTCTCCTCCCATGTTAAAGAACTAACACTCCTGCACTATTCCCACCATCCCTACAGTAGATAATATATGCTCCCTCACCTAGTGCTGATTGCGCGCTGCTTGCAGCGCGCGCGGTATGTGCCTATTGAACACACCAATGTATAGCTACATAGACACTGACTGGGAGTTGACGGCGGAGTTGATGCCCCGTTATACGATCCAGTCCATACCTCCAAAATAGTGTAGAATGGCACTCACTGCACATATCATTCCCTTATTTAAGATTTTCAGGGTTAAGCCTATCCAACATTCTGTCAGATTGTGTATGAGGGATGAGTTAATTGTGCTATTGTTGAAATTTTTACCAACGAACATTTTAGGCGGCTGTTTTTGTGTGTTACGCTATATAGAAACATAGAGGAAATGGATTTAGTTCCCCGTGACCTATAGGAGGAATGGGCATTTTGCCTTCATATTTCAGATCACAATTTAAAGTCATTTTTCTGTTATAGCAGTGCTAGTTTTGTAGGAATATCACCAAATTAGCCACATAAATGGTGTATAAATGAGAAAACCTCAGAAAATGTTGCTTGCGGAGAAAGGGTAATTTCTAAAATATTGCAGTTTCTACAGATTGCCCCGAACACCACTTTTTCTGGACATAACCCACCAACAGCAGGGATTTTGATAGGATTTTTTTAAATGGGCCAATGGCGCATTCATGGCCAAAACAATGCGCCATTTGGAGACCAATGGGCCAATATGAACCATTCAGCCAAAATGCAGAATCTGTTGAAGCAAAATAGGTGTAATTGCCTTTTCCTTCTAGTTTTATCATAATACATAGGGCTCTCCACTTGAATAAGGCATACAGCAGGGATGTGATTTCTCTTACATCTGTAGGATTTCCTACACTTTTACTTAAGGGTAAAAAAGTTGACCCTCGTGATTTTTACAGATCCAATCAGAAAGCTTTTTAACATTTATGGGGGGGGGCTATCTTAGGTATTTTGAGGCCATGAAATACCAAATTACCTGTAGCCATTGGCCAAAATAAAATCACATCCTACATACAGGTAATTTTCAAACACAAGCATTATGAGGACCATGGCAACATAACGTCCAGGGCATGCCTCATTAGAGAATTTTGTAAAATTATAAGATAATCAGGCCAAAAATATACTACCGTAATCTCCCGCGTAGAAGACGCGCTGCGCGTATAAGACGCACCCCAAACTTAGCACATGCATTTTCGCTTATACGACGCACATTTTACTGCTGAAATTCGTTAGATTAGTACATTTCTATAGAAAAAATACCCCCCGTATAAGACGCACCCCCAACTTGAAGATATCCTATAAGACCCCCCAGCATTTTGTTTGGCGTAGAGGACGCGTCTTCTACACGGGAGATTACGGTAATATGTTTTGGGATTTCCGGACACAACTCTGCCTTTAATTTCCTGGGTGTATTAAACTTCTCTTTTCATAGGTCAACTTGCAAAATTCAAAAGGAAGTATAGAGTTTTCAAAGTGTTCCTTCAGATATTTTTGTACTTCTTACAATTTTCATCCCCTACCACTACGATTTCAAAGACCAAAATTACAATAGATCTATCCGTCTGACTCTTAGCTTTCCAACGGTATATAACACTACTATATCTTCTGTAGATACAGCTCATCAGAAAGTTTTTGTAAAATGTTTTGGGGGTGATGCACATTGTGCTAATGCGCCAATGGCGCATTTTTTGGTGTATTTAATGCACCATTTAAGTTTTAAATGCGCAATATGCGCGATGCGCGGCCCTTTCAAAATCCCTGCAACAGAATGAAAATTTCAGCTGAAAATTAACTTTTAGTGTTATTTCAATCTTTCTAGGGCTTTTTATGCACAGATGTCCATTTAGGGCCTACCATAGGGACCACTAGCAATTTGGTCGGGTTTGCGGTGTTCAGTCAAAATTTCAATGACCGAGCAACTATCCAATTAACAAGTAGTAATTTGTCCCTGAGTGCAGATATTGGTACAATGTTCATAATAGATATTTATAAATGCATACAGCAGAAAAAGCACAGCTAAAGAAATGATCCCCTGATAGGATATCATCTCATAAAAGTTTGATTAATCCTAGGCCTAATATTAATCACTTTTCAGCAATTATATGATATTTTCCATGATTTTGTGATTTTCTCTGGGGAATGCCACACCATATCTTGCAAAAGCAATGCCCTCTTCATCACCATGTGATTGTATTCAATACATTTTGGCAGTTTGGCAGCTCTAGAGCTTTCACTTGTCTAGTACATGAGTCTTTGATGATAAAAGTCGCTGCTCGAAAACAGCACTAAAAACCAGTAGGAATTTCACTGTGATCTACACATATGGACCCACTCATATCTTTACATTGAGAAAGGATGTCACCACCTCACTTCAGGATATGATAGGACAGAGTCTGAGGTTTCATGGAAAAAGGTTTTAGTTTAATCTGAAGACCCCCTGCCTAATTAAGGTTACATGGAGTAAATGCTGCCCTCTCGTGAGTCATATGGTATTCAGGACTGCACTGAAGGGTGTTCTGACTGCTGATTGGTTAAGAATTATACAGAAGAAATATTGGTAAAATTATGAAAAAAAAAACACAGTTGTTCCCAAATAGTTAATAAATGGAATAGTAGGTGTGTTTTTATATTATGCCAGGCCTTGGGGATTTATGAGGCATGCAAAAATTAATCTGGGCAATGGAAATTTTTAGGCCCAAAATTCTCTGAGACGACCAAACGTCACTATTACCCGTTTCAACGCTACACTGGAGCCCTGTTCCTCTCTCCTCTGTTACAGTGACATCACATGAAACGTGTGACATCACAATGACGTCCGCCATTATCGTGGGGGAAAAACTACGATGCATTTGTGCAATTCACAAATAAGAAAATTGTGGATTATGGCCAAATTAAGTTGTTTTCCACACTTATTGTGGGACAATTATAACCTTGATAACATAGAATGTAGGTATTTTCCCTCCCAGCCAGCCTCGGCAAAGCCATCTTGCCCCCACGATAATAGTGGCGTGAGAGCGCCCCCTGGATTTCCGTCAAGTTTAAAGAACTCATCTCAAAGATATCAATAGGGTACTAGAATGGCACTCACTGACACTGCCACTGCACATATCATTCCCTTATTTGAGATTTTCAGGTTTAAGCCTATCCAACATTCTGTCACATTGTGTATGATGAGGGATGAGTTAATTGTGCTAACATTTTAGGCGGCTGTTTTTGTGTGTTACGCTATATATAGGCACTTACTTAGTTTTTCAAGACTTTATCCCAATAAACTTATCTAATGAGCAATGGATAGATCTTGAGATAAGAAGTGGATTTGCTTTTTAAATTAAGTCTCTATGTCAATTTAAAGTAGAATTATGAACGGTCAAAGGCACCAAATCATACCCAGAATTCTGCCATAGTTAAGAGTTTAATTTGGATCCAATTTTGTGATCAAGCAAGATGAATCCAAGGTAGACTAGATCACTAAAATGATTATTTTGGGTAATTTTCTTTTCAGATAAGCAAGATATACCCCCAAGAATGTAAATAATGATACATATTATCATAATCAAACAATGTAAAAGCAAATTTTTGATGTCATCTTTACCCTTGAACTGCATGCTCTGACAGAACCACAGCAGAATAGCGTCTTTGACTCAGGATGTTTGAATGATCATAACTTCCATTTAAATTGTCATAAAAACTTCATTTAAAAAGTAAAACCACTTATTTTTATCACAGCTATCAACTTCTCACCATATAAAATGCATACAATGAGGTTTTAATTAATAGGTAAGTGCCCAACAAGGGGGAGGTTGGGACAAGTGTCCAGAGATAATCTCGCCCAAAAAGTTTGCAGGGTCTGTCAAACATACTGCAGCCCCTTAGAAAAAGAAAAGCTAAACATTTTCTAGATGATTTTTATCCATAGAACAGGTGGGAACCATTTATTTTTAGGTGCTCAATGATCTTCTCATCATAAAATGGTTTTAAACTTTTGGTTGAACTTCAATGGGGTCAAAGGCAAAATTCCCTGTATTCAACCTTGTACAAGAAATATTCATTTTAAAGGTCTAGCCAAGCCTGTTAAAATGAGCCCTTGTTTGTTAAGATCCTCTAGTAAATAGCTTCAGAATAAGCTTGCAAAGAAAGGAGAGTTCAACACTACCCAGTTTCAGCTTTATCACAGGTTCACACCTCTACTGCAGCAGACTCACACACTGGAGGTATTTCAGTGCCTACTATATACAATAATATAGAAACAATCAAACATAGACTAGAGGAAATGGATTTTATAATAGTTCCCCGTGACCTAAGGCTAAAGTAATGAGGCTAAGGGAATGGTCATTATTTATCAACAGGGGGGGGTGGTGGGTTTGAGGGGGGGCGTAAAAAATTCTGACCCCTCCCGAGGGGGGGGCTAAAAAAATTTGGACTCCTCTTGAGGGGGGGGCTAAAAAAGTTTACCCTCTTTTTGGCAAAAAAGCCCGCGCGCTACTATAGATCAAAGAGGACGCGAAAATTCTCCGCGCACCTCCAGCGAGGGGGGAGCGCAAAAAATTTTGACCGCCGTCGAGGGGGGGCGTAAAATATTTTCGCGCATCCGCGCGAAAACCCACCACCCCCCCCCCCCCCCGTTGATAAATAATGACCACTCCCTAATGAGTCCCCCACAACTTACAAAGTTTCTAAACTCTCTCAAATGCAATTACAACTATCCTTACCTTCAACACCCGACATCAAAACACTTAACAAACATCCTAACAAGACTCCAAAGATCGTAATCCAGTCCATATTGGTAAAATAACGAAACAAACTTGTGCCAAACTAACAAAGTTCTGAACTCTGTGTAGGGGGCACCCCTCTCTCTGCTACTTCCGTGTGTCTGATGACGTCACACAGGATTTCCCCCTTCACTCTTCGTGCACATGTCCTGTACTCGCTTGGAGAGTGCAGCTGTGTAGGCGGGAAAGGCGGCAGGATAAGTCCATGGCAAAAGCCAAAACATTTGTCATGGACGGAAGGTGCTGTTCTAGGAAGCTGTGTGTCCCTGGTTCTTTTTTATATTTCTGGGTGTATTAAAATCATAGGCCTAAAAATAGATAGGCCTAAGGCAATGTTCCGTAATTGGTAATGACTTACCTACCACTTGTAGGCCCCTTCCAATGTAACGGTTAGGGAGTGGTCATTATTTATCAACAGGGGGGGGGTGGTGGGTTTGAGGGGGGGGCGTAAAATTTTCAGACCCCTCCCGAGGGGGGGCTAAAAAAATTTTGACCCCTCTTGAGGGGGGGCTAAAAAATTTCACCCTCTTTTTAGCAAAAAAGCCCGCGCGCTACTATAGATCAAAGAGGGGCGCAAAAACTCTCCGCACCTCCGGCGCGGGGGGGCGCAAAAAATTTTGACTGCCATCGAGGGGGGGGCGTAAAAAATTTTCGCGCGTCTGCGCGAAAACCCGACCCCCCCTGTTGATAAATAATGACCACTCCCTTAGTTTTATGAGATTATATTGGATGGCTCTTAGGCTCACTTAAAAACTAGAAGTAGCACACAACACGAAAGGTTCGGGTTGGGCAAAGCCCTTTAACTTCCCATCTGTTCGGATGAGCTTTATTAGAGAAGGATAGAGCAACATCTGGACTGGACTAGGTCCAGTCCCCTTCTGCCGATCGTCCGGCTCCTTAGGGAGCGTTCATTATTTATGGCAGGGGGGATGACCAAATGAAGGGGGGGGGGCCATTTTTTGGAGGTATTCAGAGAGGGGGGGGTCAAATTTTAACTATTTGGTTTTCAGTAAAAAATCTAGATATAATTCTGCCCAACATTTTGTTACCAGCTACCTCTAATTCATATCTGTTTCATTATGTTATATGATGGGAGTCTTACTCCTTAATTTTGTGTCAAAATTTTTCCGCTGCTTCCCACAGATTTGTGAAAGATCTTTTGGCAGGTACTCGGTATCCATATTAAAATTCAACATGATAAGCCCCCTTTAAAACATGGATGATGCCAGTCACTACCACTATGGTATATGTATACAGTTTTCCCTTGGGTGTAACACTGTTCAGCTCTTGAGATTGAAGTATTTGGCCCAATTTGTGACACAATGTTCCTTGTTCTTTTGCTTGCCCTGCTGATTGTTTCAAAAGATGTCATCATGATAATAAATACTTTCCTTTAAAGGGGTGCTGGGAAGGGTATGGTACGCAACAAACAGCACTTTGTGGTGCTACACCATACACATCACGAGAGTGAACAGGGCACCAACAAAGTTCTCAGTAGTAAAAAGTGTTACATGCTAAAAGCACCGCAACTTGCGATTAGAATTTCCAGATTTAATTCTTGTTTTCACCCCTTGATTAAATCAACCCTGACAAGAATTATGTCTATAACACCCTTCAAATTAATATAAAAACTGAGATTACAATGAAATCTAAAGAGAAAGACAAGCTACAAAAGTTTATTTCTGTACCGTATACAGAAATCTTGGAAAAGAAACCAGAACCAAGTGCCTCAATCAGAACAATTCTTCCATTGGTCAGGAGTAGGTCACATGGAATATTTTGCTAAGACATACCTATTTTAGCTGCATCAGTAGTAGCCCATGCTAGCCGCCCCTTAAGGGAGGAGCCTTCAAATTTATATTTTACCTAGAGGGTGGGGGTACAATAACAGGCGGAGCACCTGCAATAGGGACCACAGAGCCCTCAACCATTGCACCTCCTCTTCCTCGGCCATAGCCAGGGAGGGGTCGGGTGGATTCGCATCCACCACGGCCTCTTCCCCGGGCCTTAGCCCTACCCGAGCAGGTTAGGACTTCGGATTCGGGTCCTGCAGGTCCCATGGCAGGGAACTTTGCCATGTACTCCTGGTAAGCTTGGCGCGGTGCTTCACTGGTCTCCTCCCCAGCCCACCATGCACAGTGTCCGGTGCAGTAGCCCATGAAGGTAGTCCTGTCCTCCTGGCCTTCTAACCTTGGACTGCGTCTGACGCCCTCGATCAGCATTTTATTTCTCCTGGCATTACCCACAGCCTTTTCTGGGTCCTGCGCAGCCACGGCAGGGCCTCTCCCATGTGTAATGCCTTCACCCAGCAAGACATTTTTCCAATTCTGACAATTTGGTCGTTTCCGTCCCGTCTTCTTCTTTTCAGAAGCTACCTAAGCCTTTGGATGTTTCCTGGGCCAACCTCTGGGGCGTTTCTCGGTTACTATCACCTGAGGCCTCCCTTGGGTCAGCTCTGGGGGTCGGTACCCGTACTCCCTCTTTGCTGCTTCGCGTCCCTTCCAGGGCCTGAGCTTACCTACATTGGTTTTCCATTCCCTACCAATGTAGCAATCCTTCATTATCACTGTAGACTCAGAGATAATACGCACAATCTTGAAGGACCCTCCAAGGGGTCACGAGCTTCAACCTTTCGAGTGGCTCGTAATACCTTAGTACCTTGTCCCCTTCATTAAAACGTATCATTCTAGCATTGGTGTCATTTAGCATTCTTCAGTAGTTCATTTCGAACTACTTTGTATGCCTGCTTAAACCTGTCCTGCAGTGACTCTACAAACAGCACTGTGCAAGGAGCCTCCGGGTCGATTCCAACCACACCATACACCAGGTCGGCGGGCATAATTATGTCCTCGCCGAACACCAAAAGCTTTGGGGTACAATTAGTGGATGCATGGACGATGTTGTTGTAGGCGTGGTGGCTGTTCACCAGAGGCTTCAGAACTTGTATCAAAGTCCTGTTGAATCTCTACCTGGCCATCAGATTTTGGTTGGTATGGGTTGGTTCGGGTCTTACAGATAGCTAAGTAATGGCACATTTCCTGCCATAACTCTGACTCGAACTCCCTACCTTGATCACTGTGCATCATAAGGGGTACACCCAAATGTAGCACCCAGCCTTTTATAAATGCCTTGGCACATGTAGCAGCCTTGTGATTTGGAAGGGAAAACATCTGAGTATACTTCGTATAGTAGTCGGTTATGACCATCATACATGTATTCTCTCTAGGTTTCGTTTTAAATCCACCAATGATGTCGATGGCTACACGAGCAAATCTCACACCAAACAGTTCCTGGGTCAAGGGTAACTTTCCCAGGCTGGGTCCTGACTTGTTTTTACAACAATCAGGGCAAGTTGCGATCCACCGAAGTAGGTCACTCCTCATCCCTGGCCAGAAATATCATCTTTGCAGACGTTCAATGGACCTTTTCTTCCCAAAATGGCCACTCTTTTGGTGTCCATGGCAATAATACATGATGTCCCTTCTCATCGAGGTAGGAATCACGATTTGCAAAAGCTTATTGCCAGTGAAAGTAGTCTTCCATCTGCACAATATGCCATCTCAGATCTCTAGCTAGGTCCATTGAGCTATGAATCGCCTTGTCTCTCTGTCCTCCAGAGATAACATAGGCCTAACCGGCTTAATACCTTTGCACTCGAGGGTCTTTCCCAATTCTCCACAGCTTCCAACTTTTCCAGATCAGCACTTAGCCCGTTGGGGGTAATTATCCTTCCTAAGTATGCTTTTGTTTTCTTAAACAAATTACATTTCTTAGGGTTGAGTTTAAGGCCGTTAGCTAGAATCCTATCCAGGACCAGCTGTAGATTTGTGTGGCATTCCTTGAAAGACTTGTCGAACACGACAACATCATCCAAGTAAACCAAACACTTTTTCCACAACAAGTCGCTGAGTAGAGATTCCATCATAGCCTCGAACGTAGCTGGTGCATTGCCCAATCCGAATGGTAAGACATTATACTCGAATAACCCCAAATGGCTAGAGAACGCAGTTTTCTCTATGTCTTTGGGATGCATCGGTATCTGCCAATACCCGGACTGTAAATCCAGGGTGCAGAACCATTGGTTCCCATCTAAGCTATCTAAGGTCTCGTCTATCCTTGGTAAAGGATACGAGTTCTTCTTTGTCATCCCGTTTAGTTTCCGGTAGTCGACACAGAAACGGATGGTACCGTCTTTCTTTGTGGTCATACAAACAGGGCTGGACCAAGGGCTCGTGCTTGGCACGATTACCCCTAGCTCCAACTGTTTTTGTATTTCCTGTTCACATATTAACTTCTTCTTAAGAGGAAGTCTACGATACGGGATCTTGAAAGGTCTATCATTGCCCACATCAATAGTGTGCAACACCTTATTGGTTCTACCTACAGGTCCTCCTTCTGTACCGAAAGCATTCTCATACCTTTGCAGGAGATCCCCTAGGTGCCGTTTATCCTCTGTATTCTGTAAATCTGATTTATTTATCAGTTTCTGAAATTCTTCATCCAGAGGATGCTTACTAACAGGATTAAATGGTTTCTTGAACTCGGCTTCAGCGACTGAACTCCACTGAACTCATCACCCCTACGCCGTCACCTCGTTTCAAGTAAATTACTGAACCAGTTCGGTTAGTCATGGGTAGTACAGTCCAAGCTGCATTTGCCACCAAAGTATCCACTGAGTCCAACCCGATGCTCGATAAATGTATAGTGTCGGGTTCAAAGACTCCCATCTCACCCTTCTGGCCCATTGATCCGCCACAAAGGACATCACAAGTGGTTCACCATATAAATAACCGAAGCTACTGAAGACACTTGTCTAAATACACACTGTACATGCAAGCCATAGGGGTTCCGGATACTCATCATGCCGTCCCTTGGATCCAACATGGCCCCGTATAGACTTGCAAAATCCAATCCGAGGATTCCATCATCACTCACCTCAGCTATAGTGGGCGAAAGAATGAATTCTTTGCCTCCTATATGGATAGGCATAAAAGTTCTCCCAAAAGTCCTCATACTGCTTCCGTCGGCCGTGCAAGCATTTACCCCCGTTTGAGGTTTTCATGACTGCCGGCCATCGAGTCGAAGAACCTTTTGGACACACAGGAATGGCTAGCTACAGTATCCACCAAGAATTCTCCTACCTGACCTTCCACAGTTACTGGTATATACCACCATCTCCCTCCCAATGGGGATGGGTAACTGGTAAACTGGTGAAAGTCTCCAGAATCACCAAGATTCAATCCGAGTCCTCTTAAAAACTCCAGACAAGGATGACTTGGGGGAAGGTGTGTCCCACACACTCGGATCAACTCTTTAATCCATCCTTCCTCTTCCCCAGTGCGGCCACTCGCCATTTTGTCACCTCCAACACACATATCTGCACCAGGGTCCCTGGCCCGGGCCAGAATGCTGGAGTGCGAACCCACAGTCATCCGACCTCCAGGTATTCTTGATTCGAATTCTTCCACCGGATTACCCCCGGTAGCCTTTTGGCATTCGTTTCTCGATGGGGTTATACCCAATGCCGTGGATACAACCATCTCTAATTTCCCACTACGTCCGCTATGTCAGCATCCTGCTGATCTGCTTCGGCTTCGGCTTCATAATAAGCCGCCATTACTGGCTTTGCAGTACACTCTGATGAGTAGTGCACCATCCTCTGGCACCTAAAACATTTCACATGCTACCTGCTTGGCTCTGCTAACCACCACCCTGCGCATTCTGCGAATTGCCTGGGTTGCCAGCATCCAATCCGACATTATCAGGCTGTTCCACGGTATGTGGAATCCGCCAGTTTCGGCACTAGTGTCCAAACTGTCTCTTTGAACGAAGTCCGGATCCAAATTATGGACAATTGGGACTTCACTAATGCAAACTCTGCTAGTCCCACCATTTGGACCTTGGGTCCTTACATAGACCCCTTCTTGGTCAACATTTCGAGTTGCATTATCTTTAACAAACGGATTGTATGCACGCGTCAGCTGTTTTGGTGTTGAATAGGTAACAAAGTCACCCTGTTTAACAAATGGAAGGTCTGGGCTCGGGTCCGCACTCGTTGGAGGGGGATTAGTCTTTTCCTTATCCTGCAAGTAGCTTTCCATAGAAGACTTGTTTAGAGTCAGAGTCCCCACATCGGTGGTCAGGTTTCTCTGTTCCTCTCTTAACTGGGCATTCTCGGACAAGATTTCAGATCAAACCTTCTCATTGTCCTCAACTGCTCTGTTACGTTCTAATTGAGCGGCTTGCGTTTCTTTTTTTAAAGTATCTTTCAGTAGCTGATACTTCTCACTCTTTTCTTTCTGAGACCTCTGGTACTCAGTGATTTCCCTACGGATCTCATCTTGTTCTGAGACAAGCTTGGACTCTGTTTCGGCTTTTCAACTTCTCTTCCATTGCACCTAGCTCGGATTGTAACCTGTTCACATCCCGAGCTTTAGCAATCTCCTCGGATCTAGCTTTGTCAATAGCTCTCCGCCTATTGGCTTCCTCTTTCTCGAGTTCGGCCAACTTATTCTCCCTTCCCCTCTCTTTTGTTGTCTTCAGCTCCACTCTGTGGGCTAGGGATGACAGTCGATACTTGAGGTCGGATTCCCTCAGAATCACCTCTTGTTCTACAGAACGAAGTTTGTTAATCTGTTCTCGAGTCTCATCCTCTATCTTCTTTTGTGCAATCATGAAGGCTTCATATTGCTTCTTAGCTTGTTGCTTTACCTGGTCCCTGGCTTTTAAATAAGCCGAGGTCAACTTATATCCAGGGCCTATCCGTAGACCATGTTTGGATTTACAGCTTCCTCCCAGATTAAAAACTGAATCCGATAAGGCTTCATCTGACAATAGCCCCAGCCTATACATTTCCGTGGATCTCAGTAATGTATTCTGGTTGGTACCCTGTTGGGATGGGGCAGACCCGATGGGGATGTCGTCTGCCTTTACACCATGGTGTTTACCATCCCCTCCATCATCTCGATCACTATCGTGATCCGACAAAGTCATTAAAGGTCTTTCCTGCCTTATTCGGGTACTTGTATGTACCCCCTGCTCACTTGGCGTTACTGTCCTTGGAATAGGACTTTGGGCCTTCGGAGTCTTTAGACTACCAGCAGCGCCCATTGGGATACCGGCTTCTAATCCTTGCCTACTAGTTATTACTTGAGACCAATTGCTCAAGTTCAACCGGGTGGGTTTTACTAACCTGCTCAGCAATCCGGTATCCGGGGCCACATGGCTAGAGATACTCGGGTACAGTTTCACGACCCCATCACCCATCTTGGTGGGATCGGTTGTCATACTGGGTGTAGAGAATGCTCTCTGTACACCAGCCGAGTCATACAGAAACTGTACAGATATTGTTGACCCGGCTTCCAGTCTCACAATAAATACTGAGTGGCTATGAACCGACTGGTCATGGCACCAATGTGGGATGAGATTATATTGGGTGGCTCTTAAGCTCGCTTATATACTAGAAGTAGCACACAACACAAAAGGTTTGGGTTGGGCAAAGCCCTTTAACTTCCCATCTGTTCGGATGAGCTTTATTAGAGAAGGATAGAGCAACGTCTGGACTGGACTAGGTCCAGTCCCCTTCTGCCGTTCGTCCAGCTCCTTAGTAGGAGCTGGATGCGAGGCATGGTGCTGCCCCCTCTTGTACCAAACGGGTATCGCAAAGCGACACCTGGTTGGCATATAAGGAACAAGCACCACACGAGCACATCTCTCGGATGATCCGCACTAATATATATACGACGATGCCGGCCCCTACACCAGGTAGGTTATAAAAGTCCCACCCCCCCTTTTTTTCAATGAAACTGTATCATACAATGTCAAGCCAGGCATTATTATGATATCACGAAGGGAGTGATCACTTTTCATCTATGGGGTGGCTTTGCAGAAACAAGAAAAATATATTGCCCCCTCCTTTTGAGGATTTACTCTTTTTTTCATCTTTTGGTTTGGTTTGGTTTGGTTGATTTTACCTCCATTAAAAGTTAGCAGAGAGACTATGTTTTGATTCTTTCCTATTTTCCCCTACTTATCATAGGGCAATGCCTAACTGGCTAAGGCTTCTTTATATTTCATATTTTGCAAAAGAGCTTGGTTTCTCGCAGGAAATCAAGAATCTCCTTGTTTCCAGTGCTGTGGAAAACACTGTTCATTGTCGTTGGATTTTTCAGGAATATCTTCCTGCTTCTCTTGGTTGCCTGACAATGTAGCATGAGATGTTCCACACTCAGCTGAGTGTTGCATGCCTGACATACAGGTGCCACTTCACCTTTCAGAAGGTGACTGTGTGTCAGTTTGGTGTGACCAGTCCTTAGACGGGTCAGTTTCACCTGTTCTGATCTTGTCAGGTTTTCTTCTGTAAAAGTTTTGCCGACTGTTGGTCGGATGGTTCGCAGCTTGCTACCATTTGCAGCGTTCCATCTGCGCTGCCATTTTTCCTGAACATGGACTTTTGCCATAGGACATCTGTGTATGGCATTTGGTCGGCCCCTACAGGCCTCCTCAGAGCATTTTTTGCAGCAGTGTCTGCAGCCTCATTTCCTTCGATTCCTATGTGGCTTGGCACCCAACACATAACCACATCTTTACTTTTTGTCTTGTTTTCTGTGTGCGCTTCCCGGATGGCTTGGATTACAGCATTTTTTGGATATAGGTCACTTATGGCTTCTAGACATGGGTGGGAGTCTGAAAAGATGACAAATTTCATCGAGACCTTGATCCATTTCAATGCCTGCAATAAAGCGTTTCCTTCTGCAGTGAAGATACTACTTTGTTTGTGGAGTGCCTTCTTCAGGTTACCAAAAGGTGTGTGGACAGCGAATCCAACACGGCTGCCATCTTTGGAACCATCAGTGAAAATGGCTTTGTGGTCATTGTACCTCCCCCTCAGTGCCCTGTATTCTTTCTCAAATACATGATCAGGGGTTTTGCTTTTCTTATTCTTGTCAAGGTCAAGGTTCACCTTTGGTGTCTCTTGCTCCCATGGAGGGGTCTTAGGGGGTTTGTCTGTCAGAATCCGTTTCATCGGAATCCTAGCCTCTTGGATCAGTGCTTTAGCTCTCACAGCCGTTTTTGTTGTTGAAAATCAACTTGCGAGCTGGATTTGATGGATCAGCCCGCACTGTATACTGTAGTGTGAGCTTCTCCCGGCGCAAGTCCAACGGTGGAATACCTGCCTCCACATGGAGGCTAGATGCCGGTGTTGTCCTAAATGCACCAAGACATAGTCTGAGTCCCTGATTTTGAATGGGTTTCAAACCATCCAAATAGGACTTTGGGGCAGAGGCATAGACCATCGACCCGTAGTCCAGACGTGACTGAATGTACATCCTGTACAGGGTCAGTAGAGTCTTTTTGTCACATCCCCAATCTGGATGACTGAGGACCTTTAACAGGTTCATTGCTTTTTGGCATTTCCTTCTCAGGTATTCCACATGCGGCTTGAAGGACAGGATCCTGTCAAACACCAATCCGAGGAATTTTATTTCTTTCTCGACCGTTGCTCATAAAGAGTCAGGTGTGGTTCTTCCTTACATCCCCGTCTCTGACAGAAATGTACTGCACAGGTCTTGCTCTCTGAGAACTTGAACCCGTTTGTGTAGCTCCATTCCTCCAGTCTAGTCAGTGTCTGCTGGAGGCGGCGTTCTATTGTGGGCATGTGCCTTCCTTTGAAGCAGATGACAAAATCATCTACGTAGAGGCAGCACTGTACATTGTCGTGTAGTTGTTTGGTGATACTGTTGATTTTCATCTTTTTTTTTTTTTTGCCCCCTCCCAGGAACGGAAAATCGTGGATAAAGGTAAACATTTTGAAATATAGTAAAGCATGGGCTTTTTGCTGAAAAAGGTAAATTAGCCTACATCCCCCCACCCTCCTCGGGGGTTGATAACATTTTGCCCCCCCCCCCACCGTTGTTAAAAAGGATCACTCCCTAATGCCCATGTCCCATGTCCCTAATATGGTACAATATGGGTCTGGACCCTAATATCGACATGGTGACATGGCCCTTTCAGTTCTTGAAATCGACATGTTACATGGAGTGACAAATTATGAGATTGGGAAATATAAATCTAGTGACATATGACATGGCCCTTTCTTAAAATCGACAGGTTACATGGACCCCCCCCCATCTAGACCCCACCAGTTGCTAAGCCCCTATATCCCATGTCACCAAATAAACAAATCCCGTTTTAACAGTTACTATTCCCATATCCCATTTATTCTCCCAATATTAGGAGTCCCAAAGTCCCATATCAATTATAAGAAATGCCCATGTCCATGTCTGGCCACTGTGGTATAATCCTAACTTAATTCTACTGCTGCTATTCTCATCAGTCCCTGTGGCGCAATGCATATGGAATTGGATTTGGGATCAGTAGGGTATGGGTTCGACCCCTGACCTTGGCAATAGAATTCTCGTAGGTTTTAACATGTGACATATGACATGTACTGGGTGCCTGATATCCATGGATATCAGCACACCTTACAAAGGTCATGATGCATGCATCGTGGTGTTCAATATCGACAGGTATCAGAATGGGAATATCCAGGAAAAACACCCTGAGTCACAGAAATCGTGTAATAAGCAGTACTATAACACTGTATTTGGGAAACACAGGGGTGTAAAGGGTTAACAAAAAAGAAGCTGAAACGATATTTCCAATTTTTCTAAGGGAGTGATCACTTTTTAACAACGGGGGAGGGGGAGTTGGTGAAATGTGTCCGCCCCCCTTAGAAGGCGCCCGAAAATAAGGACAGGATCCTGTCAAACACCAATCCGAGGAATTTTATTTCTTTCTCGACTGTGAGGCGTTGCTCATAAAGAGTCAGGTGTGGTTCTTCCTTACATCCCCGTCTCTGACAGAAATGTACTGCACAGGTCTTGCTCTCTGAGAACTTGAACCCGTTTGTGTAGCTCCATTCCTCCAGTCTAGTCAGTGTCTGCTGGAGGCGGCGTTCTATTGTGGGCATGTGCCTTCCTTTGAAGCAGATGACAAAATCATCTACGTAGAGGCAGCACTGTACATTGTCGTGTAGTTGTTAGGTGATACTGTTGATTTTCATCTTTTTTTTTTTTTTGCCCCCTCCCAGGAATGGAAAATCATGGATAAAGGTAAACATTTTGAAATATAGTAAAGCATGGGCTTTTTGCTGAAAAAGGTAAATTAGCCTACATCCCCCCACCCTCCTCGGGGGTTGATAACATTTTGCCCCCCCCCACCGTTGTTAAAAAGGATCACTCCCTAATGCCCATGTCCCTAATATGGTACAATATGGGTCTGGACCCTAATATCGACATGGTGACATGGCCCTTTCAGTTCTTGAAATCGACATGTTACATGGAGTGACAAATTATGAGATTGGGAAATATAAATCTAGTGACATATGACATGGCCCTTTCTTAAAATCGACAGGTTACATGGACCCCCCCCCCCCATCTAGACCCCACCAGTTGCTAAGCCCCTATATCCCATGTCACCAAATAAACAAATCCCGTTTTAACAGTTACTATTCCCATATCCCATTTATTCTCCCAATATTAGGAGTCCCAAAGTCCCATATCAATTATAAGAAATGCCCATGTCCATGTCTGGCCACTGTGGTATAATCCTAACTTAATTCTACTGCTGCTATTCTCATCAGTCCCTGTGGCGCAATGCATATGGAATTGGATTTGGGATCAGTAGGGTATGGGTTCGACCCCTGACCTTGGCAATAGAATTCTCGTAGGTTTTAACATGTGACATATGACACGTACTGGGTGCCTGATATCCATGGATATCAGCACACCTTACAAAGGTCATGATGCATGCATCGTGGTGTTCAATATCTACAGGTATCAGAATGGGAATATCCAGGAAAAACACCCTGAGTCACAGAAATCGTGTAATAAGCAGTACTATAACACTGTATTTGGGAAACACAGGGGTGTAAAGGGTTAACAAAAAAGAAGCTGAAAAGATATTTCCAATTTTTCTAAGGGAGTGACCACTTTTTAACAACGGGGGAGGGGGAGTTGGTGAAATGTGTCCGCCCCCCTTAGAAGGCGCCCGAAAATATTCTGTCCCCCTCTTTTATTCTTTTGTAGCGTGCAGGCTTTTTCTCTCAAAAGGGGTGAATTTTTTTGTCACCCTCCCTATGAGGGGTCTGAAATTTTTTTGTCCCCCTCCAAACCCCAAACCCCTGTTGTTAAAACATGACCACTCCCTAATAGATCCAATATATATATATATATATATATATATATATATATATATATATATAGTGGCGTAGACCAAGGGGTCGGTGGAGGTGACGGAGCTGTCCTGTTGCGGAGGCAGAGGAACCACCGGCCCCGGAGTCACGTCAAACGTTCTGTATTACCATATATGTATTTAGGTGTAGACCGAGAGGGCGGTGGCAATGCCAAAACCATCCTGGTGCAGGGGCGGAGGAGCCACCAACCTCGGAGTCACACCAAAACGTTCTATTTACCTTGCGTTCGGGGGAGGGTTCCATCGACGCTGGGTCTCTGTCGGAGACGCCAGCGTTGGAGAAACGGGAAGCGTATAAATAGGAGGGGATCGACACCATTAGTTCAGTTTGGATCCACGGGTGGTGGTGTCTACATCTTCTGGCTTCCCTTCCTTATGCTAGGATTTACACAGAGATACTTAGCTGGTGTGGCAGAGGATGCCAGGAAATAAAGTGTCATTACTATAAGAAGCCGAGTTGTGTGGTACTTCTGCATTGCAATAGTTGACTCCGATAAAAACGCTACATATATATATATCTAATATATCCAATATATATATATATATACATATATATATATATATATATATATATATATATATATATATATATATTTATATCCCAATAGGATTTGGGGATACATATATTTGCAAGAAAATTGAGAAATTTTAAAATTTCATCATTAGGCCTAACATAGGCTTGACTTTGATGGGCATTTTATGACTGTTTCTTCTTTTCTTTCCCAAAAGGTGTGGGAGTGGAGCAAAACACTCTTTGCCCACCCCCATCCCACCCCCAAATCCTTATTGATTCATGCATCATTGGTCGTCATGATGCATAAATGCAGCACTGAAGTGCGTAGGTTCACCCAGGGTGCATTCGTGCATCATGACAACCAATACACATCATTTACATTAATGCCCAAATTTTTCGACCTCTTGACTGGTCGGTGGGGGGGGCAAAATCTTTTGAACTAGATCTGAGTGGTGGTGGTGGTGGTGGTGGTGGTGGTGGTGGTAGGGGATATATTGACTCTAAAGCCTTAAAAGAGGGAGGGGGTAATTTTTTTTTCACAAGTCCGCCCCCCCCGTTATTAAAAGATGATCACTCCCTTTATATGTCAGTAGTATAGTATGTATCGGAACAGGACTATAGCTAATCTAAGGATATTACTCACTGGGGATGCAGCCAATCAGAGGCCTCCATTTGGTCATATGACCTGTGACTTCACTGGACCCCCGTGGTGCATGCCCATATATGGTCATGTGACCTTGACTTGACCTCATTTGCATAATAGGCCAGGCCTCCATTTGGTCACGTGACCTGTGACGTCACTGGACCCCCCTGGTGCATGCCCATATATGGTCATGTGACCTCGTCCTTAACCTGATTAGGGGTGTGCATACCCATATTTGGTCATGTGACCTTGAGCTCGACCTAATTAGGGGATTACCCTGGTCACGTGACCCCTCATTTTGTATAATATACCACGCCCCCTTGACCTATTTAGGGGAACAGGACTATAGCTAACTACAGGATGCAGCCAATCAGAGGCCTCCATTTGGTCAAGTGAGCTGTGGGTGCATGCCCATATATGGTCATGTGACCTTGAGCTCGATCTAATTAGAGGTGTGCATGCCCATATATGGTCATGTGCTCCATTTGGTCATGTGACATGGTGTCGAGTTCCTTATTTGGAAAATAGGCCACGCCGCCTTTGGTCACGTGACCTACACCCTGTGCATGGTGAGCTCCTTATTTGGAAAATAGTCCACACCCCCTTAGCCAAGTAGAGGCCTTCATTTGTGACCTGATTATGTAAATGGGGGTTGGTTAACCACTTAACCTTTTTGTATGTAAACAACACATGATTTAACTATGTGTTTTTTTTTGGGGGGGTAAAAGGGAAAAACCCTTGGGGCAGGGAGGAGGCCCTTGGGGTGGGGGGGCTCCCTTGATATTGTAATGTATGACCGTCGATGGTTCGGAAAGAATCACGAATACGAGTATATCCAGTTTCAAAAGGCAACAAGTATTTATTCAGTATCCTAAGTTACAGGGAGCTAAATAGATTCCGTATGGTCGAGAGGGTGTTCGGAAAGCTCGGACTTATGACTACCAGGTAAGATCTCGGAGTCAGTACGTTCTGATGTTATTCCTATGGAATCCGGTAGGATTCTCTCGTCCTAGGTTCCGACCGGACTATTATATAGCCACAGGGGTTGGGTGGCGACCTCTCGTGTTTAACCCCCGCAGCCCGGAGGGCGGTGCTGCCACCACCCGCCAGGCGTACCAGGCTCTCAACCCGAAAGGCCGCTCCACTCGGAACCTAGGCAACCCGTAAGCCATGAACACTATTACTAAACCGTGCCCCTACACTACCCCCACCAAGACTATAACAAGGTGTTACACAACGGGTAGAAACTAAGTTATAGTATTAACAATAGCAATATATATAAAGGGCGCACGGCTGGCTTACAGGTTGACTGACTCTACATTAAAGTATAAACATGGGAATATGATGAGTATTGATATGGTTATATAAACACATTCACACCATAGTATGTACCTTATGAGTGTAATAAATACATCTAATTAGATGTTTGTTTAAGTGTTATTATTTACACAGTACATATAGAGTTTCAGGTGTTTGATCATCATAGTTTATACAATAGGAAATGGAAGACTTAATACAACTGCTTCCATATATACCATGTTAACCTGGAGTATTGTTTTGACTATCCGAACTAGATTAATAAGTAAATACCATATTTAGGGTTGAACCCATACGGGTTGGTAAAAATAACATATTTAACCTTTAGGTTCGGAAATAACAAAAAAATTTTACTATGTACTCGATAGTTATAGTTACAATACAGATTTAAGTTAGAGTACATGTATTCAACGATTAACCTAGGATACCTTGGTAAGTATGATATGTGAATAATATTAATAACGTTTGTAAATGGTTTTTACACATTTGTAGCACCGGAAAAACATATATAACCTTGAACACATAGTGGTGTTAAAGATCTGGTCTTAACAATTGCCAGATATATGTAGTTTAATTAAATAGTAGCCTACCAGTGTAGCAGGAAACTGTACAAATATATAAAATTAAGTGATAACGTAGTTTTCATATCACCTATGAAGTTTTCCGAGTGTATGGCCGTCCCATCGTCTTGATATCGTGGTGTGGTGGTACTAGCTCAGGGCCTCTCGGGACCTTTCAGAGTCTATGTACGGGATCGTCCATTTCCTAGGGTCTGGAATGTCCATTCCGGTCGTGTTGGGCCTTTTCATAGCGTATCGTAATCATCTGCTACCAGCCATCGTATCCATTCCAGGTCAGCACTCATCATACTGTTCAGATTCATGTTAGAACATATTATTAGAAAGAATCAGAAATGCACAGATTAATCCTATCATACTTATTTACTTTGGGAATCCTTGGGTTTCTCAGGTTCTAACCCATACAGAGCGATCTGTTCATCGATCATATCCTTGGCTTCACGGCGAGTGCCATCCCAATCAGACAGTCTCTTTCCGAAAGCTTCAAAAAACTTCTGATTCAGGAAATCTACCTCGCTCCTGGCCTTAGCAACCTCAACAGTCCAGAATTCAGCAGCTTTCTTCTGACGTGCCTCCTGGGTTTCTAATTGCTTCATTTTTTCCTTATGTTCGATATCTCGTTCTGATTCAATCCGACTTATTTCCAGAGATTGGATTGCCTCAGTCATATGCATTACTGAACCTACAACATTTTGCAGGTATTCTACGGATAGTGCATGATGACGTTTTTGCCAGTCGATCATGCAGCTCTTTTGTATCTGAAAACTTTCCGGAGAAATGTCCACAATGTCATAATTGACTGGGTCCTGAATATACGAACTCCGGCTTGGCAGTGGTTCGCGTTCGGAATAGTCAGATGATCCAGAGTGTTTCCGACGTCTGGGGTTTTCAGACAGACTTCCAGATGCTACGGAAGAGGTTGCCACGTCTCCCTGGGAAGTGGAGATCGTGACACCCCTGCCATTCCCGACAGGTGGTGGGGCTGGCTTAGCCCAGTTTCCGACAGTTCGGTTTTCGGATGATGCAGATTTGGGTGTTCCCCTTCCGATACCAGTGGGCCGTTCCCTACCCCGTTGGCTAAGGGTCTGGGTCTCAGGCCCGGATGGTCCCATTGCCGGAAAGTCCTTATCTTTATCCTTATTCACATCGAACACAGGTGGGGCAGCGCCTCTCAATGCAGACAGAGGAGACGGTGATTCCCGATTGCGATCCCTACGCTCAGGTGCCAGGCGTTGGATTCCACGGAATGAAATCTTACCCGGTTGTGGCTTCATACGTTTTGCGGATGTGGCCTTATTAGAGTCCCGATAGGCGCTGTCGCCCCGGTACTCCCTCATCTCTCCGAACTGTTCATTAGTAATTCTTAATCTACCCGCAGTGTAGTTCAGATGAAACGCTGCCTCCAGTTTGGAATTGGCGTGCGTTTCGACTTCACACAATCTACCGACTTTAGAGTTCAGACTCCGGAAGTTGGTTTTCTTCCAGGAGTCCCACTTATCGATCAGAAGTTTGTGCAGATCCAAGGCTGCCTTCAGAGCTGCTTTCACACCGATCTGGTGTTCATCTGTCAGATGTCGGACCAGCTCACTCTTCCGAACCGTGGTTATTCCAGAACAGATGGCGCTGTTCCTACCTTTGTTCATATAACACATATACACCGGGTGATGGTGCATATGTTCCTCCACTATGTGACGGATGAATCTCATATGGGAGCTGAACTTTTCAGGTTCATCACTCCCCCTAGCACAGATGATAAACGGACAGGTGGTGTTGGTCTCCTTATCCCAACTGTCGATGGCCCACTTGATCTTACAGTAGGCATCGAAATCATAATACTCCTTATTCCGGTTGTCGATGGTCTGTTCGACCCAGTTAACATAGAAGTAATTGGGATTCCGGTCCTGACGAGTGTACCTCATCCACTCTTCATCATCTTGCTCCCCATCCATATTAATGAACGGAGGGCAACTGTAGTACCGAGTGTTTCGTTTACACTCTTCCAGAGATTTGGGAATCAATTGCTTGAACCCACTCCTAACATTGTTCCATATTTTCTTCTCATCGAGGGTGGGTGCTCCCTCGTCATCATATAACTCGGGATGGTCTATGTCGGTAGACCAATCCCACGTATGCGACTCTGTAGTATCCTGTGAGCCGGAAGCCACAGGTTTCGGAACCACTGGGGTCTTCGGAATGTCGCCAGTTGGCTTCGGACTCGTAGATGCCGCTACTAGACTTGCCTCGTCTTCGGCTTCTTTTTCTTCCAACTTCTGTCTCTCCTCCTTCTCTTTTCTCTTAACCAGTGCTTTCGCCTTCTTAGTCATACTTTGCTTCCAACCTTCTTTTTCCTTAACAGTGCCCTTCGTGGTTACTCGGGCCTGCATCCGGGCTTTGGTGTCTTCTACTAACGCACTCTGCCCGGTACTTATTTCAGTTAATTTTTCCCTTTGTTTTCTTAATACTTCTTCTTGTTGTTCCAACTTCTCCTCGGATTCTGATTGCATTCTTACGTTTTCTCTTTCGATCCGGCTGTCTTCAGCTCGCAGCTCGGTCTCGGAAAGATTTTCGGAAGAGGCGGAAGATCTCCTGCGGGTAGGCTTAGCCGTAGCCCCTCCCCCAGTTTCACTTCCATCATCGATATCCATATGATCCGATCCTGAATCAATCTTAACAGGGCTCGGTGGGTTTCGTGACGGCTGCATCCCGTACCAGAACAGGGACGCATGCTCCTCAACGGTGGCTTCCGGGTGTTCCCGGCCCCACTTGTCCTTAACGTAAGAAACCGTACGGAAGAACTCATTGTTCACACTCATACCGGTAGCGAAATCCATATAGTTTAGTAACCATATGTCCGGAATGGATAAATCCTCAGGGATTGCTTTCTTAATTAAGTTCCTCCACATCTCAGGAATCTTTTCCGGTTTTGATGTTTTCGGATTCCAGATGTATTCTTTCTCAATGAAGATCGTATCACCATTCGGCCACGCGATGCTTCCCAACGTATAGTCAATCTTACCATGATTTTCCGGGGGGTCCATCATGGATTCAATTGATTCTGAAAGTACGGATTTTGCTGGGGAGGGGGGTGGAGGCATCTCCGACGTTCCCACTCCACTAGTGTTCAGATCCAGACATACCAGCGTGTTTGCTGCTTCCCTATCCTCCAGAATTGCTTCTTCCTCGGGATGGATTGGGCTCATTCCCGAACGGTCCTCCATATCCACCTCCATACTGGATTCAGACAACATCTTTTCCGCCATTTAGACGGAAATTCGGACTCGTAAACTGGTCTCAGTAATACTTCAACGTACTCTTCGACCTTATAATCTTAGTTAGTGTTCGTATTTATCAGAATATAGCGCTTACAGCAGGGAAAAGCTACCGAGCAAAATCAAGCACGTCGAGTTTCCTCGGCGTAGACGCTTGATTAAACAAGATGGCGTCACATCATGCGAGAAACCCCAAACCCGAGGTCAAGGGTTATACCCTCGTTCCGGTTAATTGGGTCACGCGGTGCCACGTGCTTTCCACGCATTCGTAAACAAAACGGTCTGTCAGAGCTCATATTGTCTTCCCGGCTCGATATCATCTGGAGTACACATGGAGAATACGTATAGCCTTATGCCGATACGTCGGATTAATCCGTCCATTACCCAATGGAACCTCGAGGAGCCGACAACAGAGCAGGTTAGAGCGGTTTCATTGCAACCTGACGAGCATCCCGAAGGTGCTGTCAACATAGTTGACACCACTCTCTGTCATAACAAGTAACAACACAAACATTTAAAAGTGCGACATACATAAAAACAGGACTATACATCGTTGTGTTTCAGGATTCAATACTTATTAGAACCTATTGTCGGGCTCATTTAGGTAACACCGCTTCTCTGAGCAATCCTAGCACTACGGCGAACGCCCTCCTTAATAGTTCTATTTTTAGCGTTGGGGGACTCCGCTCCATTCCCGAGATCCAATCTAGCCTTTGGGTTCCCGGTCCGCTTTGTCCTCCCTACTCCTGCCGAGACTTTTTTATTTGACATGACACCGTCGTACGTTCCCATACAGATCTCTTATAAAGCAGGTGGTTTCCGAAATTATCTGAGTTATGACGTGTGGGCCATCCCAGCTAGACACTACTTTCAATCTATCGAGGGGTTTGTAGAATCTAAGGACTCTATCTCCCACCCTGAAAAATCTAGGTTTCAGTCCAGTGTCATAGCCCACTTTCTGCCATTTCGCTGATTTCTCTAACTGATTCCGAACTAGTTCACAAGCTTTCTTAAAGTTATCCCGTAAGGATTCTACAAACATAATCGAACACGGGGTTTCAGGACTTATTCCGATTACCCCAAATACTAGATCTGCTGGCATTATGATGTCTTCACCATAAACCAACATGTTCGGAGTGCAATTAGTAGAAGCATGCACCGTGCTATTATATGCATGCACTACGAAATCACATTGGATATCCCAATCATCCTGATATTTATTCACTAATGGTTTCAGAACTTGTAGTAGGGTTCTATTGAATCGTTCTACTAAGCCGTCCGACTGGGGTCGGTACGGATTAGTGCGCGTCTTGCAGATAGCTAAGTACTTGCACATTTCCTGAAACAATTCTGATTCAAATTCCCTTCCCTGATCACTGTGGAGCATTAGGGGGACCCCGTATTGCAACACCCAACCTCTCACGAAGGCTTCCGCACAAGTGATGGCTTTGTGATCTTTCAGAGGGAACACTTTCGTATATTTCGTATAGTAGTCGCAAACAACCATCATGCAAGTGTTACCTCTAGGGGTTGTATTAAACCCGCTAATGATATCAATTGCAATCCTGGCGAAGCGTACACCGAATAATTCCTGAACCAATGGGTTCTTTCCTAACCCTTCCCTGGGTTTATTCTTACAACATTCGGGACAAGTGGCGATCCACCTTAGCAGATCTCCACTCATTCCCGGCCAGTAGTATCTCCAGGTAAGTCTTTCCAGAGATCTACTCTTTCCGAAATGACCACTTGTCACGTGGCCATGGCAGTAATACATAATATCCCGACGCATAGCGCTCGGAATAACAATCTGAAGAATCTTTTTAGTCGGACTAATTTTCCACCTACATAAGATTCCATCTCTGACCTCTAGCTCGGTCCATTGGGCTAGTAGTCTTCTCATTTCCCTGTTCTCCATACTGATAGCAGGACGGACAGGTTTGATCCCTAACGGAACTGTTTCCAGGAGTTTCTTGGTAATGGGGTCCTTACCCTGGAACTTGCGAATGATCTCTGGTGACCATTCTATTAAAGTTCCCGGATAGTCCCGGAGTGGCATATGCGCTGCAGCGATCACGGCGTTATGCTGTCCGCAATCGCCACAACTCCCTCGACCACATTTCCGAATTGGCTTCCTAGATAGGGCGTCCGCATTAGTGTGCTTCTTCCCCGACCTATGTTGGATCTGGCTATGCTCCAACCCAAATTCCGAAAGGTGCGCCAACCATCTGCCTATCATCCCCTCGGCATCCTTGAAATTAAGGAGCCATCGGAGAGACGAATGGTCAGTTCTTAGTGTAAAATCAGATCCCCATAAAAAATGTTTAAATTTCTTAGTATACACCACCACAGCCAGAAGTTCCCTCTTGGTGGTGCAATAATTCCGTTGGGCCTTATTCAGAGTGTTGCTAGCAAATGCGATCGGGACTTCCACACCATCCTGGACCTGGGATAGTGCGGCTCCAATGCTGTCATTACTAGCATCCGTATCCAATATGAAGTGATCTGAAGGGGTTGGGTATTTTAATACTGGGGTATCCGTAAATAGGGACTTTAGTTTCCTAAAAGATTCCTCCTGATCATTACCCCATGGGAATGGTTCCCGAGTTCTCCCAGGCGTCCAATGGGCAATACTCTGCATAGGGAAACTCACTCGAGAGTATCCCAGAATGAAGTCTCTGTAGTAACTACAGAACCCCAGGAAAGATCGCACCTGCTCAGCAGTTGTTGGTCTTTCCCAGTCCTGGACACTCTCTACTTTTTCCGGATCAGCTTTAATCCCCTCTGTGGATATAATCCTACCGAGGTACGTAATGGCCTTCTGAAATAATTTACATTTCTTAGGTTTCAGACGTAATCCATTGGACACTATCCTCTTGATCACTTCTTCCAGATTATTTAAACATCCTCGGAATGTCTTTCCGAAGACAATTACATCGTCTAGATATACTAGACATTTCTTCCATAATAGATCACTCAGGATAGTTTCCATCATGGCTTCGAAGGTAGCAGGTGCGTTACATAATCCAAAGGGCATAACCCTATATTCGAACAGGCCTAGGTGACTGGAAAACGCTGTTTTCTCTATGTCCTTGGGCTCCATTCCGATCTGCCAATACCCGGACTGAAGATCCAGGGTGCAGAACCAATCATTCCCTCCCAGGGCATCTAAAGTTTCATCCACCCTGGGCAGAGGGTATGAGTTTTTCTTAGTTAATCCGTTTAATTTCCTATAATCCACACAGAAGCGAATGCTTCCATCCTTCTTAGTGGTCATGACGACTGGACTGGACCAGGGACTGGTACTAGGCACAATCACCCCCTTTTCCAACTGATCTATTATCTCATTTTCACAAATGATTTTCTTTTTAAGTGGTAATCGGCGATACGGAATCTTGAAGGGCTCCGCCTCTCCGGTGTTGATATGGTGTAGTACCTTATCATTCCGGCCCAAAGGACCACCAGATTAGCCAAAGGCGTCCTCATATTTCCGTATCAGATTCCGAACTTCCATCTTCTGATAACTGTTCTCCAGAGAGGATTCCTCTATTAAATTATCCAACTCCATATTCATTTTCTCCTTCCCGAACAATTTATGTTCGGGTTCCCGAATGTCCTCTCGTACTCCATTTATCAGCGTCATGGACCCAAGTCTGGATCCCTTCTGCAGATAGATGGTCCTATCGCTTCGGTTCATCACTGGCAGTACATTCCAGAATGGATTTCCTACCAGAGTGTCTACTGATTCAAGCCCAATGCTGGCTAATTGAACCACATCTGGCTCAAATACTCCTTCTTGGTCTTTCAGGTTCCTATCTGAAGTACAGAGTACATCGCAGGAGACACCCGGGGGTATCTTTACTGTATCCACTACGCTGACTATGGCACTTATCTGTCTTAGTACACACTTCACTTGGATGTCGTAGGGCTTCCGGATTCTCAACTTTCCACTACATGGGTTCAGTTCGGCCTCAAAAAGGCTCGCGAAGTCCAATCCAAGTATCCCGTCATCGTTCATATTGGCTATAGTAGGAGAGAGCACATACTCCTTCCCACCAATAGATGCCTTCATAAATGTTCTACCAAGAACCTGCATACGAGTCCCATCGGCCGTACAAGCGTTTACCCCCTTTATGAGGTTTTCACTCTTGTCCGGCAAGAGGCTGTAGAACTTATTGGAGATCATCGAGTGGGTAGCCCCCGTATCGACCAAAAATTCCCCAGTCCTACCCTGGGTCGTAACAGACACATACCATCTCCTACCTCCCAGGGGGGAAGGGTTTCCGGTAAACCTATCGAAATCTTCCGAAATGCCGAGATCCAATCCATGGTCTTTCAGATGCTCCAGACATGGATGATTCGGGGGAAGGTGTGCTGCACATACACGTGTGAATACCTCTATCCACCCTTCCTCTTCTCCAACGCGTGTACTTTCTTTCATCACCAACTTAGTGTCCTTACTTTTGTTGGAGTCCCCGGCCATAGGAGGGGCGAGGGGATCAATCTCGGATCCCTCCTCCTCGGGTGTAATCATTTCGGATTCATCAGATGGTTTATCAGGGACAGTACTCTGGCATACAACTAGTTTCCGGGTTGAGCAATCCGCCTCCTCCTCAACCCTCCTTAATTTTCCGAATTAGGTTCTATCTCCTCAACTGCTGACATATTCCGGGGGACTGGCTCAGCAGCTCGGCATTCGTAGGCTACATGACCCATTTTCTGACAGCGATAACATCTGATCCTGGACTTATCATACCTCGGTCTTCTATATCGGTGACCTTCAAGGTCCTCCCGGAAAGACTTTAGCATAGTTTCCATCATGCTCTTCATATCTAGGTTTCCAGATGGCCCACTCTCATCCTTCTTAACTATAGTTTCCTTAGGTTCGGAAACATTCTTATCGCGACTCTCGGGAACTCCCCACCTTTGTTGAGTAGTAAAGGACCTCCTGGGAATAAACTTCTTAGCATTCTTAGGGAACCTCAGCGCTGAGATTGTACCATCTTCTTCTTCATACTCTACTACCTCATATTCAGCTTCAGTTTCCGAGACAGCAGCTGCTGCAGTAGGAATTACTGGTTTCAGATCAGGGAGTACCATACTGGCAGTTTCCCTAGGGACAAATCCGGAAAGAAAAGTTTTCTTTTTATTCAAATTGGCTATGGCATCACATAACGTCTTCATAGTCGCACCCGGACCCCATGCTCGGTAAGCACAGTCCTGGTGGTCTTTTTCTCGTAATCCTCGTACAAAGTGTGAGATCAATTCATCACTCACATAATCATCATCCATTACCAGGTTAGGTCTAGCCTTCCGTAGTAGTATCTGAAGTTCCAATCCATAAACCTGAACCGATTCTCCCGGCTTCTGAATTCTCTTCCTATACTGAGTCATCGGGTCCTCCGACACTATGTTCCCGAGATAGGAACTGCCAATCTCGACTAGCTGAGCGTATGTTCCTCTATTCCTATACTGCTCTCTCCAATGATCCACGGCAATCCTACCTGGTCCCTTTTTCAGACATCTTACCAATATAGGTAAGGATTCGTCTTCATCATATCCATCTACCTCACGGTCGTCCGTGAACTCCGAAAACCAATCTTTCCATGGTTCTGATCCATCGAAAGACTTAGTCTCGATCTGATTCTTCTTAGCTGAAATCTCCCTACTTTTCAATCGGGTACATTGCTCCAGACTCCAATCCAACATCTTCTGATCCTTAGTTTTCCTACCACCCCCACCAGACCCATTAGATCCCGGACCACCGGATCCCGAATGGTTGTTGTTCGGACTGTTCCAGAAAGTGAATCCATACCCTGTATTCATACCGGGTTGGGATCCTGTACCCCCAGGGGCCTGAGCGCCTGTGTGATGAGTCCCTCTATCACACGGGGTATGGTTATTATTCTGATCTGTGTTGGTTTGGCTACACGTCTGATTATCCACCCTATAGGTCTGATCGTTTGGAATAGAGTGACTGCTGTCCTGTAACTGGTCAGATATGTCACCCAGCTCATCAGCGCCCCCTGGAGGGGTGTGACTTAATTGACTAGGGGTCGGGGCTGGCCCCCTGGTGTCAATATACTGATATTCACCATCAGTGGTGAAGGTGGCATCCCTTTGACCCACACTTAGCCGGACATTCCTATCCTTACCGGGAACGTATTTGTCTCCTACGACATTCCGGGTGGCCTGATTATTCACAAAGGGATCATACCCCTTCTTCAGAATGGGTTTTGGGGTAGAGGTGATCGCTGGACCTTCCTCCTCGCCATCCCGTGGGATACCACTGATATCGGGCTCCTCCAATGCTTTCTCATTCTCATCTGATTCCTCACAATCCGGTTCTTCTTCACCGGAATCATCAGATCCTTCCTGCATCATTCTTAGCTTTGTAATTTCATATATAAGGTCATCCCTCTCCTGGTACAACTCCCGATTGTTATCCTGAATGTCAGTAATCAATCTATCATTTTCCTGAATGTGCTGCTCCCGAAGGGCCACATGTTCTTTCTGTTGTTTCTCTATAATTTTCTGATTTTTCTCGTAGACCTCATGTTGAGCTTCGATTTGCTTTTCTAAATCAGCAAGGCGCGCACTGGCAATATTTAGCCCCGTTCGGTATTGTCCTAGGGTCTCGTCATGCTCTGAAGTCTTAGTTTCCAAGGTGGAGGTAGCCAGACTCAGCTGCATTCCGACTTCCTCGACATCCTTCTCGTACCTCTCATACTCGGCTTTCTTACCTTGAATCATAGCCCCGATCTCCCGGAGTCGAGTACGATGGGTATCCACCTCTTGTTCCAAGCTTTCAGTGGTACGTTCTAATAATCCCTTACTTTTATTCAAAATCCCAATTTCGTCTTGGAGACCTTCGATCTCTCTTTCGAATTCCTTGATCTTATTTTGTCTTCGCTCACCCTCTTTCTTCTGATATTCCAGTAGTTTTTCAACCCTGGACTTCTCCTGAGCGCTCATCCGCCTCCATTCCGCATGAGCTAGTCTGTCTGATTCATAATTATTCCTTTCTTCCCGGTATCTATCCGAGGGCATTCCGCTCACAGGAGCCGGTTGACTGGATCCACCGGGATTGAAAATGGATTCAGAAAGGAGTGCCGTATTTAGGTGGTTCAAAAAAACTCCTTGACCAGCTAATGGCACAAGGTGAATCGGATCTCTTCCCGGTCCTCGTGGTTCACTGCCGGGTACTTGGGCCAGAGTGATGGGACTACTGGAATCCCTATCTCTCAATAAGTCTGATGATCTTATGTTAGGCGCGGTTTGGTTAGCCGGCGCTATCGGATGGTCGTCGGTTGTGACGTCCAACCCTATCGTAGAAACCTCACTTCCGGAATCCAATGTCCCGGCCTCATTCCGAGATGGATCCCTATACTCCTGATAGGCTGGACCCGGGGTACCATGGCTTCCCGGGGACCCACCTTCCGGATACTGATTCTCGTCTTGTTCAGACAGGGCTGCGCACTCCTGAAAACCGAATCCTGGTCACGGCACCAGTGTAATGTATGACCGTCGATGGTTCGGAAAGAATCACGAATACGAGTATATCCGGTTTCAAAAGGCAACAAGTATTTATTCAGTATCCTAAGTTACAGGGAGCTAAATAGATTCCGTATGGTTGAGAGGGTGTTCGGAAAGCTCGGACTTATGACTACCAGGTAAGATCTCGGAGTCAGTACGTTCTGATGTTATTCCTATGGAATCCGGTAGGATTCTCTCATCCTAGGTTCCGACCCGACTATTATATAGCCACAGGGGTTGGGTGGCGACCTCTCGTGTTTAACCCCCGCAGCCCGGAGGGCGGTGCTGCCACCACCCGCCAGGCGTACCAGGCTCTCAACCTGAAAGGCCGCTCCACTCGGAACCTAGGCAACCCGTAAGCCATGAACACTATTACTAAACCGTGCCCCTACAATATACTCCTATCAATTTGTCTGCGAAGCATCTGGGTCTCTTCTTGGGATTTTAACCTGGCCAGAAGTAGAATGACATCACACTGGAGACAAACATTCTGAATAATAATCTTCCATTTAAGTTTCCATAAGTTTCAGATGATCTCATCTGAATGTAATTCGAATTTAGATGAGTTCTGACATATATTCTTGATCGGGGACTCTGCCTCCCGAACCGGCGTTTGGCCGGGCACCCCGGGAACTGCAGCGCCGTCAACATTTGTCTCCACATAGGGCCAGGTTAATTCTGCAAGAAGTGAACCTTTTGCGTCTGCGAAGACATTGGTTTCTCTCCAGAAAACATAGTCTGAGCGGTCGGTGTTTCCATGATGAAGGTGGCAAAGAAAGTGTGAGGGAACAAAATTTTACTCTTCCTTATGTACCCGTCCGAGATAAACCTCTTAACTGTGGTTTTAAATTGATCAAAAGACTTAAAAGAGATTTAATCCCTTTTTTTTTTTTACAGTGGTCTTTGCTCGGTAGGGTATCTGTCTGTTTTGATTTTCACCTGCCGTTTGATGTAGGCATGGATTCCTTAGTTCATTAAGTGTGGTTGGTCCCAGAGGGAAAAGATAAAAGACTTAAAGGATTTGATTCCATAGTCACCCACCGTGCACTGCATGAGGATTTAAAAGAAAAGAGCTCAGTTTACTTTTTCCCAATCACAACAGACATAGAAGGTAACCCACATCCCAGGTTGGCGACAAGAGGAGGAGTAGAAAGGGGGATTAACTTATTAACTGATTTGTTAGACTTAATTTGCTTACGACACGTGTATGTTTGTAGTTACAAAGGCAGACATGTACAAAGGCAGGTACATACAAAGGTAGACATGCACCCTAAAGTATTTTTTCCTGGAAGTGAAAACTATAGGTATTTTGCACTTTATACCATTTTCCTCAAATTGGTGGTGTGCCTTATACACGAGGTCCTATGGTAGGTAAGAAGGCGGGGAGGTGGGTACGTGTCCACCATTTCTGCTGTGTACCCTACACCTTTGGTAGTGAGTAATCCAATTAAAGCACTTTGACTTTTCTCTTACAAGATTATATTTTTCCTTTGTAGTTTTTGTATACAGTCTTTGAACACCTTAATCTCCTAACGTTCCTATACATGTAAGTCGCATTAAGGTAATTATCACAGTTGTTACACCTGTTATCCGCTGCGATACGCAGGATACAACTTGTTACATCGGACTATGCCCTCGGGGCCTACAGACTGCCGCGTGGGAGTAATGCGAAAATTACGCGGACAGCAGCAGCTGAGGCATGCCCTTTCCCACACTCCCCATGGCAAGTCTGGGAAAATGCCCCCAGGGCATCCATGGTAAGGATGATGCTCCCAGGACATGTAGGCCTATATAGGGTATTGGACTATGCCCCGGGGGCATCGTTTAGTACATGGATGCTCCCAGGGCATCCTCAATTTACTATGAATGCCCTGAGGGCATTGTCCCCCATTGTTCTCTGTACCATGCCCCTGCGGCATCCATAATATGGATGATGTGTGATGATGCCCCGAGGGAATGGCGCCAGGGAATGCACTGATAGTCATATGAGTTGAAGGTTGGAGAGTGCCCCAGCCTAGTAGGCTCCTAATTCCCCCCTCATTAGCTTAAAGTCCAATATTCCCTGAGGGCATGCATGGATGTCCCAAGGGCATACCCCTGTTTAATACCACTTCATTTATCATCAACTTTATGCCCTGAGGAGTAACATTTGTAGACTGTAGAAGGAACCCGGGAGAAGGAACATATGCCCTGGGGGGTATGCATACTTAGGCCCTTCTTGTAGCTAGCCTACAAGTACAACTTGTGGAATTGTACTACATGCCTGGAGGGCATGCTTTGGTCAATCATGCTTTAAAGAAGCAAGAAATATGCCCTGAGGGTATGTTGCCCTCAGGGCATGTGCATGTTTTTCTGGTCAATGCCAGAACGTCTAGATCCAGAGGTCAGGAATGGTCCTGTGTATGCATATGCCCTGCGGGCCGATACACGATGCCCTGAGGGCATAGACTAGCATTGGTAAATTGCTGATTTCTAGAGGGCCAGCAATATGCCCTCAGGGCATGCATAATTCCGCGCGGCAGTCCTGAAAATATACGCGTCACCACAGGGGGCGGCACTAAATGCCCCCAGCGCATAGACCGATGTAACAAGTTGTATCCTGCCTTTGATACACCTATTCCAAAAAGCATTTTTCCCTTTTTCATGTTGATTAATCCAGGGGTGAAAAGATCCAGGTGAAAACGGGATTACATCTTTCTCTCAACTATATAAAAAGCACTGATTTTACTTGGAAGGGCAGATTACATCCGCTGTCTCCTTTGACAGCATTAGCAGCAGCAGGGGCAGCAGAAGCAGGAGCACGTGCAGTGGTAGGAGCAAGTGCAGCGGCAGCATCAGCATGTGCAGCAGGAGCATGTGCATGTGCAGCAGCAGCAGCAGTAAGTACAACACCAGCGACAGTAGTATCTAGTAGTAAGAGCAGCAGCAGCAGCAGTGACAGCAGCAGCAGCACCAGTAACAATAACAGTAGTAGAAGTAGCGTAGCAGCAACAGGTGTAGTAGCAACTGCAACACCAGTAGTAGAATAGTAGTTGCAGGTACAACATCGTAGTAGGTGTAGGAACTAGCAGTAGTAGTAGTAGTAGTAGTAGTAGCAGCAGCAGCAGCAGCAGCAGTAGTAGCAGTAGTAGTAACCATTGACACTTTAGCTCTCTCACTCTTGGCTATCATTACGGCCTCCAAACAGTTTGACATCTTGAGAAAGTACTGAGGTGTTATGAAGTCTTTAAGGCATACTCTATACAGATGCATTGTGTCCGCCTTTTTTGGATATATTTTTACCCCTCGACCTTTATAAATGAGAAAAAAAAATGAAAACATGAAGATTTGGAGAAAAAAAATGTAATGATACAAATTATTTTTGTCATTATTAAACATACATAATATCTCATAACTCTAACTAATAGAAAATTACCTTACCACACATATGACCTTTCCTCTACGGTGTCAATGTCTCGTTACATGTCATGAAGTGAGGTAACAGGAGTCCAGACAATTCAGTTGATGATCCAGCTTTATTGTAAGATTGGCATGATGAGTAACCGATACAGTGTACAATATAGTACTCGCCAGTCTGACCAAGCTATATCCTAAGCCAAGGCACCTGAGTGTCGTAGGGTCTAGGTTGGAGAAGAATAAGATGCTGAGGCTTGATCCTGGCTAGGTTATATAGTCAGGAGCAAGCCCAGATGACGTCATGTCTATTTCTGTACTTTCTATTTTTAGTATAGGGAGCGACTCAAATATGCTGAGTCGGTGGTTCTGCTCAGTCCCAATCTGTGGTAGGAGGAGTGAGCTGCTCCTATTGGCTAGGTGAATCTAAATATAGTTGAGTCCTCCAGTGGGGGACCCACAGGAGGGAGCCTGGGGATTTCCCACTGGAGGAGGGCAGGTGTGAACTCTTCACCCTGCCAAGCTAAAAATAGGTTGACCTTGGTTTGAACTAGGGGGTAGCTTGGCCAGTTTGGTTTGAGTATGTCGTTCATAATTATAATACATAGAATAGTCCATTGACAACAGGTTCAAGGGATTTCCCACTGGAGGAGGGCAGGTGTGAACTCTTCACCCTGCCAAGCTAAAAATAGGTTGACCTTGGTTTGAACTAGGGGGTAGCTTGGCCAGTTTGGTTTGAGTATGTCGTTCATAATTATAATACATAGAATAGTCCATTGACAACAGGTTCAAGGTTATAAAATATGGTTATACTGGTAAACAAGGTAAATACTTACTGAAAAGAACCGTTGGAAAAGCTTTAACCTCACAAACAGGCATCCTAGAATACATTGTTGATGATGAAGTGTGCAAGACGCAAAAAAAAGAAGTTGTGTCCTTTAGACGAGAGCGACAGACATATATACCCTTCATACTTTGCAATCTCACCATACACTCAGAGTTTGACACGTTTTTCACAGCTAACACTTGAAAGAAAAGTAGCATTTATTTTATCTCCCCTTAGCATGTTGCACACAGAATGTGTAAATGCTTGCTGCGAACACAATATATGAATGAATAAGTACAAATAAAAAGTAAAAGAAAAAACCACAGGTGGCGCCACCCACTCATTACGTTACTTGCGTCAAGTACAAGCGGACCCCTACCCCAAAAGGGTAGGGGTGGGTTTACCCACTTTTTTTTGGAGGGGGGGGCAAGCTTTTAGCTTCCCTTAAAAAAAGTAAACTAATTTTTCCCCCCTATTTTAAAGGGGCCCTCCCACCCCAAGGGCCCCCCTCCCCGCCCCAAGGGTTTTTCCTCACTTTTTTTTTTTTTTTACCCCCCAAAAAAAACCACGTAGTTAAATCATGTGTTGTTTACATACAAAAAGGTTAAGTGGTTAACCATCCCCCATTTACATAATAGGGTCACAAATGAAGGCCTCTAATTGGCTAAGGGGGTGTGGACTATTTTCCAAATAAGGAGCTCACCACGCGCGGGGTGTAGGTCATGTGACCAAAGGGGGCATGGCCTATTTTCCAAATAAGGAACTCACCACCAGCTAACGTGACCAAATGGAGCACATGACCATATAGGGGCATGCACACCACTAATTAGATCGAGCTCAAAGTCACATGACCATATATGGGCATGCACCCACAGCTCACTTGACCAAATGGAGGCCTCTGATTGGCTGCATCCTGTAGTTAGCTATAGTACTGTTCCCCTAAATAGGTCAAGGGGGCATGGTCTATTATGCAAAATGAGGGGTCACATGACCAGGGTAATCCCCTAATTAGGTCGAGCTCAAGGTCACATGACCATATATGGGTATTCACACCCCTAATTAGGTCAAGGTCGAGATCACATGACCATATATGGGTATGCACCACGGGGGTCCAGTGATGTCACAGGTCACATGACCAAATGGAGGCCTCTGATTGGCTGATCCCCAGTGAGTAATAACTTTAGATTAGCTATAGTCCTGTTCCGATACATACTATACTACTTATGTCCCTTGGAAAAACCTATGTCAATGGAGCTCGAGTCTATGGATTCTAATATGAGAGAATTGAAATAAAGTGAGAAAACAGAAAGTAAAAATATTCCCAGTAAATCAATTTCTAGCGGAGATAACGGGAGGGATAGGAGTATAGTGTGGCATTGAGAAGAGAGCTCCTGGACTGCTGCCAGTCCAGGTTGTAGTTGGGGAGCCAGTCTGGAATTAGGTCGATCACCTGGTGTTGAAAGCAGCACAAGCTATCAGGGTTGGATCTGGGTAATTTGATATTTAATATAGAACAGAGAGAGGGCTTTGTTTCATTAATTAACACTAGAGGTCCCTAGTGCATGGTGGATTCCCCATGTATGTGGATCCTGGGTTGATCAAGATGCATTGCAATAGCATTGTGACCTTTGACCTTTGTTTTGACCTTGTTCCGACCTAGATAGGAATATACGCACCTCAGATTCATTATCAGCACTATCAAAATAACCAAATCCATGTCTCATAATTTGTGCTGCTCTCAACACCAGTAGATTTTTAAATATCGATATTTGAGCTGACTGGCTCCCCATCTATTGTAGACAGCACCTGGTGCCCACCCACCACCTACCTCTAGTTCAGCCATCAAACACCAGGTGACAGCACAATAGTAGAATTAGATTATCCCACATAGCCTAACTCTGTATCTCGAGTTGAATATGACAGCCCCATAGGTTTAACTAAGAACCTCTGTATCACACCCCCAGTGTGGTAACCCTTCCCCATATCACACTGCCAGATAGATCATTGCAAATGGTCAAATATATAATGATAAAATGATAACTGATGGCAAATATATGATTTTTTTTTAAATTTCTCTATATATTATGCATCTCCCAGCGTTAATAAGTTCTATTTATTTATAAAATACATCACATTAAGCATCAATTACGTCATATTAACTCTAATATTACACCATCATATGTCAGTGGAAGCTGTCTGGGCATCCCGGGGGTGTTCGTAAAGCATCAATAACGTCATATTAACCCAGACATACCAGGTTATAAATACTATCAGGCTACAGGAAACAGAGACATCCTAATGCTAAACAATGTTCTGGTGGAATAGGTGTTTTTTTTTTATCAAAGCAGACTGAGGGTGGTATCAAGCTGAATATTATCTCTGATTTCCTAATATGGATTCATTTTGACTCAAAATACTTTGGCCTTCCTCGTGATGTGGTAGGTGCTGTCTATATTCCACCAGAGGGGTCAACCTATATAGCTGAGAATAATAACTTTTTTAATATTCTATGTGAATAGATAGGGACATTTGAACACAAAAACTGTGAATTATTACTATGTGGTGACTTGAATGCTCAAACATCAACTGCAAATGATCTCAGTGATAGTGCAACCACAGGTTTTGAGGGGCTACTACCCACAGAACAAATCTCAAGAGACAAAGTTCTTAAGAGTAGTGGTAAGGAACCTATACAGGTATGCAAAGACTCTGATATGGTAATCATGAATGGTAGATTTGGTGATATAAGAAACACAAGCGGCTCTACTTGTTTCACACCAAATGGCCAAAGTGTAGTAGACTATGTACTCTGTAAATCAAACTCTGTAGAGGTCTGTGAAAGGCTAGAAATACTAGAACTGCTTCCTGAATCAGATCATACACCTATTTCTTTTACACTAAAAGGTGCTGTACAAACTTGTGTTACAACTAGTCAGATTAAAGGTAATGCATATATGGCATATAAGTAGGATCGCTCTAAGAGAGAAACATGTAAAGATAATATTGAGAGTAACATTTGTAGAGAGCTTAAAAATTGTATTTTAGAATTAGCATCAGATGCACAAGCTAACATTGATGAAATATATTACAGGTTTCTAGATACAGCTATACCTGGAGATAAATGCAAACGAATAACAAAATCAAGCTTCCCGCGCAATAGATGGTATAATGAAGACTGTAAAATTGCTAGAAAAATGGTACATGAGTATAGTAAAATGCATGACATTGAATCTCAGGTCCACAGGGACAGATACTCTGAACTCAAGAAAAAATACAAGAGAATAATTCAAAAATCTAAAAGAACAGCTAAAAGGAATGAGGCTAAAGAGCTTGAGGACATGATTGAAATAAAAAACAGTGAAAGATTCTGGAAATCCTGGCAAAAATTACAGAGTAAATCAAATCAGTGTGACATCTCAATTGATACCTTTGTTGAATATTTTAAGAAACAGCAAACTCCTCCGTACACTGAATATTTTGACTATGATAACATGAATACTGTTGAAGAATATGTCAATCAGTTTGAATTTGGGTATGGGCCAAATTGTATTGATAAATCAATTGAATCTCTCCTTGACTCCCAAATTACTATGAATGAACTTGAATTTGCCCTGAAAGCCTTAAAAACTAAAAAAAGCAACCAGTACTGATGGTATACCATCTGAGTTTCTTAAAGAAGGACGGAAATCTTTCACAGAAATGGGTAGAAGGCATTATTAATCCTCTACACAAGAAAGGTGACACAGGCAATCCTGATAATTATAGGAAAATTACTGTTATGAACAGCACCTATAAATTGTTTGAAATCATCATCAATAATAGACTTTAGTTCAACAATGCTATGCTAAACCAGGATGATCCACTGCAGAATGGATTTGTAGAAGACAGGCGGACATCTGATAATGTATTTATACTCTATACAGCAGTCAATATAGTGCAAGCTGAGTGTAAGCCCTTATATTGTTGCTTTATCCATTTCACTAAAGCTTTGGACTATATAATAGAAGAGCTCTTTTCTACAAGCTGATGTGTAACAAGGTCAAAGGGAAGTCATTACAAATCTTTATGAATCTGTATGCGAAATCATATTCTAAAGTGCGAGTAAACTCTATCTTGAGTGAGGACATAGATATGTCGGGTCGAGACATCCTTTTTAATATGATGATTCTCGATGACATTGATGAAGAGATAACTCAAGAACCCGAAGATACAATTTATATATCTTTATTGCATAGGCTTAACAATTGATGCTTTGTAGTAAACAATACTTCTTGCTTGGCTAATGAGGTGACATACATTTCCATTGTGAGAGATTCCATACTTAACTTACAATATGATAAATAGGTCCTTCCATGTTGTGATGATGATCTCCATCATGCACTCTGATATTACCATAGGAAGTCTATGGTTCTAGGATTGGCATGCCTATATATATATTAGTTAACCTTATAGGGTGCAGCACATCGCGCTGCATAGTTATGCTATTGTATACCGGAAGGTGGTGCTGCACAACCTGCGTCCAAGCTGGGTGACCGTCGGGCTGCTTCTGATTCTACTACATGGGATATGGGTGTCCTGTCCCATGGGCTTGCTAGATCTGGTTCATACTGGAATGTACCAGTCTATGGGCCTCACTATGGGATCCCTCTGTGGTTATCCCGTGTGATGGGTCTTCTGCCTGATGGTTATCCCTTGCATGTTCTTTATACATCTGGACTATTAGTAATATGGACACGGATCCGGAAGATCTTTAAGTGTCCATCTGACGGTGTCTCCTTTGTACCCGAGGGTAAAAGCATTTAGTATGCCAGAGGCACTGTTCCTTACGCTGGACTCCTGATATCTGGAACGTAACCTGCAGCGAAGATGGACGCTAAACCCGACACGCCAATAAGGATTACCACACCTACCCGGGGCTCCATCTTCCCATCTTCATCACGGCACATCACAACAGCAACGTGGCTTGCCACCACACATATGTCGCCGGATGGAGCTGCAGAAACCAGTCGTTCCAGATTCGCCGGAAGTCCGGTATATTGTAAGGGTGATCCTGCTACCCTGGTAGGACACCTATATTCACCAGTATTATTATTTTTCTATAAATATATTTTCATACCAAATCTATATTCTTGTAATTAAAACTAAAATAATTTTTCTCGGGTTATCTACCCCACCTCGGGTCGGTTAGTTAATACTGAAAAATTTTATTCATATCACCTGATTACTCGTCTACCACTTTTTAATACGTCTCGTTTATAATAATAACACTACTGTAACACTGTTACTACATATCACCATGGGTCGATGGTGCATAAGGCGCCACTTCCCATTCGTTATTATTAATTATCATTACTTCGGGTTATATGCGACGATGCCTCATTATGTACATATTATTTATAATGCCCCTTAATGTTCTATATTCAATACGAACTGTATATATATAGACTTACCTATTTATGTATAACACTACTGTATAAATTTAACAATAGTTATTTATTAATTACACCCAACCCTAGGTAATGTCTAGTGGGGGTGGTGTAGGGGCCGGCATCGTTGTATATATATTAGTGCCGTTCATCCGAGAGACGTGTTCGTGTGGTGCTTGTTCCTTCTATGCCAGCTAGGTGTCGCTTTGCTATACCTCGTTGGTACAAGAGGGGGCAGCACCATGCCTCGCGTCCAGCTTCTACTAAGGAGCCGGACGAGCGGCAGAAGGTGACTGGATCTAGTCCAGTCCAGACGTATAGTTTAACCTGTAGACTAGAGTGGAATAAAGTCCTACCCGAGAGGTAGGGGTTTCTGGGGCTTTGCCCAACCCGAACTACTCGTGTTGTGTTGGTATTTCTAGTGGTAAGCGAGCCAAAGAGCCACCCAACATATAAGTCAATACGAACCATTACACACGTAATTGCTTTAGTGGGGTCTAATTGTACAGAAAGACGAAATACGGGTGGTTAGAGGCGATAATTGTATAGGAATTACTATAGAGTGGGATTTATAATGAATTTAATGTATGTATTATTCTGACAGATAGTATATACGGTGTACTACAAGGAGGAGTCCTGAGCCCAAAGTTGTTTAACACCTTCTTAGCAGATATTAATGAATACCTGGTTGCTGAGAGTGGAGTAAACATAAATAGTTCAGCTGTTGCATATCTTTTGTATGCAGATGACCTCGTATTACTTGCTACCTCATCAGAGGAACTTCAAAAACAAATTGACAGGTTTTTTTAATATTGCAAAAACTGGCATTTAACAGTCAACATGGTCAAGTCAAATATAATGATATTCAATGGAAGAGATAAAGATAGAAGAGTGCCCTTCAAATATGGTGATAGAATATTAGAGAGAGTAGACTCATAAATACCTGGGTTTTACACTTAACTCCAACCATAAAAATATATTTTCTGAGACTTATGACCAACTATATGATAAAGGCCTGAAAGCCATCTACCAATCAAACTCATGTTGCTATCAGAATATTGGGAAACCAAATCCTAGACTATCCCTTAAGATATTTGACACCCAAATACGACCATGCCTTGACTATGGATGCGAGTTATGAATAAAGATAGAAAACTAGATAACTTTGAACTGATCCATCTTAAAGACCTGAAGTCTATGCTTGGTGTAAGGAAGCAGACAACTTCAGCTGCAGTATATGCGGATACGGGTAGAGTGCCTCTGAAGGCTCACTGGGAAGTAAGAGCACTAAAATATTGGGAAAGGATTGTTAACTTTGAGGAATCGCAAATTATCCATAGACGGGCCATAAAACTGCACCATCTTGACCAGCTTTGGGAAAACCAGTTGACAGCTAATAATTCTAACATCATAGCTAGTGCAACTGAACAATTTTAAGTAAATTTTCTGAGAAAATTATAAATGAGATTGCACTTGCCAAGCCATACCCATAGACCAAAGACTGGTGGTGTCAACTGCACTCAGTGACCCTGCCTCCTCCCACTGGAGGATACGCCCGTCAATCACGAGCAGCTCACTGCATGCTGGAAATTCCTGAGCAGCTATGTTTAGACCAACTGCTCCCGCTGGAGGACATGCCCATTGATCATGAGCAGCTCACAGCATGCCAGGAATTCCCAGCAGCTATATTTAGAACCGTACTGAACTCTGTGAACCCCAGTGCTATGTTTAGGATCCCCCTACATACCTGCACTGGAGTTCCCCAGTTACTATATTTAGCTCACCTGATACTATTCTTAGGATGAGCTGGGTGAGCAGCTCCTACTATAAATACCTGTAGATGGAGCAGCTCACTCATCTTTCCACCTTCACACCTCATACATCACACACTCACGTGAGACAAAGCCCTTGGCTCAAGGGCTAGGCTTGGACACTGTTGGGCACCTTATACTGTATCACCATCTATACCTCGTGGACTTCAATGAATAAAGTGGATATCAAACTGGATTCCTGATTCATCTGTATTCATCCTTATTCATCATTTACGGACTCGTTGACAATGGTGGAAAACCCTCACGTATCATCCCACAGTTACCACCTCTCATGAGCCATGGATAACAGTGAGACCCTACCAAAGGAGCCAGCCCCACAACATATCCCTACATCTCCAGACAGAGATCAGCAAGAAGCCACCAGTACACAGTACACCACCCCAATAGACTCCTCGCCAGACGCGCTCCAGCTGGACCCAGTGCTGCCAGTCCATAGACGTACACATAAACAAACACCTGTGAGTTCAAACACCTTACATTTTTCGTCCACCATAGTGGACACCAACACAGGTGCACCTACCAGCACACCAGCAGGAGCCCCACCACCAGGTTTAAACCTCACCCTACCTGGTTATTCACCCTCAGAATCACCACCCCTAAGTTTAGGTGGTCTTCAAAGTACCACATACAGCACGCCTGAAATCAATCACCTGGTTACCTCCACCTAGATAGCCATCTAGAGGAAAGATCCAATAGCCTGCAGGACGCCCTGGAAGCTGTTAGACAGTCATCTTCATCCAGCACTGATTCTGGTCTACAGTGTACACCAGACCTAAGTTGGGACAACCTCACTGTACCAGATATCCAAGCCCACCCATCAGTAGCAGACAATTACTGGAGGAGCAGGTTAGACTCAGCAATCCACAGGTGGAGAGAAAACAGACTCAACACAGGACGTGCACAGCAAGTAACCACCGGCGCTACACCAAGCTACCAGTGTGGTGAGAGCCCCTCTGTTTTCCTAGATAGGATAAACCGTATTTTAGAAGAGCAGTGGCAAGACAGCTCCAACCTCACCAATTTGCTAAGGCCTCACCAAAACCCACAGCCTGATAGCAACCCACCTGGAGGCAACCCCAGGCCTTATTACTCCTACTCCACTTCTGAGGAAGATAAGGCCACACCTCCAGTACCAAATTCGTCCCTGAGCACCCCACCAAGGGCCAGATCCTTTGAAAGGCCATCCCCCACCCATAGGCCCAGGAGAAGGGCACAATCATCCTCCCCTCATAGGCCAAATACACCTGTATTCTACAGACTTCAAAGAAGCCTGGACTCTGCAGCTAGAAGAGGCAACCTTGTGGCTACTACTCCCATCCTACACAGACGCAGTCACATCCCCGCCCACTCACAAACAGAATCCACTTCAGAAGAAGACACAGAAGTAACTTTCCCCCACCTGCACAGAACACCTGCCTATCAAAACATGGCCACTGCAGCCCCACCCCCAGAGTACAACCAGGATGACATGACCAGGAATATAGTCAGAGAATGCACTCAAGCAGTCAATGACTCCCTCTCCAACCTTCTGACAGGACAAATGAACTTATTGTCTGCTGAAATAAAAAGGATTGGAGACGACTCCTCCCGCCAACTGTCAAGGATAAATGACAGATTGAACAACATGGACACCTGGAAATCACACCTGGAAAATGACATTGGCCACATACAAAGAAGGGCAGCTCAAGACAATGCCGATGTCCTGAGAAGGTCTGAAATAGCGTCAGCCAATCTGTCTGACAGAATCAACAAAAACATTGATGGAATGAGAACTGAAATTTTTAGGGCTATCGACAGGACCAGAACACCCCCTAATCAAAACCAAAACAGTCCATTGCCACCTACCAACACTAGGCTACCCCCCTCAGGCCAACCCTCACAGGCTATGAGCACCTCTACCAGAACGCCAACATCATTGTCAGTAGGATACAGGCTCAGCCCCCCAAGCATTTTCCAAAATACAGCCAGCACCATAGCGACAAGCGCCACGCCCACCCACCAAGGCACGACACATGCAGGTTTTGGCAGTTCGGCCACAACCCACCAGATGGCGCCCTCTACCACTCATTCATTACCGGTAGCCGCCACATCTTTTTCAGGCAGTGTGTACAACCATGTATACACACCCCACCAGGCACACACGCCCTACAACAACCCTATACCGATGTATACAAACACATCACCAGCCCAAGCAGCTGCCCACCACCCCGCAGCTCAATCCACACCAATGATACCAAATCTAGGACAGTCCAACTTCTCCATCCCCACTGGCTATAGAAGTTTCGAACCTGAGCGACTCACATCTGCTCAATTAAGCTGTTTCAACAAACCTGAACCCTTTGACAAGCCCTCACCCTACAGGTCTGCAGCCAGATTTCTGGCAGAATTCAAATTCTATATAAGAAATGCATACCCCCGCAGCCCAACAATGCATGCATCCTGTATGTATACCTTTCTAAAGGGCAAAGCAGCACAATGGTTTTTCACAAACATTTTTGACAAACCAATCATGTATGACTCTGAGGCAGTCTATACCGCCTTTCTCAGCAGGTTCAGCCAGCCTGACCCCGCCACAATAATCAAAGGGTATAGAAACAGAAAACAGCAACCCAAAGAGACTGTAGAGGAATACATAGCAGATATGACCTTATTGCTATCCAACAGCAACCTGGACGAGCCTGTACAAGTGGACTATCTTATAAATGGCCTCAAGGATGAAATAAAAAATGTTGTACTCTCAGACAGCCCCAAAAGCATTAGAGAAGCTGAGACTGCAGCATTAAGACAGGAATTGGTCATAGAAGCAGCCAAAGCAGCCCATGCCTCAAACCAATCCTCAGACTTGTGCGCCATGAACTATAATAACTACAACGGGCAAAAGAACAACAGTTACAACGGTAACAACAACAACAACAATAACAGATCCAGGAAGGACCAGTACAATAACAACAAGTCCCCTGGAAATGGCAACAATAAGCAGTTTGACGATAAATCCAAGTCAGGATACAACCAAAGTCAGCAAGGTTATAACAACTCCAGATCCAACTCGAACAACAGGTCAGGCTCCAAGAATAGATATCAGTCACCAGGCAGGAGCAGATCACAGGAAGGCAACAAAAGCAGATCCAAGTCCAGTGACACAAGAAATAATTTTGTTTTCATCCCTGTTGCCTCCACCTCCACTAACACCCGCCAGGTGTCCTTCCAGAAACTCCTAGTCCTGGCAGATTTCCCAATCCCTGATGATTGGACCCAGCAGCAAAAGAAATCTAGGGACCCAACACCAGGCAGAAATGACAACAAAAAGATAGGAGATAACCATCCTGACAATCAACCTCCTGATTCTGGACAAGGAGATCACTACAATGACAATATTGAATAGGACCCAGGGGAGGGCCACCATGCATCTTACAGCCCCACCCCCACTTCGGACAACAAAATTGGAACGTCCCCCACATGCCATATTTCACACATGAGTGATGGAGCAGAGTTAAATTCAGCAGAACAACAGAACCGCGACCCCCACCTTGTGAATTGTGATGAAGACTCCTCATCAGACAGTGAGGACCTCTATGAAAACCAGAACAAGAGAATTTCCACCCTCCAATTAAAAGTCGAGACCAGTAAGTATGGGCAGCAAGGTAAGACCTCTTACATTAATACTGAATTGACTAAAGGTGCAGTTAATGTTGATATCAATGGCAGTTCTTACAGAGCCCTAGTAGACTCTGGAGCCTCCCTTTCCTTTATCAGCCAGAAAATGGCAGATAAAATAGTATCAAGCCCCAACTTCAGACATGGTAGGAGATCTCATATGGTTATCCTACTAGCTGATAAATCCTCAGTTCAGGTCAACAATTTCATCACCATAACCTTTTTAATTGATAACACAGAGTTTAAAACAAGACTACATGTTGTCCCAAAGCTGAATCACCCCCTAATCCTTGGTTTAAACTTTATGACCAAGTATAGGGCCAAAATTTCCTTTGGAACCAAATCTCCTTCACCACACTTCATAAGAGCAGCCAAGGGTCTAACCATGCCACCAAATTCTGAATCCACATTCAATGCAATCGTCATAGGACCTGATTCCTTAATAGGCAAAACAGGCATTACAGAAAATGTTGACACGACATTACCGGTACTAATCAAACACACCCTCGTTGAACCAAGGTCAACAAGAAAAATTATACCGGTAACAGTGGCCAACCCAAATGATTTTTCCATCAATATCAAAAAGCACATGAACCTAGGCATTTTTGCACTTAACAATCTAAACAAAGCCATCCCCATTGGAAAACTGAACATCCAACACTCCCTCAACAGCATAATCTCTGACAAAGACATGCTCCCCATCAATTGTGGAGATGATCCCCTGGATCAACTACCCAAAGGGGACGACCCTCTAAAATACACGATATGTGACAAACTCACTGAGGTTCAAAAACAACAAATCAAAAACATTGTTGAATCGAATAGAGAGGCTTTTGTATTAAATGAGAGTGCTATAGGATTAAATGTTGAAAATGAAGTCAAATTAGAATTAATCCCTGATTTCAAACCCTGCAACAGACCATCCTATAGAATGTCACCCAAGAAAGAGATTTTCCAAAGAGAGCTGTTAGAAAAACATTTACAGCAAGGCGTCATTGAAGAATGCACCAAACCCTGTGAGTGGAATTCTCCAGCTTTCTTGGTCCCCAGGGAGACAGGTCTGTAGCCTCAGGATGGAGGATAGTCATGGATTACAGATGGGTTAACCAAAACCTAAAGTCTTTTTCCTACTCCTTCCCCAGGGCAGACGACCTCATGCAACAAGTCAGCAGAACAGGTGCTAAATATTTTTCCAAATTGGACGTATACAGCGCCTACCATCAGATTCCTCTAGCTAAAGAATCCAGGCCCTTAACAACCTTCTCTGCCAATGGCACAAGGTACATGGCCAAGGTACTACCCATGGGTCTGAAAACTTCTGGTTTGTTATTCATGAATGTGATGGAACAATTACTCATGAAATGCAAATACAGAAATGCAGTAGCCTATGTGGATGACGTGGCCATATACAGCCCCACATGGGAAAGGCACCTCCAAGACCTAGATGAAGTGCTAAAACTTTTCATCAGAGGAAACATCAAATTAAAATCTGAAAAATGTGAATTTGGCATCATACATAGCACTCTTATGTGCTCGCACACTTCTAGCGTCAGAACAGCCCCTCAGGGACTTACCCCGCCAATACTCCAGAATTGGACGTGAACTGGCCATAAGGAATACAGCCAGCCTAGTATTCCAGTTTGCTGTTTTTGAGATAAACAGGTTTCATGCTCAATCACGTGTACCGCCCCTGACGGTGACAACAGGCACCAGTCCATCTGCATGAATCCCATCATGTAACAACAATCCTACCACCCACAGAATCCCCAACCCTTGTAAATACTTGACCATACTAACATCCCATTTGTGACTAAGCTAATGCTATTTAAATAAACCCCACCATCAAAATTTTTCACAATCCTCAAAATTCTCAACTTTTTCATTTTTCTAGAGCAGCAGCCATCCTAGCAGTCTGTATATTCTTACATCTGCTCCTCGGCTGCACCTCAACATCAGACAACAATCTGAACACCATCTTCAGACCCAACTATGGCGCATTGTTTACAAAGTTACCCCAAACACTACTAGCCAATTACATGGACTATCCATTGACCTTCAGCCTTAACTTGACCTTTGACCAAAACCTAAGTCAGCCAGAAAAACTCAGCCCACTCATCAGCACTGATGCACCCCAATACATTAAGCACACAGCCCATGCCCTAGATAACATGATACAGAGCCTATTCTCCAAGTCAAAAACAACATTAGAAACCCTTTCAAAATTAACCTCACCTCCAAACACCAGACAAACTAGAAATGCCCCTGGCCAAGTCATTGGAGACATTTTAAGAGCTTCAATAGGCCTCGGGACACAACCAGAAATTGATATTCTAAATTCTGAGATGTCTGACCTGGATAAAAAGTTAGCTACCAAAATGCATGTGGTAGAATTAGCCACTCATTTTCTGGTAAATATTTCTGAATTCAACTACAACTCTATCAACATCTTTTCAAAATTCCAAAACGACACTGATGATGCTCTATCTTTTATTTCTGGGAAATTAGAGCATTTAAATTCAAAAATCTCATCAATATTATTAAAATTAGAACTTCAATCCAGACAAGACACTTTCCATTCCATGTTATTTACAGCAGCAAATTCCCAAATAGAGTCTTTAATTGACCTCCAAAGTGACTTGGAAAATCTGCTCTTAACCATTAATAATCTACTTGAGGGCACCCTACCCACATCCATCATTACACAAGATGACCTCAGTTTAGGTTTAAATAATTTATCCAGCCTCCTGCACGAGGCACATCACGGCATTATTTTAGAAGGCCTACCTATAACTCGAGCCTGTTAATAACCATACCAGTACCCATAACCAGAGGGGGAAGAACCTTCTCTATATTTAGAATAGAAACCTTCCCCGTACATTTCGACACCTCCGACACTAAGTCAGTAGGTCACACCCAGGTGGAGCCACTTCCCGGCTACTTGGCTATGTCCAAGACCCACTCACACTACATACAGTTTACACAAGCTGACCTGGATATGTGTGACCTCGGCCACCTTATCAGCTGTAACCTACCCCTACCTCTGTTGTCAGCCACACACCCCACATGCACTCTATCCCTATTTTTAGACCTACCAGAGGCGGTGCACCATACCTGCAGTTTTAAAGCGCACATGGCAGCACCCCTACCAAATCTTATCCAACCCTTATCTCACAGTACCTTCCTATTAATAACCAACCATCCCACTTCCATGCTCCAATGCACAGACTCAGGCCGAGTCAAAATTAAAAATAGTGCATACTCAGTCATCTCAGTCCCATGTCTGTGCTCCATTAAAAATGCCGGCATGATTTTAACCAATTCTGATTTATCTTGCACCCAAAATTTCACCCTAGGGCCCATATCAAAGGCCTATTTTAACCTACCACTGTGGCAACACTTTGGTCAACCTCCAGCCAATGTTTCTGGCATCACCATGGCAACCACGCCCCAGACCCTTCACCTACCCAACTTCGAAAAATTAAAACACCCACATAATCAGAAAATAGCCCCACTTTTTCAAGACACCCTAACCCTTAAAAAGGCCGCACAGGGACTTAAGGACCAATCCTCCCTCCTATCCACCAGCTCCCTGATGCATCTAGGATACCATCTCCAGTTCTCACCCTGGCTACATTTAGTATCACCCCTTCTGGCACTACTTTGCTGCGTATTAACCCTTAAAAGCCATCTTCGTGTCAATCAATTGGTGCGCTTTATCACACTAGTCTCAGCAACTCGAACACCCAAGATGGCCAATGCTGAAAGCTGGGATCGTTTCAAGGACCTCATACGCCAAGCCAATAAGGACTGGCCAGTCTCACCAACAACCCCAAATACAGATTTTGGATATATTCAGTCTCCTGGCCGCTACGACAGCATGTACACATGGACCCTATTGGTGATCTCCTTGTACATCACCTGGATCGCTGCCAAAAGATGTCTGGCCCTATTGTAGACAGGACAACCACAGGACACCCTCTATTGTGGCTAAGATCCACGCCAATGGTCGGACCTTCAGTTTTACTGTTGGCAAAATGATTTACGGGCAGAACCTCTGGGCCCCCCCTATCACGGCCCCCAAGGTTTCTCCAGCCCGCCTTACAGCACCTTTGGGCAGACACCTGGACCTCCATTGGAAATCCGACATCAGAACCATAATCGGGGGACAGGTCAGGCAGATCCCGCTGCAGCGCTATCCCCCAGTACCACTTCTATGGAGAATACCGCTGTGCAGGATCTTGAGAGGAGCCCACCACATGACAGTGGTCATCTCCTCAGAAGGACAACCCGACTTCCAACTGGCCCCGAGTGACACTGACTCCGCCATACAGCTACCATGTGAGTCCTGGCTGATCGCCATGACTCCCCAGCAGAGCTCACAAAGTACACCCCACTCCGACATCAGCCAAAGAAGGACAAATACATGTATAAACCACAGGAGATGATGCTCACACCACCCTCCACATCAACCCGCGGTAAGTTTCTTCAAGAACCTCCTTTGATCCTCATGTGGGGATCAATTAGCCGCGGCCACCCCCCATATAAACTAAGTAATGGACTCTCCCGGTCGCCCAATCCACCGGATAGCCCCATCTAACACCTTCATGTGGGGATCATCCCCATCCCCAATAGCCCTAAAACCGACCCCACCTACAATTAAAACCATTTTACAACATCTCCAGTCCCATAGCACAGTTTCGACCCACAATAACACAGTTATTTCGACTTACTGTGAAGGCCTACTGCACGATGAGACGTCGCGATCTTGTTTCTGACATCGCATCTGGTTCCCCGCCAAACGCTGCGTCAGAATGCCGGCGCTGCGTCTCACCACTGACGTTGGCCTCCCCAACGTCAGATCTCTTTCATTTTCCCATGTTGGCATGACAACATTAACGTCAGTCAGGACACCCGCACTCAATATCTGCGTCAAAACAATAACATAAGCACGTGTTAACAATATCACTAGACTTGTTTTCGCCCCAATTAATAACACCACCCCGCATGAGAATTAGAAGACTGCCCATGCCAATTTAGAAGCCCAGAATAAACAACAAAACTTCTAACTGGTGGTGGACTTTCAAATATATTATTGGAAAATTATCACAGTAAATCAAGCTCTGGTGTAGATACAATAATTATCACAGGTTTCTCATTGCACAAATCATCATAGAATCATTTCTCCGCATCAGGCCATGCCACCTTCTGGAACTAGTCCTTATGTCCTCGCCTTTCTCGCTCCGTCTCAACGGCAATCTCAGCTGGGGCCCCCTTTTCTGATGGTTTCACCAGCGCCTCAATTCTGAAAAATCATAATTACGACCCCCCTTAATAAAACCATCATTCATGTCAAAAACCAAAATCCAGAGCCTAAACCAAAATTCAAGTTCTAGGAAGTTCAGACGAATTTTGAATCAATTTACTCAAAATCAAAATGTACCAGCCATAGAGCATCAATACACGTGGCAAGGTCCACTTGCCCCTCCTTCAGGGCCATCGTTGGGCCCACGGACTTGGTGGAAGTGCACCGGCACCCACCCGACCTCTACCCACAGGAGAACGACCCTGAAACAAAAAGCATAGGTGTCAAACCACCGAAACCACACCTAACTACTCATCGCCCGAAAATACCAAAAAATATCTATCGTATCTGTACTCACCCACATGGTCCCGCCACCACGACCGCCAAGAGGACGATCCCGGACGGCATCACTATTATCGCCGCGCTGACGATCATGTTTTCTTGTCCTTATCTTTCTTGGCAATTACTCCTTCCTCATTAAACATAAGTCGCTTTCTGAGACTAAAAATAGCCTCTGTTCCCTTTTATAGCAAGACCCACCGCGGGAGCATAAAAATAATTTTTTAACCATATTTTTCGAAAAACCGCATCACCAAAATTCAAAATTTCTGCCAACCAAACCCACCTTTAGGCCCCTAACCACCTAACCCAAGTTGAGACAACCCTTACACATGACCCAACAAGGCCATGGCAAGTCTACACCATTGACCATGCCGTTTGACCATGCCCTTACACGAGTGCTGGACAAACGCCAGCTCAGTGGCGCCAGCCAATGTCTACTGTAAGAACTAAATAAGAACAGATCCCCGTACAGTGGCGCTACCCACGCCACACAACAGAACTAACCTGGGCCCTGGATATTCCAGTTTCCCGCTTACATTTGGCCATGAATCTACACCGGCTCGGTGACGCTGCACATCAATATGCACTGCCTAATTACTGCCTTACCTGTCAATTTGGTATTTTTGTTGGTCGCCTTGTAATCCATGCACTATCATCGACCCTGCAACTAAAATTTCCCCTTCTCTTGTTCTGTTTCTCTATACAGAGGCCAACAACCTGATCGAGGAGGCGGAGACCATACTGACAGGCCAGCAGGAAATTTCAGCGGCAGAGCAGGCACACCCATACCAACCGGCCTGCCCCATTGGAGCACAAGAGTCTGCTCTCCAATAGGGCCACCTACTAATTTTATTACCCCAGGAACAAGATGCCCCCACCTGATGTACAGCTACAGCTGCCCATGCAGCATCAACAATATAGACAATAGACCAGACACTTTCACCACAATTGGCTCGCCCCAGGTCTGGAGACCCTTACCCCAAATAAACACCCAAGTTTCATCTGAGGAGGACAGTGACTCTAGCACCTCCCTCTCAGCAGAACCAATAAACATGGACTCTGTATATAATTCCGATCTGAGCTTGCAGCCTGACTCAGGCAAGCCTAGCAGAATGCATCTCAGCAAGATTGTAGATTTTGTCCCCAACACCAAAAAGTCCAGGTCTAGAAGAAGACCCTCACTAGGTCGCTCTCTCAACCTGAACGTCTTGGACCACCAAGACCCACTACCAAAAGGTCTTGTAAACCAAAGTCGCCATAGAAGAAGAAAATAATTTCAATAACCATCCTCACAATTTCTCTTTTATTTATTTTTGAAACTGTCTTTAAATTATGGACTAAAAGTGTAGAGACACACTTCACTCACCGACCGCCCATGGACACTATGAACACTGACTCAGTCAGCCTAGTCAACTGATTTTTAAAGCCAGTTTTTCTTGTTTTGTGTAAGGCTATGATACATAACCACGACAACACGCTGCATTTTTACATTTATTTTTTTCTTTTTACCTTTTTAAGAACATTATGAAGACCACAAGCCAGGCAGCAGGTTTTTGTGATCTTAAGATGCCATAAAGTTCTTTTTCTTTCACACTGTACTATTTCAAACCCAACCATGTCAAAATATTTATGGGTTTTAGCTAGTTTATATTTTTCTAAAATTTTACAAGGAAGCGCTGGCAACCAGTATTTTTGCAGGATCAACTGAGATCCAATCTAAATATCAGCCAGAGCCACCCCTTTTTATTCTTGTATTAACCTTGTCACTCATAAACAATGATCACCTCAGGTAGACTGAAGGCTAAACATGCCGAATTCTCCATTGACCAAAATAAACCTTTTACTGAATAACAGATGCTTCTACAAATAAATCAACCAAGACCAAAAATCCAAATTTTTCTTTTTTTTTTTAAGAATTCCTTATCAATATTACCTAAAGCTTTCAGACTCCCTGAACCTTATCAGTACTATAAGGATTGATTGACAGACATTGCCAGTCATCAATTACCTTACTTCTGTTTTTATGTCGTATTATATTGGCTCAAGACCTAAATATCAAGTGCCTACCGGTACTGCAGCAGACTTCAATAATAACTTGTCTACCTCAAGGTCTGCCTTAGGGCCAATAATTGCATGTTTTAGGATAGTTTTTATTCCTTTATTTTTGTGTGAACCTTAGAACTATATAAATAATCCAGCTCTTGTATCCTACCACGACCTGAATTATTCATGTTTTCCATGCCAAAAACTACAAACAACACTTCCTTGGCACAGTTTTCTTCTGCACTGCTTATAATTTATTCATGTCTCCACCAAAAATCAGTATTGAATGTCTCCTTGATACCACTGATTTTAACCTAATGATAAGATATAATACCTTTTATTACACATCAGATATAATTGTCAGTAGACCTTTTCTCACAAACTTCCTCCTTAAAACCTCGCGTGGAATCGAGTAGGAATGTGGGGATTTGTCAGTAGACCATTATAGGTATTGTACTAATCATATTTATTTTTCACCTTTGACTCTACCATGTAACCCAGTGTCCGAGTCTACCCACAAGCCAAGCCATACCCATAGACCAAAGACTGGCGGTGTCAACTGCACTCAGTGACCCGCCTCCTCCCACTGGAGGATACGCCCGTCAATCACGAGCAGCTCACTGCATGCTGGAAATTCCTGAGCAGCTATGTTTAGACCAACTGCTCCCGCTGGAGGACATGCCCATTGATCATGAGCAGCTCACAGCATGCCAGGAATTCCCAGCAGCTATATTTAGAACCGTACTGAACTCTGTGAACCCCAGTGCTATGTTTAGGATCCCCCTACATATCTGCACTGGAGTTACCCAGTTACTATATTTAGCTCACCTGATAATATTTTTAGGATGAGCTGGGTGAGCAGCTCCTACTATAAATACCTGTAGATGGAGCAGCTCACTCATCTTTCCACCTTCACACCTCATACATCACACACTCACGTGAGACAAAGCCCTTGGCTCAAGGGCTAGGCTTGGACACTGTTGGGCACCTCATACTGTATCACCATCTATACCTCGTGGACTTCAATGAATAAAGTGGATATCAAACTGGATTCCTGATTCGTCTGTATTCATCTTTATTCATCATTTACAGACTCATTGACAATATGTCAAATATGGATAAATTTGTTACGGTTATGAAAGAAAATGACCCTAGTATAATAAATGCACTTGGAAAGTTTGTGTATACTACGTTTAAGCAGAGGCAGCAGCAGCTTTAGACTACCCTCTGTGGAATCCAACTATTACCCTAGGTCCTCTGTATATTGTACGGTTTCACCTATTATCATATCATCACATACATAAAATGTAATGTATATAAATATATGAGTTATAGGTATGATACAGTTGACCCACCTAGGTTATGTATGCCGTGTGTGTATTTGTGTATCTCTGTAGGGATTTTTTGGTCTACATGATACCTTGTAAGTATGCTTGTGTGTGTGAGTGATTTGTTTTATACAGAAGTATCTGTTTTCATAGATTTAGTTCTGTAGTATTGTATACTACTCATGTAGTTTGTAGAACACAGAGCATATACATTATTGTAGTCAGCAATGACCTCACTTTTTGTTGTCAATAAAAACTATTATTATTAACACTAACATTACACCATTATATGTCAGTGGACGCTGTCCAGGCATCCTGGGGGTGTTCGTAAAGTGACACACCTCACCTACACACATCATAATACATCATAGTGGTGGTTGGATTTTTTCACGTAGGGCGAATTCCGCCTTCGTAATACGTACTTTGGCGTATGACGTACAGTTTTTGGCCAGTCAGTAGATGATCACAGAGGTTCCGTCCTCTTAGCTGCTGAATGTTAAATAAAGCAAAAGAAAATTTACGAGGGGCTTAGGGAGTGGTCTTTTTTTAACAACAGGGGAGGGGTGGTGGATTTTCAGGCAGGCTCGTCAAAATTATCTTGACCCAACCCCCCTTTCTTGAGTAGTTATGCGTGGGCTATTTCACTAAGACGAGGTGAAATTCGTTTACCCCTGCCCCCCAAGAGGGGTCTGAAATTTTTCCCCGAAAAACCACCATCCCCTGTTGTTAAAAAATACGACCACTCCTTTTAGGTCATCCCAGTCATGATCAGTCTTGGGGAGTGATGTCATCAATTTGTAACAATGGAGGGGGGGGGGTTGGTGGGTTAAAGGGGGGGAACTAATTTCAGACCCCTTTTTGGGTGGAAGGGGTGAAAATCTTTTTTTAGCGAAAAAAAAGCCCCTGTACCACTAAAGAAAAAAAAGGGGGTGGGGGAGATCTTTTGTCGCATGGGCACATACTTTTACCATACCCATGTTGTTAAAAAATGACAAATCCCTTGGAACATTGCTGTCATTCCCAAAACTGGGGCGAGCATTGTGGGACCAATGGACCCTGGGATATTTTGATATCTGATTAGGATTTAGTATATATGTGCAGGGGCAGGTTTAGTATTAGCGTCTATGGCTTACGGGTTGACTAGTTTCCAAGCAAAGCGTCCCTTCGGGTTGAGGCCTGTTATGCCTGGCGGATGGTGGCAGCACTGTCCTCCAGGCTTCCTGGCTTAAACCCCTGTGGCTATATAATAGTCGGGTCGGAAGCTAGTGAGACAGAATCCCCCCGGATTCTGTACGAACACCCTAAGATCTCCCTGACTCCGAAGCCTTACCTGGTAGTCATAAATCAGAGCTATCCGAACGATAACACACCTACTCGGAAAACCGTTAGTTTACTGTACAGTAGGATACTGAATAAATCTTGTTGCCTTCTAAACCAGACATTCTTGTATTCGTGATCCTTTCCGAACAAACAGACAGCTGGTCTAAGATAGAACCATTACATATGTAAGACTTACATTTAGGAATTTTACCTTAATATTTGTTTAGCCCTATTTCATGACAAACAAGAAGGACGTCAGGGGATCTGTGTATTTGTGAACAAATCAGCATTATAGCATTCAGACCCAAAATGATCTCCCATAAAAATATGACTCAAGAAGTTGTTATTATAATTTATTGTCGGAGTAAGATGTCAATGGTAACATTCATTCATTCACCCTTGATACATGACTGGTGAATATATAGGCCTACAAGGTATTTTGTTGATTTACTTTTGGCATGAAAAGTACATATTACCATAAAACTTTCCATAAAAGTAGTCATGACATAGATACCATAATGTCTCGCGTATAAGGCGCATCCCGCATACATGTATAAGACGCACCTAGATTTTTTGTAAATTGTCACAAAAAGTAAAAAAAAAACAACATTACTTTGGTTCTATTGAATGGATTTTCAAAATTTGTATAAGATGCGCCTTATGTGCGGGAGATTATGGTACTTACAAAACTGGTCTCAGTGAGGGATGTGGCCTCAAGGTGTCACCATAGAACAGTACAAAAATTACATTTTTTATGCCCCAGGTGTAGCTTCTAGATTTCTTGTTAGGTGTGGCTTATATGCAGGATTTTACGGTACCAATGATGTCTTAAAACAATTCAGGAAATATTGGATTAAGGTTAACATCAGGGCGTAACAGCACGGTGGGTAGAAGTAGAGTGTACAAAGTACACACCACATAGTGCATGTATTGATACCTATTGTAAGGACAGGTTTAGATTGTTACAGCAAAGCAGTGAATCCAAACACTGCAAACAGGGGTGAAACCATAATTGTTATATAAAATCTAACATTTGTTGAACAATGCAGACAAATTATAACACAGTGTACAAGCTGTAGTTGCCATCTGTGTGTGTAAAAATACTCTTTAAACATTGCAGAACAAAACAATCAACTACATAAGAAAGACATTGTAACTAAGGAAGAATATCACATTGTGTCTTTATTGGCCAAACCTCTGCATATTGGTGTGTTCCTGGAGACTTCCAGACAGTGTATCAACCTGTCGTGTCAACACGATGTAGAAGTGGGGCACTAGTGAACCACACTTATATATAGTGTCCACACACAGACATATTGCATTATGTGAATCTAGTAGTGAAACTATGTTCTCCTTTGATACAAATATAATAATTTCAAATCATCCAAGACTAATTTAGAATCTAAAGAAAACCAGACCCTTGAAGAACGAGGTAACTTATGAGGCCAGTATAAGACAGAGCAGATGTCAAGTGGACGGTTATTAAGTAAAACAGTATATAAATCTACAATTATTTTCTGTTTAGTAAAAACATAACAAAAGAGAGTACATCAGTGATTCAAGTAATTTCTGTTGTACAATAATCCATGTTTACTAGAATATAATTATCACTACATAGCTGGTGCATAGAGGTTCTTCAAATTCAAGAAGTATCAACTGTAGATGTTTGATATCACATTCAGCCTTATATTCAAGTACTGCCGTGTAAGCTGTTAGAAAAATATAAAATATATACAGCGTGTGAAGTAGACGGTTAGACAGGTCAGTTAGCCTTAAATTGACCTTAAACTCTGGTTGTGTAAACATAATGAGTATTTAGGAAGTACTCTGTGCAAGGCCCCAGGTAGTGATATATCAGCAGTTATAATGGTGATAATGGGTAGTAAAACATGTAGCCTTTCACCTCTCAGCTGTCTGTGATGTACATATCATGTATAGGTATAGGCAGAAAATAGAAACAGTCATAGAGCTACAGCCATGTGTATTTAAACAATACTAGGCTTTCTGAGCAACAACTTTGAACAAACTAACTTATAGGTCACACAAGTGTCAAGGGAAGATATTCCATGTTAATAAAGCTTTGCATACACAGTGTAAAATAGAAAGTTAACAATTTATTGATGAAATGTTTGAATAATGAAATGACGGGGCATGGTACATAACTACCACATACCTTAGACTGGGGATTTGCTATGGTAACTTCTCTGCTGTATAACAGTGAAGGAGATACCAGGGTAACATCTCATGGCATTATTTGTAGAAAGGTACAATGGTGGTTACCATGCCAACCCAATGCTCCTTATGTATTATGTAACAAATTATGTCAATGTTAACAGAATTCAGTTATTTCTCTCAGTATTCTAGGTTAGCAGGTTGTTTCATGGGAGCCACCATTACTGAAGCTTGTTATCAGCGAGTTCTACTGATATCACCTATCCAATGGGTACCAGTTGGCCCCCGAGTGGACCGCAGTGAATTGTTGGTGTCATTTCATTGGCTGATGATCAAACCAGCTAAGGCCGTATACAAGGTGGTGCTTGGCATTCATCATACAGGAGGCATGTGGGTGACAATATGGCCGACTACTTCTTGGTGTGCCCGGTGGCAGCAGCAGGAGCTCCATATGGAGAGTACTGTAACAAAGGACATACAACATGCGTTAAGGCTACATTCAATCAACCTGAAGCCTGGATACATCTAATATACAAGGCAAAGGTTCGTCTCACATCAAAAGGCAAGGTCGATAAAGGCAGCCTTGGCATACAAACCCACCAGGAGACTAGCCATAAACTCCAGGGTGGTGCCACTGCAGGCTCAAATTATGGTCACTTTAATGACCAGTGGTCAGTTAGCCACCACAAATAAGTAAAAGTATCTTGTACCAGTAAGGCCATGGTCGTAAGGCAGTGTTTACATTAGGGTCAGTTAGCCACCACAAATAAGTAAAAGTATCTTGTACCAGTAAGGCCACGGTCGTAAGGCAGTGGTTACATTAGGGTCAGTTAGCCACCACAAATAAGTAAAAGTATCCTGTACCAGGAAGGCCACGGTCGTAAGGCAGTGTTTACATAAGGGTCAGTTAGCCTCCACAAATAAGTAAAAGTATCTTGTACCAGTAAGGCCACGGTCGTAAGGCAGTGGTTACATTAGGGTCAGTTAGCCTCCACAAATAAGTAAAAGTATCTTGTACCAGTAAGGCCATGGTCGTAAGGCAGTGGTAACATTAGGGTCAGTTAGCCACCACAAATAAGTAAAAGTATCTTGTACCAGTAAGGCCACGGTCGTAAGGCAGTGGTTACATTAGGGTCAGTTAGCCACCACAAATAAGTAAAAGTATCTTGTACCAGTAAGGCCACGGTCGTAAGGCAGTGGTTACATTAGGGTCAGTTAGCCTCCACAAATAAGTAAAAGTATCTTGTACCAGTAAGGCCACGGTCATAAGGCAGTGGTTACATTAGGGTCAGTTAGCCACCACAAATAAGTAAAAGTATCTTGTACCAGTAAGGCCATGGTCGTAAGGCAGTGGTTACATTAGGGTCAGTTAGCCACCACAAATAAGTAAAAGTATCCTGTACCAGTAAGGCCACCGTCGTAAGGCAGTGTTTCTTTAAAAGCAATTTAGTTAACAAGGTGCTAACTGCTATTCAGCTGATTTTGCCACCAGTAACCATAAACACCCCCACATTATGGGGGCTCGCCTTTAGGCTACTTAAAACCGATTATCAGCTTTGCAGACACCGCCTGCAGCCTTCAAAGACGGCTGCATGGACCCTTTTTTCAGGGGTGTGAAATCCCGAAAACAGTTTCCTCTGAAGCGCATTATACCACCTCACAAGGATTTCTAGTTTACATTATTACATAAGATAAGTGATTTCACTATTTAATTCGCTACATTATATTACTCTCTACTGTACAATGAGGCCACAATTTACCATTGGAATAGTTATCTACCTCCATTTGGGCTGACATTAGATCTAACATTTGGAAATTTCTAAGAACCCCCCCCCCAATAAATGGTAATTCATTTTCTCAGTGGATTTGCACAGATCCCAGGAATGGTCCATGTGAGCATCAAAAACGCAGAATTCCGCGTTTCCGCGGAAATTTCACACCCCTGTTTTTTACTCCTCCTTTTGATGCACAATCACCTGTACCAATGAATTCACTGTAAAGAGTAGCCTTTTTGGTATTGATATATATATATAGAAAATTATGAACGGATGTGCCGTAAAAAGTAAAAATGGGCCGCCTCATTGTACAGAAATGGTATAAAAATTGAAATAAAAAGCCTCCCGCCCTCACCACTATTTTTCAAAAAGTGTCTGCAAAGCTGATAATCAATTTTAAGCGGCCTTAGATGTGAGACAACCTTTAAATGTTGTACAGAACAGTACTAAAGTCCCAAAAATAAAGCCCCAAATGTGCCGTATGTACACCAACTCAGGGTGAGACTTCTGACTGAGGCGTAGGCCCTACTGCAAGACTAAGAGGTGATTGTATTTTCCTTTAGACTTGGAATCATCTCTATGCCTTCCCAAGACTCCTAGAATTGTTCTCCATGAATTTTGATAATGTACAGGCTAACAATAGCCACAATATCTTATAGTAATAAAATGTTTTATCAATATTTAAAACCTTTTCTTCAAATACACAGTATACATGAATAATTCATATCATACATTGACATTTTCCCCCAAAGTAATAAGTGACATGTACTTACAACAACTTGTACACCAAACTGAGCGTCCACCTCTGTACCGGTGGCTACCGCAGCCTTTAGTGTTCCTTCACGTAGGATACCTACGTGCTGCTTGGACACTGACACCGACTCTAGACACACAAAGTTTGACACTTGGTGTAGCCTGAACCGTGTCTCAGGGGTTGTACACGATGGATCCGGCTGTAAAAAAAAACATGTACAGAATTAGACATTTGGTGTAGCCTGAACCGTGTCTCAGGGGTTGTACACGATGGATCCGGCTGTAAAAAAAAAACATGTACAGAATTAGACATTTGGTGTAGCCTGAACCATGTCTCAGGGTTTTTATATGATGGATCCGGCTACAACAATACACATACAGAATTAGACACTTGTCTCAGGGCTTGTACACAACGGATCCGACTACAACAAAACATAAGGTCTTATTTGACGCATCCATGAGAATATGGTTTTATCGGAACCTTCTGATGAAATTTTGATTGCAGCCGAAAGGTATACACATACAATAATCATACATGTAAAATCTGGACCCAAAAATAACTAAGGCCTTAAAAGTGATGAGATTTTTCTTGGAAATGCCATTCATAGGTGAAATTTTCGGGTCTGGGGGTGAAAATTTTGAATACCAAGAAGCCAAATGGTGCATTCTGACACTTTTTGAGGATGGCAGATTGTATCCAAATATTTCTAAGACACCCCACCCATAAATGGTAAAATGATGTGTCATTGGATCTGGACAAATTACAAGGTTGATCGTGAAAGATCTTAGAAAAACTGAGAACACTGAAGAAACTGAGGAGTTTGCATGTATGAACAAAGACTGTCTACCCCAGGACATTAGGGTGTGCTTTACATAGTAATGAACACTAGCCAGATCCAATAACCTTCATTATTTAAGACTGTAGGTAAGACTTACAAAATCCAATAACCTTTCATTATAATCTATACAAGACTGTAGGTAAAAATTACAATCTGTATGGTGACAAATGTGAGTGAGTGAGTGAGTGAGTAATAGATGTTTAACGTCATTTCGACAGCTAAGGTTATATTCATGACGAGAACTACATTACACAATTTCACAGAGGAATGTGTCAGTGCCCGCGCATATGTGCACCACACACATCCTGAGGGGATAGGAAAGATGAGAAGTAGACCCTTTTACGTGACAAATGTAGATATAAGATATAACTTACAAATTGCATGATGACGGTGGCACCGTTGTAGATGGCGAGGTAGTTGTTCTGGTTGTGTAGACGCACAATGTTCTTACCCTCATTGAGCACTGTCCAGTGGGCTGAAAGTACACACACCTACCATTGAGATAACTGTATTGATACTTTAACACTTCATGTATAGGCCCAAAAAAACAAACAAAAAAAACTTGTTTCTCATCACCCCCCTCGTCAAAACAATGTTCATTTGAGATTTTTTCTGAGATAAATGTACCATAAAATGAACAAAAGTAGTCAACTTTGGTAACAAATGAAAGTTGATGGTCCAGGGAATGCAACTGGGGTAGAGCAGTGTAGTAATACTGATGCAGCAAGTTTTCACACCTTTTGCACAGGGCCACTGTGCAGCATGCAGTAGTTCACACCTACAGGTGTGAAGGCCCATGTAGGTGTGAAGGCCCATACAGGTGTGAAGGCCCATGTAGGTGTGAAGGCCCATATAGGTGTGAAGGCCCATATAGGTGTGAAGGCCCATACAGGTGTGAAGGCCCATACAGGTGTGAAGGCCCATATAGGTGTGAAGGCCCATGTAGGTGTGAAGGCCCATGTAGGTGTGAAGGCCCATGTAGGTGTGAAGGCCCATATAGGTGTGAAGGCCCATGTAGGTGTGAAGGCCCATGTAGGTGTGAAGGCCCATGTAGGTGTGAAGGCCCATGTAGGTGTGAAGGCCCATGTAGGTGTGAAGGCCCATACAGGTGTGAAGGCTGGGCAATATCAGCTTAACACCTCCAGGCCAAATACATGAACTTATACTACCAGGATCAATCTTTGTTTTAGGTTTTAGGCGAAACATATATAATCAGACTGTGCTCTTGTTACGTCTAATATGATAAGCTAAGGCTTATATGTGGGAATTTACAACATATAGAAAGGACTTTGTAAGTTTTATGTCTGGAAGCCATTCTACAAATCATACAGAGGAAGGAATTTGGGACGTCCTACTGCAGTGGCACTACAAAGGACTTATAAGTTTATATAAACAGAATTCTTACCGTGGAAGGCTTGGTTGTCTATAGGTCCGAGTCCATCCACCACTAGCTGTCCCGTGGGTGCCATGACGATCTGCAGCGCCTTGCCGCTACTCCGTGACACTAACTGTACCACATTACCTGTACGCAGATTGTCCTACAATAGGATGTATAGAGCTAGTATATGAAGTCTATTGCAGGTAAATCCCTAATCACAGGGCAAGTTTGAATTTTAGCACTCATGGGTATAAGGCGTGTCTTATACATGAGATGCGCCTTATACACAGGCGATTATGGTAATTCATAGGACAATTTCATATTGATACCACTCATCTGGTTCATTATTATAAGTTGGAATGTAAGGATTATTTCTTTTATAATTCATGAACAAAAATATATCACCAAAAAGCTGACAATACCAATATCTTTCTCATTATCATATCTTTCAAATCTACAAAAAATTGATGGAATCCACAACAAACTTTCACCAGTGTAAAAAGTGAGAAATGAACTTACCTCTAGCCTTATTCTCTTACATTCCAGAGGTGCCAAGTTGCCCTTCCCAAAAAAAGTAATTTTGAGGTAAAAAAAAATGTAATTTAGGGTCGAAATCCGTAATTCTCTGTACCATAAATCGAAATTCATCATTTAACAATAGAAATCTACTTTTAATGCACAAAACACATCATGTAACATATTGTTAAACATATTTAGATGCCCTTACATATACAAGTAGTCATTCCGACAACTATTCTTCTACTGGCCTTTTAACTGGTTATAACACTTTCCCATACAAAATTATCATAGCTGAGGTTCCTAAAAATCGTAATTTTGGCAGGTAAAATCATAATGGTCGTAATAGGGGTGAAAAATCTTAACCATTACGAAAATTTCTTAACACTTGGCACCTCTGACATTCTATATAAGTTTAGTTTTTACCAAGTCTCAGGGTCATCTGGAACAGCACTATAGAATCTACAGTTCCTATGTTTCGAAGAATACATGTTCCAAAGGGCCCTGACACCTGGTACGCTTATTTTTAGGAACTTGTAAAAGTAAAATGACAGTACCTTAAGTAAAGAGATCCACACGTGTTAATCATGTGCTATAAAACAACAAACATTGTGCTTGTAGGGGCCAGCTTCCTAAATAATCACTTATCTAATACACCTAAAATATTGCAGAGTTCAGGTAACGGCGTAAAAGAAATTTGGGTAGGTGTGTAGGAAAATCTCTATATTTAATGTAATCTTTAAGGATGACAGTAACTTTTTTTATACCGGAACACAACAATTATTTAGGTCTAACAAAGAACATTTTACATGGTAGTTCACACAAAATTGGAAAGATGGGGTCAGTATTCTTATTCTTGGAATAGTTCTGGAAGAAAACTCTATTATTATTGGAAAATGTTAGTTTGATTGTTCATAACTGGATATTGACAAATCTGATTTTCAAAAAACAGGGAAGGTCGCTGGATTTTCATGCACATATGCCAAATAGAACTTTGGTCCGCCCTTGGAGGAGTCTAACTTCGCTTGTTGCACACAGGCTTTTTGCTGAGAAAGGATGAAATTCTTTCTGTCTCCCTGTAACTCTCAATGACCAGTTTCAAGGTAAACAGTCACTTCTAAAACTACCATCAACTGTTATTAGTGATCTAGGTGTATATTGTAAAGTCTCACACTGTACAATAGCTTAGTCTCACTCGCCACCTACCGACATGGCCCCATGTACCGCACCCCCTGATAGACTTTGTGATATCGACTTATCTATATCAGTGGACATCTGGTCCACCAGGGACTTGACGGAGCTGGTCACTCCACTCTTAATGGAACTGAACAGGCCTGCCTGTCAATACAACATAACAAGGGGATAAAGACATCAAGGGAGGGATGGCTAAGGGTTCTATCTGTTCATATTGGCACAACATTAAGTCTACCAATGCACAGAGTATGCTAGAACTTGAGGTACATTGACAAAAGGTGGATGGGTGAAAGCATGCAGCCAATCTGGTACTTGAAGCTGTGTGAAGGCGTCATGATGGCTATTGTAACCACACACATCTCTACAAAGTAAAGTCAGACAAAAACCAAATAACAAGTTGTTTCATATCTACAAAGTAAAATACTGTATGACGAGTGCTTTATAGAAATCATCAATTATGTAACCAGTAACACAGCACACTCAAGACACAATGAACCCTCGGACACACAATGTGCACATTATCTAATAATCTAAAATTTCTTCTTGCTTCCAGTTCACCTAGGCTACCAGAGTGACTGACACAGGTAGTGAGTGGACTGGGCAGGAGTGGTTCTGTGGTGAAGTGGTGAGCATTCTGAACTTGCAAGTCAGCGTCGCAGTTCGATTCCTCATAGGAAGAAACCCTTTTCACCGAATCCTACACCTATTAATTTGGAAAAGTGACCAGTTGTACTATGAGTATTGGTACACCAGGTTCACTGTAGTTTACTGTGTGGAGGGTTATGGCACACAGATAGATGTGTGTGTAGGATTGGACTAATAAAAGTGATCATTCCTCTTATCGCTCCTCAAAGGAGTTTTACTCACAAAGATATTATCACCAAAAAATATCTCATTACACGTCCGGTCAAACATAGAGACAGCTTCATTCAGTTTACTGGTCGCCTTATCGACAACTCTGCTCACGCCAAACTATCCATGCAGCCACAGAGAGACAGATAGAAGGGGTTAGACAAGCAGTGGGAGGAGCATTTAAGGAACAGAAAGTATGGCGGAGGGGACCAAGCAGCATGGGGACGGAAAGCGTAGTAGTACAGTTAAGGTTTACTGATAACAAAGTAAGAGTATTCCACCTGAAACAAAGACTATTAAACAACAATATGACTATATGGAGAGCATACTATTTGACTTTAGGACGATTCCGGTTGCAGTTATAGGTCTGAAATGTGAGATGACTAGATTAGTAGCTCTTCAGGCGGGCTGCATTCATGCACCATTATGCCAGGCTGTCCTTGTTCAACTTAAGGATGGGAAGGGTATGCTGGGATAGGATGAGAAATGGGGGGGGGGGCGATATCAACTCTCCTCTCTATAAAGTAAAATCAAATCCTGAATGAGAGAGGGAATAAAAATCTTGACTGACCTTGAGCACTACACCCCTTCACAACAAGGCCTCTGCTTGTCTGTGCTACAAGTACTCACCACTTTATAATGCCTGTTACCCAGTGACCTTTACCTGACCTTGTGTCAGACTAAGGTCACACACATGACCTTGACCTAGGTCATCCACATGACCTTGACTTACCAACAAATTTGATCTCCAGTTTTCGTCAACAGCCTTTCCGAGGTCCTTGCCGGCCTGATCAACGACCTTGGAGATCTCCCGGCCCAGCTTGTCTAGAGACTTAAACTTAACCCAACCCAGAGAAATAAATGTTACAACATATGGAATCAATAAAGATTGTATCATTGCATATATCGTACAGATTTCTACCTTTTTATTTTGATTCAGCCAAGATTTGACATCAAGGCTTCTCATATTAGGTGTCTATAATATAGGGTAATCTAATGATAGCACCATGAGAGATAATCAACCTGCACGTTGTGGGTATATTGAGTAAATATCATGTAAAGCCAAAAGATGACCATAAAGAATAGTATCACTTATAATGCAAACAGTGCTTGGCACATGATGTAACCAATAGTATATATTGTTAAAATATAAAATGTGCCTTTTTTATTCACTCCAGATTACTATGAGGTGAAATGATTAGACTAGAAGAAAAAATCTTAACTTTAATGAATGCTCTAATTTCATAATCAATGTTCTAATTTCATAATCAATGTTGTAATATCAATGCCTTGTCCAAATTCTGAGAACAACAAGACCTACTTACCATGGTAGTTGCTTATGTTGGTTTTGGTTTATCTAGATTCTGAGACATGAAAGAATAAATTTTGTTAAGAAAACTTGCTGAGGACCATTTGATATTGCCACACACAACCTGTCTAGTTTTAGAGTACTGCATTACTCTGCTTGTGAAAGAGGTTTCTATTTTTTTTCTCAACAAACAAAAAAATCACTGTAATGAAGATTATCAAAAGCTACAAGAGACTACAAAGACTCTTGGTTTTAATTCCTAATACAGCCAGGACTTGTCCAACGATGGTGAAACCTTAACCCTTTTACATTGGGCGTTATGATGCACCAATGAAGTGCTACTCGCCAGCACTTCATTGGTGCATCATGACGACCCTCTGGGAGTTTATATATCAATCCCGTAGGGTTAGCACGATGACAACCAATGGGCATGATGCATTAATCCATCAGCAGTCCTTAAAGGGTTAAGGTATCATTTATCACTGGATGGAGCTGGGAGGCTTGGTAGACCTTGTATGAACACATTTAACTAACCATTTAAAAGCACAGAGGAAATTACATTCAAATGTCCATTATTTTCTAAAAGCCTATCCTTTATAAAGTTCTATCCAGAGATTATTTGATATACCATATTCGACGTAATTTGCGCACACACCGCAATAAGCGGACATCCCTCTCTATTTGGTCTTATGTGCCCCCCCCCCCATGTTTTCTACATGGGATATGTAAGAAGTTAAGCAATATACACTGATGCAGCATGTTTTCACACCTTTTTAAGAGGCCCAGTCAGCAGCATCCAGTATTTCACACCTCCAGGTGTTAAGGCCCATGTAGGTGTGAAGGCTAAACACCATCACCTCAGTACTTTCATGTCAGGCCTCTCATATAATTCCATTGACACTGCCAGAGCTGTGCAATTAGAATCAAAATTTATTTCAAGTTTTAGAGGAATAAAGTAGGACCATGCTCTAATTATGTCGAATATGGTATGCACAAATACAGTTCTGTAGCACCTTTGTATCAGAGTCATCCCTCCCAAACCTTAAAGCCACTGACCACACTTAGTGACAAACTAATCTACAGGAGGGTTTCTTTGGTTATGGTTAAAAATTTCCAAACAAGACTTTTTATTAGTGGAAAAGAACATAAGGGTTTCTTCCCTTGGTGGTCAGTTCGATTTCCAATAGCACTGTGAAACCTCCCTCAGAAGCCAATCAAATTTTGGTATTCTAGTCAGAATTGTAAATATAGCACTTTGTTTTTCTCTTTTTGGATGGGTCACCTTATAGGGGGGAGGGGTTAAATCATATGAATTAAGAGTTCAACCAAATTCAATTGGACCAAAATTAGGCTTCTATATTGTGCTGAAGTAAGGTGGTCGGCTTCTGAGGGAGGTTTTACGGTATGTCAACTTTGTTAAGGTCCAATGTTCAGATACCACTTGCTGACATATACCAGCAAAACATATCATAGGCAGCTTGTCAAGGGATATTTACACAATTCAAAACAGAAATCTCTAAATCTATTCTGAATTCCTGGATACTGTATTCGCCATAATAAGCGGACACCCCCTCTTTTGGGTGACATTTTAAACTAGAAATAACCTATTTTTTTTTTATCGTTTTTGAAGCCCAATTAGAGTATAAAGGACCAGTATTTTGGATTTTTTTTAAAGCGCACAGTGCGCGAATTACATTGAATACGCTAAGTGGTATTTCTGAATCTCATCTTATCAGGCTACACCAAAATTCACTATTGAATTGACACTCCATATCTGTCAATTAATGAAACAAAGGAAAAAGGTCTTGATTTCATTATTAGCATTAAAAAAATAATGTGAAATCCATGGAACCTCTTTTTTTCGGTATGAGCTAAAGCATGTTAGATGTGTTGTTAACCAGGTTGACTTAACTTCCATACACAAGAAACCGACTCGCACAAGAAATCCAACACGACTCAGATATAGTGAACAATCGTTAATATTATGTTTATTTCTGTACCTGGGGTTTCCCCTCACACACTAAGGAACATGTACACCATGCGCACAATGTCCAAGAAGATTCCAACTCGGTTAGTCCATATTGATGACAAATTGGGTGTAAGTGGGAGTGGAGCTGGTCCTGGCGACATGCGCTGATAAGCTGCAAAGGTGGAAACCAGCTTGTGCCTGGAAGTGCATGTTATCAGGCTAGGCATACAGCTGTGTTACAAATAGCGTAATTCATCTCATTATCAATCACGATTACTGTGAAGATAATGTCAAGTCGCGGCAGGAATTTTATCATACCAGGCATGTTTTATGTCGTTGTAAGGGAATGCCACAACTCGCGTCCTCTAAGAGCAGTGTCCATTTCAGTGTATTGGTCATTGTCGCTATGACACTATTCACCCAATATTCAACCATCCTTAGTTACCACCATAGCGCGAGAAGCATTTATATTACATTCACAATTGGTCTTTAGAATTTAAACTGTGTGCAGAAACTAGGTTCTACTTGGATGTTAAAACCATGTTTTACTTTTATTTATGTTACCACAGAATAGTGGGTGCACAGTACTTTACTCATGTCCAGAACGAAACCTGGAGAACACTCCAGGTTATTACATTATGTACGTTATACTTGTTGTATATACTTGTTGTATTACGTTGTCGATCCTGACACATCAGATGGAGGACTGCATCATGCATGTCCTGTACCATGGGGTAAGACAGCTTAACCCACACTTAAAAGTTTAATATGGATTTTGAAAAAGGAAGATATTCCCTAAAACTCACTCGGTGTGCCGTATGAATAAAAAGGAGACTTGTGATTTTGAATTTTAAAGAACCGACATGTTTCGGCCGTCTTGCAGGCCTTCGTCAGGATTTTGTTTCTTTTACGGAATGTAAGTGACATGTTGAGTGACTGCGTGGCGGTTTCACAAACCAATAAAACGCTGTTATAACTTAATTTAAAATGACAATTGTCAGGAATGCTTCCTGACAAGATTTGATTAAAAGATACACATACCGGTTAACCATGTTTATATGTTAAAGTCCGGTTCCCCGGTCCCTTATCTGTCTAGTTCACATATCACAACATTTTGTACCTTATAAATGAGTGCGAGTAATAGATGTGTAATGCCATTTCAACAGCTAAGGCGATATTCATGGTGAGTGGCATTTAAAAAAGCTGAAGTCATCCCAAATCATGATTTAATGAAATTTCTGTTCCCTTAGCTCAGGAGTAATAGATGTTTAACACCATTTTGACAGCTAAGGTCATTTTCATGGCGAGAACTACATTACACAATTTCACAGAGGAATGTGTCGGTGCCCGCGCATGTGCACCACACACATCCTGAGGGGATAGTAAAGAGGAGATATAGGCCCTTTTAAGTGGGCTACGGAAGCCCCCCTTAGCTCAGGTTTCACAAGCACAATGTCATTGTTTATTTACCTCTGGATGATATTCATTCTGATAAGCCTTAATCATTACACGCTAACTACTTTGTACAATAGAGAGGGTAAGATTGGTGAGCGTGTTACTGATACTGGAACGGCTAGGTCTATAGGTACACATGTAACCTGGTTCAGAATAAGAATCGTCTGTGACCGTAACAATAGCTAATGTGCCTCATCTTAGGTGAGCAGGGTATAGGGTATAAAGAACAAGTAATTACTTACGATCCATGCCTGCAGTACATTGGCATGTCAATTTTCATTTTCTATACATTTGTTTTCTTTATATGTCTAATCTACCTACAATTACTTGTAGAGCACCTTCTACTTCTAGCCTACAGCTTGGGATTTCCCCTATGTGACCTATGACGTTACCCGCACACATTGCCGTACACATTCATTATCTTCCTATTAACCTCCCTATTGAATCTAAACTATACAACACATGGACCTGTTGCAGTTAGCTCTAAGCAAAAAGTAAGATGTTTCAAGTAAAAATAGTTCATACAATTCACAACAAGTATAACACTAATCATGTCTCTGGTATAAGATGACCCTTTTTCCCTTCCCATATACAAATGTGTAGTGAAAATGGATAAATTCAAACATTGATAATACCAATATGGGCAACAGCTTTGTAACTTTCCATGATCTAGATGACAACCTGTTGATTTTCCACCCAAGTTTTATTCACTGAGCTTATATCACCTGTTACTAATATGACAGCTTCATAATAAATGTGGATTCTCTTAGTGGCCACAAGTCCCACCACTGGTAGCGGTATAACTAATAGCATGACTACTTCTACAGTGGATTGTCTGATCCCTGGTGTTCACTGTCCTAATCTTTCTTTATGTCTTGTTGGTTCAGGAAGTTTTTCCTTCCCCACCAAAGTTAGTGGAATCCTCCCCATGTCTCTATAAGTTGTCTGCTGCCTAATATGTTCTCCCCCTCAACCGCCCTAATGACCACACTTTTCCTATCCATCCTTCTTGTCTCAATTTCCTTCTGTTTTTTTCAACAACTTTCCATTTTACATATTCCATGGGTTTTCGTAAGCGGTATTTTCACCATATGCCGGGAATTCTGTGCTATCTGCGTTTTCTCCATATGCCGTGCCTTCTTCGACATCTGCTGTATTTTGTCCTGTAGAGGCCATTGCTACAAGGGCATCTCGTTCCCACAGAGCCAGACGGTGCTGTCCAAGTGGCGCAGAATAATGGATGTGCTGATCTATGTGACATGAGGCAAGCATCTTTATCATTTCCTCTGTAGTGACTATCTTTGAGGACTTGTATTTTGTCAGTGCCGTATTGCAGGAAGAGAGTGTCTTGAACTTCACGAAGGCAGTGCAACTTTTGTCTTGATCCATGGTGATGACCTGTTTCACCGGTCCCTTTTCCCGATCAAACCAGGCCCACACCTTACAAGCTGAGGTGTTCTGTGGGATACCGGAAATCATGAGGATATAAACATTATCATCAGTTAACCCTGCCAAGTCTTTTATAGGGTACCAGTTTGCCTTGAATGCTGCTTTCTGCTCCTCACTCATGAGCTCGTCAGTTCCTGTTACTGTCGACTTGTAAACCTCACCACCACTATGGGAACTGGCCCGTGATATAGCGCGTAAGGCTCGTGCCTCTCCCATGGTATGGGACCCTGGGTGCTTCTTGAACGCCTCATTGCGACTGGTTGTATCCCTGAATGCCACAAAGGCACAATTCTGGTGGTTCTCCCAGCTGGGCGTAAGTATGACATGGACTGCGGGTCCCGAGGCGCCACCAAACCACGACCAGACCTGACAGGCTGTGGTGTCTGGTTGTAGAGCACCCAGACGCAGGTAGTATAAGTGCTCCACTGCTGTCCTGATAGCAGGGAACAGACTTTTGGATATCTTGTTCAGGACCAACTGGTCTGTCTCTTTCTGCTTATCTGTTTTCTTTATCTTCCGAGCGTCCTTACCAAAGAACGTCTGCTGGAAAAGATCCTTTGAGTCTTGAGAGATTTCAATATCTCTGCCAAGGCTGGTTTGATACAATTTACCCTTGGGTAGGAATTGGCCACAAGTTGCATACACACCCATGTCGGTCCATGATGACACGTTATCATGCAGACCAGCTTCTTCATTTCTGTGATCAAGGTTCTCATATGCCACAAATGCCATCCTGTCTACTAGGTCGACCAGTTTGTCCAACAGAAGGACACCAATACTACGACCAGCCGGACCTCCAAACTGCTCCCATACACTGGTGGCTGTGGCAGATTCAGGTACCCCCTTAATAATTATGTAAAACAGAGCACGCTTCACACTGCCAGTGTAAGCCTGGGGTGGAGGCTGCTTTGACCTGTTTGCAGGTTGTTCTGCAGTGTTAGGTATACGCACCTCTGGAACCACTCTCTGTGTCTTCTTGGATGCAGCAGCTGGGGTAGCTGCAGGCTTGTGTTCTGGAGTCACTTTCTGTGTCTTCTTTACTGTACGTGCTGAGCTGGCTGCAGGCTTGGTCTCCCTGATGGCCTCGTATTCTGATTCAGGGATCACCTCAATCCTCACTTGTCTCCCTCCGAGTAGACACCCATCCTTCTTGTGACAAGTGCGGGCTTCTTCAATATTAGCAAACTTGACATATGCTATTAATGTGCCGTCATAGCCTCCCTTCTTTGTTATGATGCCTCTGGGACAGATCTGATAGCCAGCAAAGAAATATTCAATTTGTTTGGGTACCACAAAGCGATCAATATTAGTCATCTTGATGTAGAAAGGGGTTGCTGGGCCTTGTTTCCCGCTGGTAGGTTTATATTCACCACCTCCATGAGGACCTCCATAGTGACTCGGTGGATGTGGAATGGGTGCTGGACCCCTAGGAGGATGTGGACCTGGGCCGCTGGGTAAATGTGGGCCAGGACCCCTGGGTGGATATGGGCCTGGATCTCTTGGCGGATGTTGGGCAGGACCTCTTGGAGGATGTGGGCCGGGACCTCTTGGCGGAAAAGGTCCGGCACCTCTTGGAGGGAATGGTCCGGGGCCTCTAGGTGGATGTGGGCCAGGACCTCTGGGTGGGTGTGGCCCAGGGCCACTGTGTGGGTAGGGCCCAGGTCCACTTGGTGGGTAGGACCCAGGACCACTTGGTGGTGGTTGAGGTCCAGGATACATGGGGTCACGATGTGGAGGGGCGGGGTACCTAGCAGCCTCATGCCTGTAGTAGTCACCTCGTCCATCATACCCTGGGTACTCATACTGGCCATGTTCTTTAAGAAAGGAGGCATTTGGATCAGAGTAATTGTAGTCTCCCTCACCATATCCTTCATTGTGTGCTCCAGGCCTCTGGTCTTCATAATAGGCTTCAGGTCCAGGCTTCGTTGCATCTTGTATGCCATACCCATCATTTGGCCCATACCTTGGCTCATCTTTCTGCCTAGAACTATGATAGACTTCACCTTCTCCTTGCATGGGTCTTCTAGCATAAGGTTCTGGTAGCCTTCTGTTATCATCTGCTCTTGGAGCCGCTATCTGTGGAAGACTAGGCTCTCCGATTATGCCTCTTTTAATGCTTTCAATCCTTTCTTTCCTCTTTTGGAGTTGATCTGCTATATCTTGGGCAATCCGCAATTCTATTTCAAGTTCCTTCTGCATTCTTTCCTGATCTGCAGTTCTATCTCTATTGTGGGGAGCTGCAATTCTATCTCTGTTGTAGGGAACAATAGGCCTATCTCGGTTGTAGGGAGCGGCAGCAGGGCTATCTCGGTTGTAGGGATCAGCAGGCCTATCTAGGTTGTAGGGATAAGGACCAGGCAAATCTCTGTTGTAGGGATCGGAAGAAGGCCTATCTCGGTTGTAGGGATCAATAGGCTTATCTCTGTTGTAGGGTTCAACAGGCCTATCTCTGTTGTAGGCAACCGGAGTAGGCCCAACTTTCTTGTAGAAATCTGCAGCAGGACCATCTCGGCTGTAGGGATCTGCCACTCTATCTCTCTTGTAGGATTCAGCAGGCCTGTCGCCGTCGTAGCTGTACCTGTCGTCATCTTTTCCCTGGCTGCTTAATCTCATTCTCTTGGGTTCCCCTTCACCATATCCACCACGGTGAGGTTCCAACTCCCATGGTGGTGTCGCAGCTCGCCTGCGCTCTGGCCTAACATCATCCTTTAAGGATGGGCGAGACTCCTTCACTGGTGGAGTTTCATGTGCTTTGGGAGTCCCCATGGTTGGAGTTTTCTGAGAGCTTCGCTGGTCGTCCGATGGTAATTCAGTTATCCGGATAGCAGAGGGATGTTCTGTTTTGTGGGAGCTGCTTTGGGCAGAAGCTGAAGGATACTCAATGCTGCGGAGAGTCCCTGGGAGTTCTCTGTGCACACCCAGGTCGAGCATCATGTTCTCTACAACATGCTTGATGTCATCACCATTAACAAGACAAACCTCCAGCTTATTCCCCATGAACGTCTTTTGGTTGTATGATGTTGCTTCAAGAAGGTGTTCATAGTTGGAGAAGGAGACAAAGGCATTACCCTCGAGTCCTCCAACTATCTGGACACCACCACCAGGTATGTCAAACTTGCTGAAGAACTGGCGGATATCTTTGCTGCCTGCCGCAGGGGGCACGTTCCTCAGGTGGAGGTGGAAAGTTGGCATTATGAATCTTCAACTCGTCCACAGTCTGTGACAAAGGAGAAAAGGGGGTGAAAGTCATATTCATCTGACAACGATTTATTGAACAGTAAATGTAAGACGACATACAATGTGAGACGACATACAATGTGACAATGTTCAGGTATGGTTAACGCTAAATGGTTCTCTGTAAAGTGAAGGGACTATAGGACTTTCACATTTCCACTCGTTGGCTGCAGTTATTGCTCGTCTGAATTCAAATGTTTGATTTCTCCATCTTAGCCATTCAGACATTATCCCCCAACACTAGAACATTCAGGAATCATCAGTAGACTATCAGCTACAACTTGAGACTGGCACTATACATTTGATGATTTACACACGTCTCTTGTGTTCCACAGCTAGATATGCATATCAAGAATATTCAGCCACTTTCTATGAAATACATGCATCAGCTAAACTATATCCTGACCTGAATGCTTGACCCGGATTCTAGCATGATCTATGTACATACTTATATACCCTGAATGTCGTAAAATTATGGACACATACCCCAGATGTTCAACATCAAACCCCCCTCTTTTTGGGCCATATAGACACACCCTTGATGTCAAACTGTGCTAGAAGTGAGATAATATAATATAAAAGACTTTTATAGCTAAAACCATGACTTTAATACTTTAGGAGTGCGCATATTAGAATTAATTTTTATTTCAGGATTTGAACATCTAGCAATTAGTTTTCCATACCTGTGTGCTTGTTAGAATGTATACGGTAATCCAACTAGTGTTATAATCAATACAATCCATCACAACCAATAAGGTAATTGTCATTCAGTATCTGATTCACAATGCTCCTTAATTAATAGGTCATCACCAGACACAAACCAGCCCCATATTGTCTGCATGATCTGCCTCTGAACCAAGACTTTGATCTATGGCTTCAATGTAAGAATCATAAATCATCATACATGCCTAATACTTTGTCGACCAGTTCAGTCCTACACTTATGTTCCTAGCACATGTTCCAGAATACATACAATCTACATGTGTACCATTAGTCCATGTCTGCACTGACATCAAACTGTGTGCAATTAAAACTTGATCCAAGGGTTTCTTGCATATACGGAGGTTGCAGGTTCCTTAGTAGGGGGCACCGTTACTTGATCTGGTGCCCAGAGAAATAAGCACTGATAACAGGCAGCATGATGGGTACAATGTGTTATGTAATGCATCAGTCTGTACTGAATCCTCAGACTCAAATTCCATGACAAAAATCAATATTTTCCATAACATTTTCAACTAATCATGGAATAATTGCGCTTGATCCCCCTGCAATATTTCTGCAATTAAGGTGAAAAAAAAAAGTATGGCATGTTCCAATGTACATTGCAATGAATATTTAGTTTTCCCGTTTTCCAAGACTCAATTTGAAATTTTAAGAAATTCTGTGACTGCATGGCAAGATTTTATTCCATGATATGTGGGAACCCTGTTCAATAACCAGTCACTGAAATTATTTCATTATCAACCTGACAACATAACTAGTTTTTCACATAGTCAGTCTTTTTTTTGTTTATTTGTTTACTTTTATGTCTGGGGTCCATTGAGGAACTCTGACATTCAAGGGTTCTCAGACATTAAGTCCTTTTTTTTCTTTTTTGACAGGTATTTATATGCTGCTTGCCTGACACAGCAGTGACTGAATCTATGAATGGCCGAATCTATGAGATGAATGACCGAATCTATGAGAAGGGTTGAGGGGGAAAACCGCTACCAGGGCTTCATTCCCCTACTCTTTTCGAAGGATAGCAAGTCTTCATTTATTTGCCTGGTCCCATAGGCAGGGCCAGACAAACCACTGCCTTTGATCACTCAGACATGGTTCACTGAGGGGGAATCCCATGGCAAAAGACAAGCATGTAGACCCGGGCCCATGCATATGGACACCAGCTGCCCACCCCAAGCCACAAGAAATCCCAGCTTTGTCGCCTTTTACGAATCTGGTATGCCCACTGTCAGTATGGGAGATTCCTCCTTGTGGACTCCTAATGAAGTTATTCTGCTTCTTCATGCCCTCACATGAAGGTCCCCAATCGACAGGGGGAACATAGTTAGTCAAACAAAATGTCATGATTAAACAAGATAGGATCTCCCTACCGTTCTTTCTGCCTCAAATTCTAACCATGTTCCAATCAGTTTCACCAAAATGTACTTATGCACACTAACATCTGAATTCATGCCTTATTGGTTTAGGATCAGGGTAGACACATTATGATAAAACGGAAAATATCATAGCCTTTACACACTTGGCGTATCATCTAAAATATAGAATTTGGTGGAAGTTATTTTGTCTCCCTTGAATCCTTGCCATGTCGCTATACGTTGTCTGCTGCGTACTATATTCTCTCCCCCACCAAAGCACCCTTATAATGACACTTTTATGTCTATCATCATCAATGATGTAGTCATCATTAATCCGATTTGTCCTTCTTGACTTGATTTCCTTCAGGTCTTTCAACAACTGCTTAGTTTTACATATATCAAGGGTTTTCATATGTGGTATTTTCACCATATGGTGAGAATTCTGTGTTATCTGCATACTCTGGTTGCTGTAGCATTTTCTGGTAAACCTTCATGGTGATGTTAACAGAGCATGCTTCACACTGCCAGTGTAAGCTTGGGGCTGATACTGTTTGTGGGTGCTTGTGGAGCGTATGGTTTATGCACCTCTGAAACCATGTCTACAGGTTTGTGTTCTGGAGTCACTCTGTGGCTTTTTTTTACTTCAGCAGCTGCACTGGCTGCAGGCTTGTGTTCTGGAGTCTCTTTCTGTGACCTTTTTACATCAACTGACACAGCTACATGTTTGTCTTCAGTGTCACTTTCTGCATTGTCTTTGCTGCAGGCTAATTCTCCCTCATGGCCTCGTATTCTGATTGAGAGATCACCTCAATCCTTACTCGTTTCCCTCCGAGTAGCCGTGTTTCATTCTTGCGGCAATCATGGGCCTGTTCAAACTTGACGTATGCTATCAATGTGCCCTGAGGTCCTCCTTCCTTGGTTATGATGCCTCCGGGAGAGATCTGATAGCCAGCAAAGAAGAATTTAATTTGTTTGGGTACCACAGAGCGATGAATATTAGTCATCTTTATGTAGAAGGGGTTTGTCTGGCAGCTTGGTTTATGTTCACCACCTCCATGAGGACCGCTGTAGTAACTCGGTGTATGTAGGATGGGTGCAGGACCTCTAAATGGACAGGGGCTGGGACCCCTGGGTGGGTATGGGCCAGGACCCTTTGGATGTGGTAAAAGACCTCTTGGCGGGTGTGGGCTGTGACCTCTTGGATGTGGTAGATGTGGGCCAGGACCTCTTGGTGGGAATGGTCTGGCAATTCTTGGTGGGAAGGGTCCAGGGCCTCTAGGTGTATGCAGTAAGGGACCTCTTGGTGCGTGCGGCCCAGGGCCTCTGTGTGGGTGAGGTCTGGGACCACTTGGTGTATACATTGGGTCATCATGTGGAGGGCCGACAGCTTCATGACCGTAGTCATCAGCGTGACCATTATACCCTGGGTCCTCACTTGGATCTTGTATGCAATACTCATTATTTGGATTGCCTCTTGCTGCCGCTGGCCCATACCTTGGCTCATCTGTCGGCCTAGAACCCTGATAGACTCCACCTTCTCCTTGATTGGTACTTCTAGCATAAGGATCTGTCGGCTTTCTGTCATTGTCTGCTGTGGGCACAGTTATCTGTGGTTCTCCCAATATGCTTCTTTTAATGCTTATAATTCTTTCTTTCTTCTTCTGGAGTTGATCTACTATATCTTGTGCACTCCTCAATTCTCTTTCAAGTTCCTTCTCCATTCTCTCCTGATTTGCAAGCCTATCGCTATTGTGGGGAGATGCGATTCTATCTCTGTTATAAGGATCGACAGCTCTAGTGTAGGGATCAACAGGCACGTCTTTGTTGTAGGGATCAACAGGCCTATCTTTGTTGTAGGGATCGAAAGGAGGCCTATCTTGGCTGTAAGGATCGACAGGCCTATCTTTGTTGTATGGATCGACAGGCTGTTCTTTGGTGTAGGGATTGACAGGCCCATCTCTGTTGTAAGGATAGATAGGGCTACCTCTAGTGTAGGGATTGACAGGTCTATCACTGCTGAAGGGATCGACAGCAGGCCTATCTTTGTTGTAGGGATCAACAGGCCTATCTTTGTTGTAGGGATCGACAGGCCTAGCTTTGTTGTAGGGATTGACAGGCCTATCTTTGCTGAAGGGATTGACGGTCCTATCTTTGTTGTAGGGATCAACAGGCCTATCTTTGTTGTATGGATCAACAGGCCTATCTCTAGTGTAAGGATCAACAGGCCTATCTCTGCTGAAGGGATCGACTGCAGGCCTATCTCTGCTGTAGGGATCGACAGGGCTGTCTTTGTTGTAGGGATCGACAGGCCCATCTCTGCTAGAAGGAACTACAGGCCTATCTATAGTGTAGGGATCAACAGGCCTATCTTTGTTGTAGGGATCGACAGGCCTATCTTTGATGTAGGGATTGACAGGCCTATCTTTGTTGTAGGGATCCACAGGCCTATCTTTGATGTAGGGATTGACAGGCCTATCTTTGTTGTAGGGATTGACAGGCCTATCTTTGCTGAAGGGATCGACGGTCCTATCTTTGTTGTAGGGATCAACAGGCCTATCTTTGTTGTATGGATCAACAGGCCTATCTCTAGTGTGAGGATCAACAGGCCTATCTCCGCTGTAGGGACTGACAGGCCTATCTCTGCTGTAGGGACTGACAGGCCTATCTCTGCTGTAGGGACTGACAGGCCTATCTCTAGTGTGAGGATCAACAGGCCTATCTCCGCTGTAGGGACTGACAGGCCTATCTCTAGTGTAAGGATCAACAGGCCTATCTCCGCTGAAGGGATCGACTGCAAGCCTATCTTTGCGGTAGGGATCGATAGGCCTATCTCTGCTGTAGGGATCGACAGGCCTATCTTTCTTGTAGGGATCGACAGGCCTATCTTTGATGTAGGGATCGACAGGCCTATCTTTGTGGTAGGGATCGATAGGCCTATCTTTGCTGAAGGGATCGACAGGCCTATCTTTCTTGTAGGGGTCGGGAGCAGGCCTATCTCTGCTAGAGGGATTGCCATGCCTATCTCTGTTGCAGGGATTGTTAGCAGGCCTATCTCTTTTGTTGGGTTCAGCAAGCTTATCACATTTATATGAATCAGCAGGCCTGTCTTTAGTGTAGGCGTAGCTGTCATCATCCATTCCCTGGCTGCTTAATTTCATCCTCTTGGCTTCTTCACCATATCCATGATCACGTTCAGACTCTTTTGGTGGTGTCACAGTTTGTCTGAACTCTGGCATAGCATCAGCTTTTGAGGAGGAGCGAGACTCCCTCATTGGCAATTTAGTAATCCGGGAGCCTCTATGGACAGCAGGTGAGGGATACTCAGCGTTTTGAGGAGTTCCTGGGAGATCTGTGTACACCCTGAGGTCTTGCATCGTGTTCTCTATAACATGCTTGATGTCGTCACCGTTGACAAGACAAACCTCCAGCTTATTCCCCATGAACGTCTTTTGGTTGTATGATGTTGCTTCAAGAAGATGTTCATAGTTGGTGAATGTGACAAAGGCATTACCCTCGAGTCCTCCAACTACCTGGACACCACCACCAGGGATGTCAAACTTGCTGAAGAACTGGCGGATATCTCTGCTGCCTGCCGCAGGAGGCACGTTCTTCATGTGTAGGTGGAAAGTTGGCATCGTAAGTCTTCCACAGTCTGTGACAAAGGAGAAAAGGGACGAAAGTCATATTCATCTTACGACGATTTATTGAACAGTAAGTGAGGTACAAAATTTAAGACGATATATAATGTGACAATGTTCAGGTACAATTTATGTTAAAAGGTTGTCTGTAAAGTGTATTTGGAGCAACAGGACTTTCAGTTTTCCATTTTCTAGGTATATTTCTTGCTGATCTGCATTCAGACATTTAATTTCTTCATCTTTGCGATCCAGACATATTGTCCCCCAACGTGCATCTATCAAGCATCAGCCACAACTTGGACCTGGCAGTATGTATGTGAATTTTAACACAATCATATTTTCCAGTATATTCAGCCAATCACTACATATAATATGCCTCAGCTGACCAACATCCTGTCCGACCTGACTGCTAGACGCACAATACATATACTTGGAGAAAACATAACTAAATTATGGTAAGTCAGTTTACAGATCCTTTCCCTGGCCAACAAACTTGTATATTCCTTCCTCGTATGATCATCCAACTACTCAGAGTTTGTAAGCTGTTGCTCTGCAATACTCTCATATCAATGCCCCTCACTCCAAGCATGTCAATGTACCTATTTTCTATGAATACAACTTATTCTATTCAAGTAGTGAAAATAATAATACAATCTGTCACAAGCAATAGTGTAATAGGTCATAGCCCAAACCTGTCTGCATGATCTGCCTCTGAACTACAGCTTCACTGTACGAATCATAAATCATCACACATCCACCAGGTCAGTCATACACAATCAAACGTGTTAAAAAATACATATTATCTGCACATGTGCCAATAATCTATCTCTACATTGACATAAAACTGTGTTTGTGTAATTAAGACTTGTTCCAAGGGTTTCCCACACATACCTTTTACATGTTCCCTTCAATAACCATACTCACAGAAATTATTTCATGATCACTCTCAAAACAACTTCAGTCTCCTTTATTCAAACAAAATGTCACGATTAATCAACAAAAGTATCTCCCTCCACTTCTCAAATACCATGTTCCTATCGGTTTCAGCAGAAGGCGGTAATGCACTGCTGATTATCAACATCTGAATTTTTCTGCTTATTCCAGGCAGCAGGTTTTGCTCATTCATGATTTGTACTGGTAAGGTGCCCTTACTGAGTAAACCATCATGTCAGGTTCCACAATAGTTACCATTTTTTCTACAGCTTTTCACACTCATAAATGAACTGGGGGTATTACAACTAAAATACGTGTGATCATATTCCATGCTGCCGTGTTCATTCATTCGACATACACTAGACGCTGTGATGCATTAACATGTTATGTCAAACAGAGTTATTCCGAGACTAAATCTCCAAGTGGTGCATCTTCCATTAACTCTGGTTCCCATAAAGAACTCTGTACTCCTGATGTGTCCTCTGACTTATCATCTGCCTCTTCTCCCTTCCCACTTTTCAGTATCTCTTCTGATGTGTCTTCAGTCATAACATCATCCTCTTCTTCCTTCATGCATTCTAGCATTTCCTCTCTGTCTTTTCGCTCAGGTACACTGACATCAGTCACTTCTGATGTGTAAGTGACTGTTGTGTCTTCTGTCATAACATCATCCTCCTGAGTGCTTTCCAGTATCTCATCTATGTCCTTAGAAGTAGTGTCAACATGACCCTCTACATCTGGTTCAAATGTCATTAGTTTGCCTTTCCCTTCTGATGCAAGGTCAGATTGCTCAACTTTCTTTCCATATTCTATTTCCTTTTCTTCAGCTTTCTTGACCCTTTCCTTCAGTGCAGCTCGCTCTTTCAGGGACATATTTTGATCTCCCTTTGGAGAAGATTTGTATATTTTGAGTTCAGGAGGGCATGAGGCAAGCTTCCTCAGCATCTCTGTTTCACTGACAATCTTTGAGTTCTCATATTTCGACTGCTCCTTATCACAATTCTCAGGGTCAGTAAATCTGACAAAGGCGATCTTGGTTTCCCCGTCCATCATTGATGTTACACCCTGGGCAGAACCTTTCTTACCCCTGAACCATGACCAAACTTTACCAACAGTTGTGTGTTTACTAATGCCTTGGATCTGCAAAATACATGGGGCCTTTTCAGCACTCTTGAAGCCTGATTTGGTTTTAGAGGCTTCAATTTCATCCTCGGTCTTGACTTCATTCGTTTTAGATTTGGTTGTAAAGGCTTCTATTTCTTCCTTGTTCATCATTTCATCCGTTCCATTATCTGTAGACTTAAAGATGCTGACATCAGGGTCATCACATAAATGGGCAACTTTCAACAGAGCTTCTTGTTCACTCATGCCCTTGCTGTTACGACGCTTTCTGTTTTCTGTATTCCGACTTTTGGAATCCCTGAAAGCCACAAATGCCGTGTGCATTGTTTTCTGCTTGCCAGCCTTTATTAAGATGACAGACGGACAGGGTCCTGTCTGGCCATCAAACCAAGACCAAACTTTACAGGCCGTAACTTTCTTTTGATTGCGGATTTCCATCCTTAAGTAGCAGATTTGATTTGGCTGGGGACCATTTTTTCTTTCACTTTCTCTTGTGCTTTGACTCTTTGATTGATGCTTGTCCAGATCATAAAAGAGAGCTCTAGAGATTTTGTTCAAAACTCGACGTTGCTCTTCTTTCTCCTTCCTAGTCTTCTCTCGCTTTGTATAAGTCTTCATGAAGAATTCCCGATCTAGAAGAGCATACTCCTTTTTAGAGAGCTCCACATCTCCTTTTGGAGTGGTTTTGAACACTTTTGAACCAGGGGGACCATCAGAACATTGCCCATACACTGTAGCATCACTTGTAGTTTTCCCTTGTGAAGTTTTCTGCAGCTCAGCATTACGGTCATGGAAGCTGTCATATGCTACAAAAGCCACCTTTGCTGCTTCTGGTCCTTTCATGTCAAACAACAACACCCCCACACTCTCACCAAGTGGCCCTCCAAACCTCTCCCATACACTTGTGGCTGTATCATCTTCAGCTAGGTCTATCAAAGTCATGAAGTATAGAGTTGCCTTACTATTGTCAACATTGGGCAACACAGGCTTCTTCATGGGTCCTTGAGGGTCTGATTTCCTTCCACTTTGACTCTTTAATTGCCGCTTGCCCTGACTTACATCATCATAAAAGAAAGCTCTAGAGATTTTGTTCAGAACTCGACGTTGCTCTTCTTTCTCCTTTTTACTCTTCTCTCTTTTTGTATAAGTCTTCATGAAGAATTCCCGATCTAGAAGAGCATACTCCTTTTTGGAGAGCTCTGCATCTCCTTTTGGAGTGGTTTTGAACACTTTTGAACCAGGGGGACCATCAGCACATTGCCCATACACTGTAGCATCACTTGTAGTTTTCCCTTTGGAAGTTTTCTGCAGTTCTACATTACGGTCATGGAAATTGTCATATGCTACAAATGCTATCTTTTCTGCTTCTGGTCCTTTCATATCAAACAACAACACCCCCACACTCTGACCAAGTGGCCCTCCAAACCTCCCCCAAACACTCATAGCTGTAGCATTTTTAGCTAGGTTTCTCAAAGTCATGTAGTACAGGGTTGCCTTGGTGTCGTCAACATTAGGCATCCTCTTAGCAGCAAGCGGGGTGCTAGATACAGGCTTCTTTAAGAGTCCCTGAGGGTACCACTCTTTGGTCAAGGCTAACTTTTGCTCCTTGTTCATCATGTGGTCGACTCCTGTCTCTGTTGACGTGAATATATCCATATCCGGATTAAGACAGGCGCGGGCAATACATACAAGTGCTTCTTTCCTCCCCAAGCCCTTGGCCTCATCATATGTTCTCATTTTTGCATCGCGACTCTTCATATCCCTGAAAGCCACAAAGGCCTCTCTGACCTCCTCTCGTGCATCAGTATTACTTGTCACAGTGACAGAGGGGCAGGGCCCACTAGCGCCACCAAACCACGACCACACTGTACATGCTGTGGTAAATGGGGGGAGTGAATTCAGCTGTAGGTAGTAGGCTCCAACATCACTGGCTGCTACTTTAGTTAGCTTCAAGTCCAGGAGTCCAGGAACACCTGATCTCGCACGGCGATCGTCATCTCTGTACCGCTTTCTGCGGTCATCATACGTATCTTCACTCCGACTACTTATAAATGGGTCTCTGATCTGCTGTGGTGGGCTTCTTCCTCTGTCTCTGAACCTAGGTTCAAACCAACCCAAACTCTCGTACAGTGGCTCATCTAGAGATGTGTGTGCTCGCTTATAGGGTGGTTCTTCCATACTTCTCCAAGGTAAGTCGAGATGTGGTTCTTGTAGCAGGTTATCCTTCTCTCTGTAGGAGTGATACACTGGGGGTTGTGACTGCCCACCTTCCCAATCTGCACTGGGATCAATCATCCCAGATTTTCTGCGTTCTTCAAATGAAAATGGATCTTTGATGGGTGCTGAGTCTATATCATCATCATCCAGAAGACCTTTCTTCAGGTTTTCTATCCTTTCTTTCTTTTTCTCAAGTTGATCTTTGATGTGCTGTGCCATCTTCAATTCGAGTTCCAGTTGCGAGGCAATCTTTTCTTTACGTCCTGTGGAATCTCTCTGTCCACTGATAGAAGCCCAACCACTTGCGTAGCCTCCCTCCTCAGAAAGGCGCATCTTCTTGGCTTCCCTTCCAGCGTACATACTGTCATACTCATCAGCAGCATGTCGACGATTAGACCAGGGAGAATGTGAGAAATCAGAAGAACCTGATGGTGTCATGAACGCATCTTCTGCAGAACTACCTGTGGCTGCATGTAAGGCTCTGCTGTAAAACATGTGTGGCGCTGCTGAGATTTCCATAGCTGAGCCTTGAACACCAAGTTCATGCATCATGTTCTCCACTACATACTTGATGTCGTTACCATCGATGAGGTTAATAAACACTTGGTTGCCCATCAGGTATCGTTGGTGGTATGACGTTCCCTGCATGAGGTCTTCATAGGTGGAGAATGTAACAAAGACGTTCCCCTCAGGTCCGCCCACTATCTGCACACCCCCATCAGGGATGTCAAACGGGTGGAAGAATCCACGAATATCCTGACTGTCAGCCTCTGGGGGCACGTTCCTCAGGTGTAAGTGGAAAGACGGCATCTTGATTCTTCATGTAGTCTTCCACAGTCTGTGACAAAGGAAAAAAGATGAAAGTCTTATTTATTTTTAAATATTTTATTGAACGATATTAGATGATATACAAAGGCACTTCAGATTTTTTTGTTTGGGTAGTTTAAACATCCTGAGGCCATTCTGGACTCAGACATTCATGTTTTTCAGTTTGTTTAGTTTAGTAGTTTTACGTCTCAGTGTTTCCTGAGGAAAATTAAAGATGATGACATCTTTGCAAGATGATATCCCGTAAAGTTGACCAGGCTGTAACATACCTTTCCTAACTTAGTATTTACCAAAATAGAACAAAGATTATGAGCCATTAGATCAACAGTAAAGCAGTTACATTTCCACACAGGAGACCAGATGCCAAAAAGACATTACAATCAGCTTTGCTGGCTGTATAATCTTATGTTTTGGGCATTTTGGGACAAGCATCTTTTAATACTCAGTAATGTTTGCTCTTTGTAATTTTACTCTCATTGGTCTCAAAATTTCCAGCAATAATTAAGCAGAATATATACACAGTGGACTTGTGATAGAGATTTTAATGCTTTCACAGTACATATTTAAGTGATTACAAATACAGCAAATCTACAGAGCTCATGATTTTTAATTCTAAATCTTTTATCGGTTAACATCACTTATTCACAGGAGCATGCATACCAACCATGAAATGGCATCAAAAAGATAATATCTCACAGATATAAGCCTTTGTAATATAATCAATATTTTTAGTGATATCAATTTAACATGAAATTAACCAGTGGTTTTTCCCTCAAACCAAGCAGCAACCACAAGAACTACAAAGTTACTGCAGAACTAATCATCTGAAGCCTAAGGCCCACCTTGAACACACTATGTCTTCACCTTATATGCATTTAAGCTGCCACGTCTTACAGTACAACGGAACATATATAATCAACTGTGCTCATGATCTGACTTTGGAATTCAATTTAAGGTTCACCAATTAATGACTTCTGCACCAAGCTATAACCTTTACTTTAGTTCTACTTCAAAAGTGGTTCACTAACCTGTACAGTTTTTGCTCAGACATAAAGCTTCTATGATGTTCATCTCACAGCCCATCTCTAATGAATTCATTGGCATCACCAATCATATCTTGAGACACCCCCCCCCCCCACAAATAATGTGGATCAGTAGAAAATCACAAATTTGAAACCCAGTAAAACAGCCGCCTGTGTCTGGATGCCTGACGAATATCTGTAAAGCTTATAAGGTACATGTTGTATGGATTCCTAACTTGTCCAATATGTCATCAGCCATTATGTGTTTACATGTTAAAGTGTGTCTTCAGAGCAGCCCGGTCTGCACCTGACATGATGTGATTTCCTTTAGGAGAGGATGAGGTAATTCTGTTTACAGAAGGACAAGAGGCAAGCATTTTCAGCATTTCATTCTCGCTTATCATTTCTGAAAACTTATGCTTCAATTGCTCCTCTTTGCACTTCTCAGGGTCACTAAATCTAACAAATGCTATGTTGGTTTCACCATCTTCCATTAATGTGACACCTTGGGCAGAACCCTTAACGCCACCAAAGCATGACCATACTTTGTGGGAAGTTTGCTTGCGGTCGATAACTCGTAATCGTAGAACATATGGACATTGTCCAGCATCATCCTCATCAGGGACCCATTTTAACTTCATGGCTAACTTTTCATCCTGACTAAACACCCGATCAGTCCCACTATCTGTAGACCTAAACACTTCTACGTCAGGATCAGCAGCAACACGAGCAATGCGTCTCAGTGCCCCCTCAACACTCGCTACCTTTGAACCAGCATACTTTTTCTTCTGTGCATTACGACTGGCAGTATCTGTGAATGCCACATGTGCAATACTTATGGTTTTTGGTGGTGTGCCCTTCCTTGTCAGTATAACGTGTGGACAGCCTCCCGCTGCACCACCCATCCAGGACCAAACCTGACTGGCTGTAGCATCACATGGTATGAACTCTATCCGCAGGTAACACGTTTCACCTTCACCACCACACACACTGTCTCCTCCTGAGGCCTCAATTTTCATTTCCTGTTGCTGCTCTTTGTCACCAACATAAAACAAACTTCTTGAAATACTGTGAATTTTCATCCGATCATCTTCCTTCTCAACTTGGTTAAGTGCATATGACTTGAGAAATTCTTGATTAAGGAGGGCTTTTTCAGCATCATAGATCTCTACATCCCCCATCGGAGTGGTTTTAAAGACTTTAGAACCTGGCGTAGCACAGTGTCTGTACACCTCGCTGTCACTCCAAGATATACCTCCAGGATTCAGGGCTAATTGCACTTTTTGTTCCTTCTCATCTCCATAAGCTACAAATGCTATTTTCTCTACATCATCATCCCCACTGTCTAACAGGAGCACACCAAGACTAGGTCCAGCAGAACCACCAAACCTGTCCCACACACTTGATGCAGTTTCATTGTCTGGTAGGTGAAGGGCCACAAAGTATAGCCTCATACTACTGTCTGTACGGGATGTGGAGGGTTTTACAGGATCTGACACTGTGTGGAACTGCAGAGGAGTAACATCGGCGCTAGTTTTCAACATTTCCCCCTGGATGTCCCCAGGGAGTCCCTGGACATAAAATATCTTGGCCAGCCTTAACTTCTCCTCTGGAGTCATGATGGCATCCATTCCTGTATTCGTTGATCTGACAATTTCTATTTCACGATGAGTGCCAGCCCGTGCTAAATGAGCCAACACTTCCTTCTCAGTCAGACTCTCTGAACTGCTGCGCTTGCTAGTCTCTATAGAACGGCTTTGAGGATCCTTGAAAGCCACATATGCCATTTTTACATTTTCTTGGTTGTCATCCAGTCTATAGGTCAATGTAACATGGGCACAGGGTCCCTCAGCTCCACCAAACCAGGACCAGACCTCACAGGCACTGATGTCTTTGGGCAATGACTTTATACGCAAGTAGAACAGCTGGGACAGATCAGTCGAGGATCTTTGACAGGATTTTTGCTTATTTTCTCCTCTGGATCTCACATTGAACAGAGCAGTGGAGACCTTGTTAAGCAAAATCTGTTGGTTCTTTTCATTTGTACACATTGGAAGTGTAACAGAGCCATGGAGAAGGAAATCCTGTTGGAGCAGGGATTTCTCACTGTCAGAGAGCTCTACGTCTTCACCGGTTGGAGTAGTTTTATACATGGTTGCTCCAGGCGGGGCATTAGCGAGTCTTGTATAGACATTTTTATCAGACAAACAACATGCTCCATGATGTAAACCTGCATCAGCTCTACTGTCATCAATGTTTTCATATGCCACAAAAGCTGATTTCCATGATGTGCCTTCCTTCACGTCTAGCAGCAGCACACCTACACTACGCCGTTGTACACCCCCAAACTCCTCCCACACACCTGAGGCTGTTGAGTCCCTTTGTACTGAAAAGGTTAGGAAAAAGAGAGAAGGCACAGGACTATGATCATTAACTGAAGCAGAGGATGATTGTACTTTTGTAGATTTGGATTTAGCACCATGTAATGCAGAAGAGGCGGCTTTAGACTTGACAGCCTTAGGTGCTTCCGGAGTCGGTTTAGTTTTCTTGACTTGCTGTTTTTTAGTCTTTTCATGTTTGGCTCTCTGCCCTGCTTGGCTGCTAGGAGTGTTACTTTTCAATTTGTTGTGGACCATGGATGGTGTTGGGCCTTCATTGTAATGACTAGGCCCAGGATGCCTTGCACCTCTCTGTTTACTTCCCGCATAATGACTGCTATATCCTCCCTGAGGTGGTGGTTGGGGTTTAACTCCCAGTCTCTCATCTTTATAGTAATGCCTTGGTCCATATTGTTCTGGGTATGCATGGCGGTCTGTAGTGTTTGGTGCACTTTGACACTGGTTCCATCCAGGTCCAGGTCCAGGATACCTTTTTGCACCAGGGTATAGTCTTGTTGGTGGAGGTGGGTGATGGGATTGAGGTGCCCTTGAGTAACTAGACCATCCCTCATCTGTAGGTCTTGTTTGAACACCTTGTCTTAGTCTTTTTATCTTCTCCGTCCTCTGCTTAAGTTGCTCCATCATATTCCGTGTAATTTTTTCTTCTATTTCGAGTTCCATCTGTATTTCTCCCTGGTGACCCATTGTCTCTCTTCCACCGGAGGCAGCCCAGCGGTTTGAGGACATATCACCACCATCTCCATGTGTGCCTAATCTCATCTTCTTAGCTCCATGTCCTTGATGTGACCCATGACCAGCGTCTTGCTGCCTCTGCCAGTGAGGACCATCTGAGTGAGGAGTAAACTCCCTTGGTGCAGGGAATCCTGGTGCTGCTGCACCATGAGGCTTCTGGTTGCAAGGCGCTCTGCCACCAGGTCTCCTTTGTGCAGACCGTTCACGTTTCACCTCTGCTATTATCCACTCAATATCATCACTGTTGATAAGACCGACCTCGATCTGCCTCCCCATCATGAAGTGCTTGTTGCGCAAAGTTCCCTTCAGGAGGTCGTCACTGTTGGAGAATGTGACGAAGGCGTGGCCCTCCCGCCCTCCAACCATCTGTACACCTCCATGGGGTATGTTAAGTTGGCTGAAGAAGCGCCGGACATCCACAGCTTCTGCATTGGGAGGCACATTCCTCAGCTGGAGGTGGAAAGTTGGCATCCTGATTTCTCATCAAGTCTTCCACAGTCTGTGACAAAGGAAAAGGGGACGAAAGTCATATTTGGCTGAAGCTGATCTATTGAAGGGTTCTGGATGACTACAATTGGCACCAAACTAACAAAGCACCTCAGTGTATACTAAAGCTGATTCTTTGGAAGGGATGTATAATTTATGGTCTGAGTAATTTTACTTTTTGTCAAATACTGTTCTCATACTTGTTTCCCTGTTCAGTGAGATGACATTTATATAGCCCGAGATATTTCACATGTATAGCCCGAGCCTGTTTGGATGCAGCAACATTGACTGTATCCTAAAATACACTGCTTCACTTTCTTATTTGTTTGAGGACTTCGCCTTGTTTGGTTAGTTTTATGTCTGGGGGCCGTTCAGGAACTCAGACATTCAAAAGTTTAAAAACTTGTAAATGATATGCTTCGACCAAGTATCCCTACTTGATATCTTGGTTATAAACCTAACAATATTACACCCAGTGAGAATTCACTTGTTGAAATGCCAACTCTACACACTCCAAATGTCATTCCATTTATTTTAACTCATGTTATATCATCAAGAACACATCACCAGTGTTCAATATAACCATTAGGTTCAAACATGAAACTAACTACAACCCATCAGTTGAGAATTATGATGTTGCCAAAATCAATATGGCAGATATAATCTATGCTGTTTGGACTTATCCTAGGGAACTAACTACACACAGAAAATATTTTCAAAGTTCTTTACCCAAATCCCCAATAGAATCAATTGATCATTTTATGGATATGCGATGCTTTCACATTCATATATTCCTGTCATTGAGGTATGAGACCACAGAGCGGGTAACCACAGAGTGGGTGAGTAGCTCACCACTGTTGACTGACGGATCATGTTTAAGGTTGTGTATGGAGGGCAACAACAGAAAATCAGTGCCCACTCAATAAGTCTCTTGAGTATATTACCCTGTGCCATTTACTCTAAACCAAATGACTCGTACAATCACACATTCCCACATGCTCCAATGGTTGAGGATACTTCTGTCTTATTGGCTAGAATTATGTGTCGAACTGCATTTTGGTCAACACAGCAAAAGGTACATCAGTGAGGCCCTAATAGACGTACTTTTTATCATGTTGACCCAGATGCAGTTACAACCTTTTTGCACTAGGGTGACTGTATTAAGCGCATGTTAGAGGCAGTGGGCCTTATTGTCGGTAAGATGGATGTAGTTCTTCTTGTTACTATATTTACCAAGTTGAGGGGTGCAGCATGTGGCTTGGCAGTAGTGACAGTGCTCTTTGTACATTAAACAGGGTGAATCAAACACAAGACCCAACATGGACCCTACGTAACATGTCAATAAAACATGTAATATAAGTAATGCTTCAATTGCAATAATCTGCTTGCTAATTTGAAGATTATTGTTCTTCCTCTCTGTTGTGGTCCCGAATACTGTAGAAAAGCACTTGCATGCTTTACTACAATTTCTAATCACATCTACCACCCCTTGGTTCTTATACCATAACCATTCACAATTTATACCTCACGCCACAATTTCCATAGAATATCTGTAACCTAGTTTATGGAGTCATAATTGCCAGAATCGGCATGTTTTCAGATTCTTATTTGGCCTTAGATTTTAAATCATTCCCACACAACAGTGGTCATGAAGATACTGCACAAATTGGTCAAAACATGTTTTTTGACTTTCAGCAGTCCCCACCCCATATGTTGGATAGATGACTAAAGGTAAGCAGTCTTTGTTGCTGAGGATGGTATGTAGGCTTTGTGATGCCCAATGTTTGCCTCCGCTTAACACTCGTGTACTTTATTTTTTAGGAACTAAGTTTAAACAAAACTCTGGAGATCCTGTTCAGCGTCTGCCTCTCATCTTCCATTTCCCAGTCACTTTTCACTTTTCCCAAATTCTGTTTCCTGAATGAATTTGAGAGAAACTTTTGTCTTAGAACGGCTATTTCTTCGGCATTGAGCTCAACATCTCCAGTTGGAGATGTTTTATACATTCTTGATTGTCTGGGAGCATTTATATATGAGGCATAGACAGCCTTGTGTGTCCATGACCTGGCGTCTGGAAGCAAAGGAAGTGCAGCATCCCGATCATTTTCATTCTCAAAAGCTATAAAGGCTATTTTCTCCATTCTGTTTCCTTTAGCATCTAATAAAAGGGCCCCCAGACTGGGACCAGACGCACCTCCAAACCTCTCCCACATGCTGCAAGCCGTCGCAGTTTGAGGTAGGAACTTCAAGGCTACATAGTACAGATTGGGCTTGGTGTTCCCTTTATACGGAGGTTGTACTGGCACAGGGGCAGATACAGGGTTGTTTGGCTGATTCAATGCTTGGAACACAGAGGCCGATACTAACTTTATATTCACAACTTTCCCATTGAGTAGACGCTTATTCATTTGGAAGCATGTGTGAGCATCTTCAATCTTATTAAACTTGACAAATACTGTGGTAGAAGTATTATCTCTCCTTATTTTGATACCCATTGGACTGATCTGATAACCGGCAAAGAACCATTTTATATGACTTGTTGTTATGGTACGATCGACATTGGTCATCTGTAGGTAACCGGGACGGTTCTTATATTTGGAGCGTTGTTCTGCACAGTATGTACCATCCTGCCTACCCCAGTGCTGGTCAAGATGTCTACGTGGGTTTATTGTAACTCTATCTGCACCATACCCATCAGGACCATGGTCCTGCCCTCCGTGGTAAGGATCAAAAGGTCTACGAGGGTTAGCTGTATATCTATTCTGTTGTGGGTCAAGATGTGACCGTGGGTTTGTTGTGTATCTGTCAATGCCATGTGAACCGCCACTGGCCTGAACTGCCTCATATGGGTCAGGATGTTTATGTGGGTTAGGAGGGAATCTGTCAACACTGTAAAAGCCTCCACTAACATCTGGTCTGGGTGCAGGGTACCTTGAAGGTTTCTGGCTGTACCCCTCATATTGACCCTCATGTAAGGCCTGTGACTGTGGTTCATTATAGCGGATTGCAGCACTTGTCTGGTCTTCAAGTTGGGTTCTAAGTCCTGAGTAACCTCCTAGGCGGCCCTGGTTATTCCCCTCATATGGTGCCTGGGTATCTGGTTCATTATATCTAGGTGCCGCCTTTGTTGGGTCCCCATGCTGGGACATAGATCCTGATTGTTCTGGGTATTCACGGCTGTATCCCTCATCCTGACCCCCTTGTACTGTCTGTGACAGTGGCTCACTAGGTCGTGCTCCCACACTCGCTGTTTGATATTCAGACTGTGTCCTAGGTGCAGAGTATCCTGAACCTTCATTGTAGGGCTTTGGTCCAAGGTATATATTTGAGTCCTGACTGCCATAGTTCTGCCTTGCTGGTTGACCAGCGCTCAGTTCAGCTTGGCTCAATCTATCATACGGCTGCTCCTTTGTAGTTCTAGGTACCTGATACCTTTCTTCTTGCCTTGTGTCAAATGTTGACACCTCCTGGGATCTCCCAGGGAAGTCTTGGTGTGTCTGTGGTTGCATTTTAGGTGCATCAGTCTGAGACGGGTAACTTGCTGGTTGTGAATATGTCAACCTACTTTCTCCTTGGTACTCACTTTTCTGGGGTGTTGTAGGTTTATCCAGTACAGAAGCAGCCATTGGACCGCTGTCCCTTCTTTTAAGTCTTTCAACCAGCTCTCTTTTTCTCTTAAGTCCTTCTTGTATTTCCCGGGCAATTCTTTCTTCAATTTCAATTTCCATTTGCAGCTTCTGAGCATCCAAGCCTTGATCTACAGCAGCATCACTTCTATTACTGTTGTACCTTCCTGCTTCAGGTTGCTGACTTCTGAGATTTCCAGTTATCTCGCCTCCACTGTTGTGGTACCTTCCCTCGTCAGGTTGCTCAGTGCTAAGACATATCTTCTTGGCTTCCCCTCCACCATACATGCTGCTGCTGTGAGTGAACAGCTCTGTTGGCGAGGCCGGGTCTAGCTGCTGCTTCTGCCACCAGGGGGGATGTTCTGGTAATGATTCTATGGCCTTGTGTAGGTCCGGTAATGAGCCCATAGATGTGTGGTGCACTACCATTGTTTCCATGGACATGCGTTTGACTGTTCTTATTTCGGTAATCTGTGAAGTCAATTCCTGCTTCACCTTTTCGTGCGAGGCCTTCATGTCGCTCTCCTTGATGAGACGAGCCTCCAACCTCCTCCCCATGAAGTCGGCGTTGTTGTATGACGTGGCCTCCAGCAGGTCTTCAGGATGGGTGAAGGAGACAAAGGCATTACCCTCCGGTCCTCCATGAAGTGAAACACCCCGATATGGGATGTCAAACTTACTGAACAACTGGCGGATATCTTTGGCATCAGCCTCTGGAGGCACATGCTTCAGGTGCAAGCAGTACTTTGACATTCTGAATCTTCATGAAGTCTTCCCAAAATCTGTGACAAAGGAAAAGGGAGTAATATTCAAATATTCATCTGGTTTATTGGGACAATATTTGTTTTGTACATAAAGTTATGACATACTGTGCTCACACAACAATACCTGCAACATCTAGTGACATGATGTTATCAAAACCAAGTACTGCAACATTTCTGTTTGGTTTGGTTGATTTTACCTCCACTAATTCTAATTAAAGGTTAGCAGAGATACGGTGGTTCTCGGACAAGTCATTTTATTTTTCTGTTTCGACAGGTATTAAATGTATTTGTCCAGACAGCTAAATGGGTATTTATATGCTGCTTGCCAGACACAGCAGTGACTGCATCTATGGCTCATTATTCTTATCATCCAAGCACTTCATGACATCAATATGTTTATCAGAACCCTTGGTTGGTGCGATCGAGTATGCATAATGTTTACACCTAGGTTTCATACTGAATCATTGGTCTGTAAATAGATCCTTCTTAGCAAACACCTTATATAAATCGCTCGGATGTTTGCTTTACTTTTTTGTTTTAAAATAACCTTTCTACACTATTCCCAGGAGTGATCACATGTTATACCATAACGTCTCTACACTCATACATACATACATACATAGAAATGGCCTTTGATAGACATAATTTGATAAGATAAGTGGACATAATTTTTATAACTTCATCTGTTAATAAGACATACAAGATTCTGCAGCCTCTTTCCTGGATAATCCAATGAATATTTACACTTTTATAAACGACTCCTTGCGGCAACACGATTGATCAAACTAACTTTTACATTGACAAATACCAACATTTGCCATATCCTTTTTATGTATTTTCTTTTAAGCGCTGACACTAGGTCATTAGGTCACTTTCTAGAATATTGAAGAATTAGATTATACATCATTATTATTCAATGTAACTGATTATTCAGTGATAAAAACGTTCATCAGACCATGTCAACAATTTCACCCTTCTTCTAACTAAGCTAACAATCTGTTTTTCTAAACCACACAGTGTTCGTCAAACTTCAACAAAGGTCAACTACATATCTTGGTCTCTTGTCAATACAAAGTTTGGGCAGCATTCAAAAATTTGACTTTCCTGAAAAGGACTTTTCATGCCCTCAGCCACCCATCTTTGGCAGCCTTTAAGCTTGTCCATAGTACTGAGTTTCACTTAATGTTATGACAATTCCTGACACAATAACAATTAGTCTTCACAGTCTCTTTTCATTGAGGACTTTTTAAATTTTCTGCACCAAAAGGTTCAAAGCCTGTGTTTAGTAGCAGCTGCTGCTGTCCTATCTGATGCCAAGACACAACACATCAACTTTTGAATCAGATATGGAATACTTGAGTGCTATCACATCCTGTGGCTACAAGCAAATCAAATTCTCACATGGCCCTACCATAGTGTATATGGTACAGGTACACAGGTTATTCAAATATAAAGAGCAGTGCTGATTAACCATGTCATCACCTGCACTATGACACATCAAGTTTCCTCTGAATGTCTAACTTAGCTTTCACTGTTGTTCTGCTCTTTCAACCTAAATCAGAGGTATTGGCAATGTTCCCATCTGAAGGATTGGCAATGTTCACATCAGGGGGATCAGCAATGTTTCCATCAGAGGGATCAGCATCTTAGGATTCTGCAATGTCTGCATTAGAGGGATCAGCATTGTTGGCATCTGAGGGATCGGCAAAGTTACCATCTGAGGGATCAGCCATGTTCACATTAAAGGGATCAGCAATGTTTGTATCGGGGGGATCGACAATGTTCACATCTGAGGGTTCGGCATTAGAGGATTTGTCAATGTGTACATCAGAAGGATTGGCCATGTTCACATCGGCATTGTTTGCCTAAAGGTGATCAACATCAGAGGGATTGGCAATGTTCATGTCTGAGGGATCGGCAATGTTTGCATCTGATGGATCGGCAATGTTTGCATCTGATAGATTGGCAGCATTAACATCTGAGGAAGCATTAGAAGGATCTGCCATAGTCACATCTAAGGGATCGGCAATGATTGCATCAGAGGTTTTGGCCATGGTCACATCTGAGGGTTCATCATTGTTTGCATCTGAGGGATTGACAACTTCAGAGCAGTCAGGAATCATGGCACCTAAGTCAGAAATACCAAAAATTGATTTTGAGATCTTATTCAGTAGTATGTCTTGATACTCCTCAGTTTCAGTGCAGGGCTTTTCAGGCTTGAGGAGGAAATCCCCATTCAGCATCTCTGTTTCACTCTCAGATATCTTCACATATCCATTGGTTGTTGTTTTTAACACTTTAGAGTGTGCCTTGGACATGGCCAATCTTTCATACACTTTCTTACAAGCCCAATTCTCGGCACTGCCATCGTGCAAATGCCTATCAGCTTCTACTTGGTCCTGGGTGCGATATGCCACAAATGCCATGACCTCTCCTATGTACTCCATAGTCTGACCGAGTCTCTGTCGTTCATCCAACAGTATGACCCCGATACTATTTCCACCAGCTGCTCCAAACTTTTGCCACACACTGAAAGCTGTGGTCTTTTTATGCAGACGCCGGAGACAGAGGAAATGGACATGTTTGATCTTGGGCATTGGTCTACTGTGTGTGGATGTAGTGGTTTCCTTTTGTTCCTCTGGTTGCACTGCTTCTTTTGATTTGCTGTCTGCAGAGGTACTGGTTCCCTTCTGTACCTTCTCCTTACTGGCTACTGCTTTAGAGCTTTCTGTTTTTTGGACATCTTGGACTTTTTTCTTTTCCGGATTCTTGTCTGCTTTATTCATGTTTTGGCTTAGTTTATTCCGATACTTTGTTTCCCATGCCATGTTTGTATCGTGGCTTTCAGGTTTTCTTTCCTCTCTTTTTTTCTTCAACAAATCTTTTGCTGGTTTACTCAAATTCTTTTGTAGTTTATTTCGATAGTTTATTTCCCACATGGATTGTTTTTTTGCCAACAGAGAACGCCTCCGTAGGGCAGGCATGGAGCAGTCACCAATCATAGATGAATTTATTACATTGCAAGGATGAGAGGCAATCCTGTTCAGCATTTCACTTGTAGTAATGATCTCTGATGTTTGATGCTTTGACTTTTCCTCTTTGCATTTCTCTGGGTCACCAAATCTAACAAAGGCGACCCTTGTCTCACCATCGTTCATTAATAAAACACCCTGGGCTGGACCTTTTTCACTCCCAAACCATGACCACACATTACAGGCTGTCTCATTCATACTGAGGGCTGGGATCTGCAGAATGTGTGAGTTTCCTGCACCTGTTAATTCCTTCTCAGGGAACCAATCAACATAAAAGGTTTGCCTCTCCTTGGCACTCAAGGCGGCATCCGTGCCCATGTCTGTTGACTTATAGACATTAAAACTTGGATTTTGACATGCTTTGCTAATGTGTATGCATGCTGTACTGACATCCATGTCCTTACTGTTCCGTTTAAAAGATTGCTCCCTTTTCATTTTGGTGTTTCTAGTCTCATTCATTCTAACATGGGCTGCTTTCCTGCAGTCTGGGTCCTTTATTTTAGGAATTTCCGTCAGAATGACATGAGGTTGTGGTCCGGTAGAGCCGCCAAACCACTTTGACACTTGGCAGGCAGTAGAGGCTGCAGGTACTCGGTACAAATATAGGTACCACACCTCCAGCGCAAACAGTGTTCTAGAGATCCTATTAAGTACATTGCAATCAACTCTGACAGTCTCTGATACGTCTTTGGGAGGGACCTCTGTAAGCAGAGAGTTCTCATGGTCAGAGAGTAGTACATCTTCACCTGTTTGGGTGGTTTTGAACCTCTCAAACTTTTCATTGGCTTTAGCAAACACTCTATACACAAACAGACTTGTTGCAAAGGTAGCACCTTTGTGTCTTTTCAACTCCACCTTGCAGGTTTCACTTTTTTCATATGCAACAAATGCTGTAGCCTTGGTCTTTGATCTTAACAGTAATACACCAACACTCTGTCCCTTGGCACCTCCGTACCTCTCCCAAATCCTTGATGCCTTTTCCCAAGGTGGCAATCTTTCAGCTATGAAATAGAGAGCTGGGTCAACCTCCATCTCTGGATCAGTTGACTTGGCCTCTGGATCGGTTGACTTGGCCTTTGGATCTGTCGACTTGGCCTTTGGATTTGTCGACTTGGCCTTTGGATCTGTTGACTTGGCCTTTGGATTTGTCGACTTGGCTTTTGAATCTGGCGACTTGGCCTTTGGATCAGTCGACTTGGCCTTTGGATTGGTCGATTTGGCCCTTGGTTCAGTTGATTTGGCCTTTGGATCAGTCAACTGAGCAGGCTTAGTTTGGCTTTCTACATGAGATTTTAAAGTAAACAGGCTGCTAGAGATGCTGTTGAGAGCATGAAGTTGACCATTACCGTAGTTGTCTATTTTCTCTTTCCAAAGGAATTCTTGTTTAATCAGGCCTTTGTCATTATCAGAGAGTGGCATGTCTTCACCCGTTTGAGTTGTTTTCAGCATCACTGAATTACCAGGCGCATTAGCGAATGCTGCATACACAGATGTGTTTGATGCACGTTGAGCTCCCTCATGGTTTTCACACTCAGCATCACGTTCCTCAGCATTCTCATATGCCACATATGCTTCGCTAGTTCTGTCTCTTAGCAGCAAGACGCCAACACTTTGTCCGAGAGGACCTCCAAACTTCCTCCATACACTGGATGCTGTTTCACTTTTGGACAAGTTCATCAGGGATATGAAAAAGAGAGCTTGAACCTTATCATTCTTTGGAGCAGTTGGCTCAGCAGGCTTGCTTTGGTCAGTGTTACTCTGTTCAGGTCCACAAGACTGTGCAACATCGGTAGAACCTTTGCACACACCCAAACTTTGTTCTGCACATTTTAAAGAAAACAGTGTCCTAGAGATACTGTTTAAAGCATCAAGTTGAACAAAACCAGACTTTCTACCATAGTTGTCTAATTTGGCTTTCGAGAGGATCTCTTTTTTAATCAGATTTTTTTCTTTGAAAGTGAGTGTGACATCTTCACCAGTTGGAGTCGTTTTGATCATCATTGAAGTATCAGGAGCATTTGCGAATGTTGCGTACACAGATGTATTTGATGCACGTTTAGCTCCATCATGGTTTTCAAAATCAGCATCACGGGCCTCAGGACTCTCATATGCCACATAAGCTTCGCCAGTTTTCTCTCTTAGCAGCAAGACACCTACACTTTGTCCCTCAGGACCTCCAAACTTCCTCCATACACTGGATGCTGTTTCACCTTTAGACAAGTCTGCCAGAGATATGAAAAAGAGAGCTTGAACCTTGTCACTTTTTTGAGCAGTCTTCTCAGTAGGCTTAATCTGATTGGTGCTAGTATGTTCGGTGTCACCACACTGTGCTTTGGTAGAATCATTGCACACACCTGAACTTCCTTCTGTACTTTTTAAAGAAAACAGAGTCCTAGAGATGGTGTTTAGAGCATCAAGTTGACCAACACCAGTCCTTCTACCATAGTTTTCCAAATCGGCATTCACAATCATCTCTTTTCTAATCAAGGATTTCTCATTATCTGAGAGATTGACATCTTCTCCAGTTGGTGTTGTTTTGAGCATCAGTGCGTTTCCAAGAGATTTAGCAAATGCTTCATACACAGAGCTATTTGACGCAGGTTTAGCTCCTACATGTTTCTTACAGTCAGCATCACGTGCCTCAGCATTCTCATATGCCACATATGCAACTTTTAAAGTTTTCTGCCAAAGGAGCAGGACACCTACACTTTGCCCTCGAGGACCTCCAAACTCCCTCCATACACTTGATGCTGTTTCACCTTCAGACAAGTTCGTGAGAGATATGTAAAAGAGAGCTTGAATGTTGTCATTCTTTTGACCAGTCCTCTCAGCAGGCTTGATTTGGTCGTTGTTTTCATGTTCAGGGCCAACAGACTGTGCCCCAGTAGAACCTCTGCAGTCACCCGAAGTTCCTCCTCTACATTTTAAAGAAAACAGAGTTCTAGAGATGGTGTTCAGAGCATCAAGTTGACCGCCACCAGTCTCTTTTTTGATCAAGGATTTCTCTTTGACAGAGATTTTGACATCTTTACCACATGGAGTAGTTTTGAGCATCTGTGCATCTGTGCGAGCATTAGCAAATACTTCATACACGGAGCTATTTGATGCCGGTTTAGCTCCTTTGTGTTTCTTACAGTCAGCATCACGTGTCTCAACCTTCTCATATGCCACATATGCAACTTCAAAATTTGTCTGTCTCAGCAGTAAAACACCTACACTCTCTCCCTGAGGACCTCCAAACCTCTTCCATATACTGGATGCTGTGGCAAGTTTAGACAAGTCTGCCAGAGATATGAAAAACAGAACTTGAACAGTGTCATTATTTGTAGTAGTGGGTTTGGTTTGGACACTATTAGCTTGTCCTGGGCTACCAATCTTTGGAGCATTGGACTTGGTCTGGTCACTGTTTCCATGTCCTGGGTTACTGGAGGACTCATTTAAAGTATCTTTGCCCACAATGACCCTTTCTTCTGCTGATCTGACAATAAAGAGTGTCCTAGAGATGTTGTTGAGAGCAGCAAGTTTGCCAACACCCATCTTTCTACCAAAGTTGTCTAACTTGGCATTTGAGATGATCTCTTGTGTAACGAGGGTTTTTTCGGCAGCAGAGAGTCTGACATCTTCACCAGCAAGTGTTGTTTTCACCATCACTGAGGTATTAGGAGCCTTGGCAAATGCTTCATACACGGAGCTATTTGATTCAGGTTTAGCTCCTTTATGCTTCTTACAGTCAGCATCACGTGCCTCAGCATTCTCATATGCCACGTATGCTTCCAATGTTTTCCACTTTAGCAGTAATACACCTACACTTTGTCCCTGAGGACCTCCAAACTTCCTCCATACACTGGATGCTGTTTCACCTTTAGATAAGTCTACCAGAGATATGAAAAAGAGAGTTTGAACATTGTCACTCTTTGGAGCAGTCGACGCAGTAGGTTTGGTTTGGACACTATTAGCCTGTTCTGGCCCATCACTCTTTGGAGCAGGTGACTCAGTAGGCTTGGTTTGGACACTGTCGGCTGGTTCTGGCACACTGGTAGTCTTCTCACTTACACTCAGACTGTCTTGGTTCTTTTTTTTTGCACATTTTGGGGCAAACAAGATTCTAGAGATTTTGTTGAAAACATGCAGCTGAGTAACAGTGGCCTTACCACCACCCTGATCTAATTTCAAAGTTGAGAAGAAGTGTTCTTTAATGACAGCTTTCTCTTGGCAAGAAAGTTTGACATCTTCACCAGTCAGAGTTGTTTTTAGCATCACTGTGTTACGAGGGGCATTAGCTACTTTTGTATATACAGACGTATTTGATGCTGCTTTGGCTACTTTCTGATGTTTTTTGCAGTCAGAATCACGGGCCTCAGAATTGTCATATGCCACATATGCTAATTGTTCAAATTCCTCTCTTAGCAGTAGGACACCTACACTTGGTCCTCGTTGACCTCCAAACTTCTCCCACAAACTAGATGCAGTGTCACGCCCTGACAATACCTTCAGAGATGTGAAAAAGAGTGCTTGAACGGTGTCGATCTCTGTCGACTCGGTATTCACCTCTCCGGTTTCTGATTCTCCAGGGTGCATATCAGACTTTGATTTCTCAATAGGTGCTGCGGACCTTTGCTTATCATCTTTGTCACTACGTTCAGGGTTTCTTTGCTTTTTGTCCTTTCCATTGCGTCCAAGGTCTGATGACTTCTTGGCATCTGATTTTGGATCTCTTGGCTTGTCAGATTTACTAGCTCGATCATTTTTGCTTTGATCTCTACTATGTCTAGAGTGCCTCTGCTTGTCATAATCCACAGATGAGTGACGATGCCTTGACTTACTGTCTGTAGAACTAGAGTGTCTTCCTTTATCTCGTTTCTCAGTTGATCGGGAGCGCCTTGACTGTTCATATTTCTCACGGTGTCTCTGGTACCTGTGCCTATCTTTGCTTTTTGGGGATTCAGAGCGCCTTGACATGTAATGTGGTGAACGTCCTCGTCTGTCTGAGGTACTGCTTGGATACCTGTGCCTGTCATAGCTATCACTACGTTCTTGGTGCCTAGGGCGTCCACGGTCATATTTTTTATCACGGTGACTGCGTTTCTCAACTTGGTCTTTATCTTTAATGACATTTTTCAGTTTCATGATTTTCTCTTTCTTTTCCTGTAGCCTGTTAACTATCTCTTGAGCATCCCTGAGTTCCTTGTCTAGTTCCACTTCAATACTGTCCCCTTGTACACTTTCATCTACAATGAAGCAATCATCTGACTGGCTTCCTCTGTATGGTGATTGGTCACTTAGCCGTGGCCTCTTTGCTTCCATGTATCGCTCCATGTCAGATTCCTGCATCCTTTTAGAATTTCCTCTATCATAGGCTCTGCTTTTATCAGTTGACCTGTCTGGTGAGGACCTACTAGCTACAGGTGGCCGTTTGCCTTGGAAGAGAGCAAGCACATCCAAGGCACTGCATTGTGCAGGCCGATCCTCAACAACTCTCTGATTGAATGCCTCACTATTGCCTGAACGTAACCTCTTGGACCCCTCATACTGTTCGTACTCAGCTTGCCACACCCTCTTGCCTTTCCCTGTGTCGTATGCACTACTACTATCTGACAGCCGGGGAGAGTCCCTTGGTTTTGGAGAGATCTGTGCCGAGCTCCCATATGCAGCAGACGGTTGTTTGCCATGGAAGAGAGCAAGTATGTCCAGGGGAGTCTTTGGTTTAGGTTGTTCATCCTTTGTAACTTCACCGATCTTCCTCTCTTGTATCCTTGTGGTGCCCCTGTATGGTTCCCAGTCAGTTTCTCGCACATTCCCTCTATCATAGGAGCCACTGTAATCAGGTCCTGGGGATGGTCTTGCACCAGGCCCGTATCTCTGCCCTAGGAGAAGCTCTGAAGGATGAGGAGAGATTTGAGCTGGGCTGCCACTAGCAGCAGATGGTGGTCTGCATTGGGACCTTTGGAAGAGACCAAGAACATCAGTTGCACTTCTTCTACGTAACTGTGTTTCAAGCTTCACGTCTTCAACAATCTCTCTGATGTCATCACTGTTTACTAGACGAACCTCTACCTGCTTCCCCAGCAAGGAGCTTTTGTTGTACAGGGCAGCCTTAACGAGGTCATCATTGTTGGAGAATGTGATGAAGGTGTGGCCGTCTCGCCCTCCAACAATCTGTACGCCTCCATTAGGGATGTCTATTGGTTGGAAGAACCGCCGGATATCTAGGGTTCCCGCCTGATGAGGGACATTCTTCACGTGCAGGTGGAAAGCTGGCATTGTGAGGCCTCATCAAGTCCTCCACAGTCTGTGACAAAGGAAAAGTGGGTGTCTGTCATTCAGCTGAAGAAACCAGTGAAATGGAAACTTTTGGTGTCTTACTTCTACATCCTCACATTGGTGAACCACTAAAACTTTGCTCTTTTCCAATCCTTTGAATGTGGCTATATAGGTTGTCAACTGATTTATTTTTTGTAACTGAATTTTGTTCAAATTAGGAATTTTGAGAATGAAAAGGGAAGCTCCTCTTAAATTGAACCGGCTTCTAAATTCAAGTTCTACCCACAGAGATCACCACACAGATTTCTAAATCAAACAACTCAATGAGTGTGAAGCTTTAAAAGAAGAGGCATGTTAGAATTTTTGTGGATAGGCGAAAGGTTTTGAGTCCCTGTGTCAAGTTCTCATGTGCTTCATTTTTTTCTCAATAAAATTTGGTCTAATTAGGTGCCAGAAAAAGTCAAATTTTTAGTACTGAATTTTTATGTGTCCAACTTTCATAAACGAAGATATAACAATAAAAACTGACTAAAAGAATGGCTATTTTTGACAGCACATAGTAGACACCAGCTTTTTATACCCCACAACTTAGGCTATGATTAATCTCTTTATCGTAGGATTATTATATGGAATCTAGCCAGCCATTGGTAAGAAAGAGCAAAATCTTTGGTGGTTACCAGTTTGTTTCTTTTTTTTTCTCTTTACTTTTACAATTTAACTGAAGCCTTCAGTTTTTTTTTCTGAAAATGATAGATTTCTTTAGTGTATTAAATCAGATCTTATACCTCATATTCTTATAATCGTGACTTAGGCTATGATGGTGCTGATTATAATAGGTTTACAGAATTTTGTGTGGCCATCTATCAATAAGTGCCAAGAATGGGTGCAGCTGATAAAGAGAGTATTTGGTACTATAGAAGAGTCCTATTTCACCAATTTTCAAGCTCAAAGTATGGCTTATAGCTTTTTCCCGAATTGCGGGTGCAGCTCTTAATATAAGCAGGTGCAGCTTAATGTGAGGATTTATGGTAGGTTGCAAAACCTCTTGAATTTGATGGTCATAAGTTCTTTTTTTGGTTTCCTTTTTTTCTGTTTGATTTCATCACCTGAAGTTTTGAGAATTTTGTTATAATCCCAGTAATCAGATACAGATGGCCTCATGAAGCATAACAAGTCAGGTATTAAGTCTCAAGGGCAATTCAACATCTGCCTTTTTTTGCTCTTATTCTATAAAACACTTTGTCTATCATATACACAAGGGGTGTGACTCTTGGCACTGTAGTACAGTATGCAAACCGCAAATTCTGAGCCCCAGATGTGGCTTATAGCAAGAGACGGATGTGGTTATGTGACGATTATCATAACGTCAAACCAGGCAAATGGGTCTTAAGAAAAGTGAGGCTTGCAGATTCCTTTTCTAAATTCTTGAACCATACACAGATTGTAGAACCTTCCTCAGCTGACCAAATTTTGGGATTTGGCTTCAGTGGAGGGGGTTGTCAGCTAATGAGGGATTTAAACTGTTCTTGTAGCCAGGTCTCATAGAGGTTTTATATTACAATGATCTAAATCTCGAAGAAGAATCCAGTCTTGCTACATGTGTAGTGACATTTATTATTACATCTGTAATATCATTATTCATGAAGTTTATACATTTATGTATACAACACTCCTGTCAGGGCAGGTCATATTCATTATATAGGTCTCTCTTGTCTATAGACCTATCTATGAAATAGCAATTTTATGTTCCCTTCCTGATGCCAATATGGCAATATTTGTGTTGATTTCTAAGCTTATTGTGATGACAAGTGTCATGTAACCGGAAATGCACCTTTAAGCCATGGCTTATACGTGGATTATTAGTTAATTACTGCTTACAGGAGCCCCATAGGGTACTTGGTACTGTCATACTCGTAATTGTGCATGATCAATTTGTCATATGAGAAATATCATATGACTAGTGGTATATAGTGTAAATACATCAAGCTCTCATAAATAGTGTTAGTTCCAGTTACCACTGGTTTGCCCCAGACAAAGTTAGGTCCAGCATCCAACTGTCATGTCTCCACTACAAAAGAGTTACATGATTGTTAAGGGATGCATCCTTTGAACTGTGAAAGTAATTGGCTGGTATCACTGTCTGTGTGTGTCTTCCCCCATTGTGGTCTAGGCCTTATACAGCCATCCCACATCTCCAGTACAGACTGGCATTAGAGACACTATTGTTAGGCTGCTTAGTGGCAGATGGGCGTCTGCAGAGCGCGGTTGCCACCCGGTATGCGGGATGCAGACAGCACTGAGTGTGGGTCTTGAAGGTGTTTCATATACATGAGACAGTACCATAGTACAACACCAGGCTACCGGTTTTCGAGCCCAAAGTTTGTTTGTTTAGTTTTACGTCCGGGGGCCATCCATGAACTCAGACATTCAATCAAGCCCAGAGTGGCTTATAGGTTTCTCTTATAGACAGGGTACTGCTTATACACGGTACTTTATATGTCAAATGCAGTAATAATTCGCAACATGATCCACTTCCTTCTTTGCCATGTGGCATAATTTTACAAGAACTTACTATCCAAATTTATATTAAGTTTATTTATTTGAAATTCCTCACACCAAAGTCATGTCAGCTGCTCGATTTGTCCACTCAGTTAACATCATTACAGTACATCTGTATCATCTCATATGAAATGATCCACATGAATATGAAACCTGCTTCTATAAAACAAGTGTTAGCCCTACTGGCTAGTATGATATTTCCTGTTTCATCTTTACAATCCTGCACATAATAAGCACACCTTGAATATCATATAGTAACTTGCATACATATCTTTTCATGTTATACTAATGGTTCCCATGATTCCAGCATCATAAGTAGTTCCCAAAATGTAATACCTGTCTTAAACTAAATCTGAAGCTACAAAGTACACCACAGTTCAAAGTATAAACACTATTCATACACCTCTTTCCTCTGATACATCTCAAACTGTACATGATGATGATTTTGTTTATAAGGAGCTCCACTGCGACTGACCATGCTGGTTCAAAACTCAATAATTCAGACAAGGGCTTGTCAATTGTTTTTCTATAGCGATGAGCTACAGTAAGAAGGCCGCTGTTATAACATGTAAACAATGATACCTTTTTACGACACATTATCTATTGGTGTAACTACCATTTACTTGGAAATTATGCTGTGTCATTTCTTTGATGTGGAAAGCTTGCACATCCGTCTGATATTTTTTTAAGAGACCAAATACACAACAGTTGAGACCTTGATAGTTGGACCACTTCTGTTTCAGGCAAAATGACTCAATTATTCATCCATAGTGACCACCAGAGAGGATCCTTGTTACACTTTTTACCTAGCCAGCTCACTTTTAGAAATATCAAAAGCATTATTACTTTGATGTAAAAAGTTGCACATTATCTGACTATTCTGTCATAAGACGACACAAACTGGTAACTGTAGTATGTTGGATAAATGGCATCTGGTTTATGTCATCTTAACGTGTTCCCTTTCTGGGCAAGGAATGTCTATTTCTGGACAAGGGGCATTAACTTCTCAGTAAGCCAGGAATACTTGTGTCTGGGTGTTCATCTCCTTCTCTTTCTCAGCTTGGATTGCTTAGCTCTTGTATACAATGAAGGCTTGTACAACTTATACAATTGTCTATAATGGAGAAAGACTTTAACAGGTAGCGAGATACCAACATCTCCCTGTAAGGAGGTTTTAAAGATTTTCACACTTGAACCTAGGACGTACTCATCATAGACACCTGTGTCACTCCAAGCCTAGCAGTCTTTGTGCATATTGACAGCGGCATTACGTTCACCGACATGGTTATATGCTACAAATCCCGACCTGTCTACTTCCCTGTCCAACAATATAGCCCCCAGACTTGGCCCTGCAGAACCTCCAAACTAGTGCCATATGCTGTTTGCTGTTTCATGACATAGTCTTCACCTGTATCTGTAGATATTAGGATCTCCATATTCTGATGAGCCTGCCACCACTGGGCAATGACAGACACTACTAACTTTTCAGCTGTTACTGGACAATTACTGCATTTTGCCCTAGCAGTCTCGCAGGTTTGAAAGTCCCTGAACTTCACATATGCACACTTTTCACTTTCATCTAGATTCCTGGGTACATGGGTCACAATGACAGGGGGACAGGATCCCTCAGCACCACTGTACCATGACCACACCTCACATGCTGTGGTCTCTGCAGGCAGCTGAAGGTGGTGCACCAAAAAGACTATTGGAAATCCTGTTTATGTGAACATGTTCATATGCCCGCTGCTCCTCAGTGAGGTTTTCAATTTTTTCATGGAGGAAACGGACTTCAAACAACTTTCTCTCACTCTCAGATATTTTGACATATCCACCTGTCATCGTTTTATATATTTCAGCTCGAAGTCCAGCCTTTGCCAATTTTCCGTACACATCCTTTGGAGTCCAGGGCTTAGCTTCAGTATGGAGATATTTGTCACTTTGTTTGAAAGCTTCTCTTTCAGTCAGTCTGATGAATGGGGTTTCATAGGCTATGAATGCCATTTTTCCTATTTTCATCTGTTCAAGCAGTATGACCCCCATACTCTTGCCAAAGGAACCTCCAAATCGTTCCCAGACGTTAAATGCTGTGGCATTTTGAGGCACATCCTTCAGACATAGGAAGCAGATATTATCCACCGTGCATGTAGATGATTCCTTTCTGGTCTCTGGAGTTGCTAGCATAGGTTCTGGACCAAACCTTTGAACCAAGGCATAGCACTCTGTACAAAGCATTGGCAAATCTCCAATTGTGGTCGATTTTTTTTATATTTTCATAAGGACATGAGGCAAGTGCTTTCAGCATTTCAGCTGATGTAATAACCTCTGAGGTTTGATGCTTCAACTGCTCCTCTTTGCATTTCTCTGGGTCACTGAATCTAACAAAGGCGATACTTGTCTGACCATCTTTCATCAGTGTGACACCCTGAGCTGGACCGTTTTCACTCCCAAACCATGACCACACATAACAGGCAGACTCAGTTGATTTTACACCTTTGATCTGCACAATGTAGGGAGCTTCTTCATATGCCGATTCATCTGGAAAGCATTCCTTTGAAAAGGCAAGTTTCTCTTCCTCAGTCATTTCAACATCAGTTCCTACATCTGTTGACTTTGATACCTTGATATGTGTGAATCTACACAGATGTGCTAACCTACTGAACGCTGCACGTGCTATCTTCTTCTTGCAACCGTACTGATTTTTTTGCAAAAACATTTGCTTCGCTGAAGTGAGGCTTTTACTCCCCTTGATAGCCACATATGCAGTTTTACTATTCTTGTCCTGTCCTGTATGTTCTATCATTATGACATGAGGTTGATGTTTGGCAAAGTCACCAAACAATTCTGACACTTGGCAGGCACTGGTGGATGCAGGGAGAGACTTCAACTCAAGGTATACGACTTCTTCCATGTCTCCAGGCTGCTTTCCTCCTCGAGCTTTCAAAACAAACAAGGTTCTAGATATTTCATGGAGGATATCTAGCTGACCAATTTTGACATATAAGGGGAATTTATTTCTAAGCAAGGCTTTCTCAGAAGTAGAGAGTTCGACATCTCCACCTTTAGGAGTAGACCTGTACATCAGTGAATCTGCTGGGGCCCTTGAAAATGCTTCATATACGGACCTGGCTGATGCATGGTAAGCGTCAGCATGGTTCTTGATGGCACTATAGCAAACACCAATGTTTTCAAATGCCACATATCCTGTAGCCTTACACCCCTCTCTTAACAATAATGCACCTACACTTTGTTCTCCTATGCCTCCAAACCTCTTCCACACACTGGCCGCTGTTTCAGCATTAGAAAGAATCTCTACAGCTGCAAAATCCAGACCTGGATGGACATTGATGTGTGGAGCGGCCTCCTGGGGAGCTATTGGTTGGTGTGTGTCACTGGAAGGAATTGGTTGGTGTGTGCCACTGTTTTCAGGATCGCCAGCTACATCAGAATCATATCTGGCCACATCTTCGCTTTCTGAATAACCTTGCTTGGGGGTTCTTTCCCAGTTTCCATAATCAATTGAGTCTTCATAATTGGAACAAAGACTACAATCATTAGGATTCACATATGTTCTTGCTTCAGGATACATTAACTCCCTAAGGTGACTTTCATCATGGTTGAAATATGCTGAGCCTTGATAATACTCTTGACTTTCAGGGTATTCCAGCATCTCAGGGCCTGTCCTATTCTCATATGATTTTGGATACACAGGCCTGTCAAAGCTGTTTGGTGAATTGTAGTTTAGCTCATATTTGTCCATACTTGGTCTAGAGTGCATTCGGTCATCATGGATCTCAGGAGGTTGTAGATATCTTTGCGTGCCATTGTACCTGGGAGCTGCAGCACACCTTGACGAACCAGCTGTCTCAGTGGATCTGTCCGGCACAACCTCTTTATATTCATCAGAACCTGGATATCTTGGCTCCTCATCATCTTCTCTTATCTGAGCAGAGGTTGGGTTGTCATACCTATTGATATGCTCAGGGTACTGTGGCATGTCATAGTCGTCACCAGGTCGTTCATACCTATCTAGTCCCTCATCATATTCATGTTCTTGTGTTAGTCCAGATTTTGGTTCACTTTGCTCCATCAAAGTTCTTTTCCTGACTTCCGTCTCCTTTACATCTTCCTCTACAATGAGGTTTTCTAATTTCTTGACCTCTTTCTTTTTCTCAAGTTCATCCAACAATTCTTTTCCATCTTTTAGTTTTCCTAGGTCTCTGTGCTGCGTTTTTACTGGATCTTTCAAATCAAAAAGTATTCTAGTTATGTCATTGAAGATATCTAGCTGACCACGTTGGACTTTCACAGGTAATTTATTTCTAAGCAGGTTTTTCTCAAAGGCAGAGAGTTCCACATCTTCACTTGTTGGAGTAGACTTGTACATCAGTGAATCTGCTGCGGCCCTTGAAAATGCTTCATACACCGACCTGGCTGATGCATGATAGGCCCCAGCATTGTTCTTGACAGCACTATAGCAAACACTAACGTTTTCATATGCCACATATGCTGTAGCCTTAGTCCTCTGTCTTAACAATAATGCACCTACACTTTGTCCTCCTAAGCCTCCAAACCTCTTCCACACACTGGCTGCCATTTCAGCATCAGAAAGGATCTCCACAGATGCAAAATCGAGACCTGGATGGACATTTCTTTGGGGAGTAATCACTTTGGCAGGCACTGGTTGGTATGTATCACTGTCTTCGGGATCACGAGATACATCAGAATCACAGTAGGGAATAGCACCTGGATTCCTTGTACTTGATCCACGATACATTGGTCCCCTCAAGCTGTCTCCTTCATTCTGCTTACCATGCATTGAGACTTTATGAGGCTCTTGTCTCACATTTTGTCCAGTACGTATCGGCACCTCATAATTCTTATTCAGCTGAGAAGACCTTGACATGTCATTATTCTTGCCAAATCCATATCTTTTACTGTCATTTTCCTCAGAAAGCCCTGGGTATCTCTGCCTCTTATAGTTCTCACTGAGCCCAGGGCATATTGACTTATCTTTCTGCGATGACTTATGGTAAAGAGGCTTGTCAAATCTTTCAAACCTCTTCGGTGTATGACAAATCCGTTCATATTTGTCAATACTGGATCTAGACTGTGTTGGGTTATCAAGGGTCTCAGGATGTTGTAGATATCTTTGTTTGCCATAGTACTTGGTAGGTCCAGCGTACCTCATCCTACTATGGGTCTCAGTGGATCTCTCAGGCACAACCTCTTTATACTCATCAGGTCCTGGGTATCTTTGCTTCTCATCATCTTCTCTTATCTGAGCGGAGGTCACCTTGTCATACCTAGTGATATGCTCAGGGTATTGTGGCAAGTCATAGTTGTCATAAAGTTCTCGGTTCTGTGTGAGTCCAAGGTCATCTTCACATTGTGATGTTGGTCCAGGTTCTGGTTCACTGCACTCAGTCAAAGTTCTAGCTTCAGCAATTCTTTTCTGGACTTCCATCTCCTTTACATCTTTCCCTTCAATGTTGTTTTCCAATTTCATGATCTTCTCTTTCTTTTTCTTAAGTGCATCTAGCATCTCTTGTGCATCTTTTAGTTCCTTATCTAGTTTCATGGCGATCTTTTTCTCACTCACAGTTATGTTCGTAGAGAAGCTTTGTTCATTTGGTGGCTGGTCGCTTAATCGCATCCTCTTTGCTTCATTGTACCTCTCATTACTTTGTCGTACCCTCATACCTCTCCTACTGTCATAGGTACGGCTTCTACCAGACAATCTGGGTGGTGTTGTTATATATCCCCTTATGTCAGCATCTGAATGAGAAGAGTCCAGTGGTCTGATAGAGCTTTGTGCAGGCCTCCCATATGCAGCAGATGCTTGTCTGCCTTGGAAGAGGGAAAGGACGTCCATAGGACGTTGTACTGGTTCATTCTTCATCTTCTCTGCCTGCTTATTATCATAGCTGTCACTTCCTGGTACCCATGTGGACTCCTGGTATGGTTCTTGTTCACTTTGAAACACCTTGGCTTTCCCTCTATCACAGGTACTGCCACGGTCATGTGATTGATGCAATAATGTACCTTCTCTGCGCATCATTTGTTGAGATGATGGCGAGGACCTTTCAGCTGGGCTTCCACTAGCAGCAGATGGTTGTCTACCGTGGTACCTGTGGAATAGAGCCACTACAGCTGCGGTACTGCTTCGTACATGTGGCTCACTTTTCACCTCTTCTACTATCTGCCTTATGTCATCACTGTTAACCAGGCGAACCTCGACCTGCCTTCCCAGCAGGAAGCTTCTGTTGCACAGTGCTGCCTTAAGGAGGTCATCATTATCAGAGAATCTGACGAAGGCGTGACCCTCTTGCCCTCCAACAATGAGTATGCTGCCATCAGGGATGTCTAATGGACCGAAGAAGCGCCGGATATCCTGGGTCCCTGCCTCACGTGGCAAATTTTTCATGTGCAGGTGGAAAGCTGGCATTGCGAGTCGATTGATTGATTGATTTGTTTAACGTCCTAAGGCCGTAGGCCTCATGGGACTGCCTCATTGGTTATCAGACATTTAGTCCATTCTTTTCTCAAACTTAATTTGCGCGTGAGTGTGCGCGTGCGTGTGTTTGGGAGTCTGCTTGTAGCAGTGGGACACGGCTCGTAACAGTGAGACACTGCTCGTGGCTCAAGGCCCCTCTTTATCGTGCTGCCTCACCATTGCGAGTCTTCATCAAGTCTTCCACAGTCTGTCACAAAAGAAAAGGGGATGTCTATCATATCTGACTGAGGAAATCAGTGAAAGGACAACTTGGGTGTCCTTAGGAGTGTCATCGATACCCCTCAAATCGATATGTTGTTCTTTACAAAACATTGATAATTGCATCTATAATCCGCCTATATCGATACAGTACTTCTTCCCCCTAAAAGTGCAGATTTAGGGCTTTCAAAATCTGAAAGAATTTTCTAAAAATTCCAAGTAGATCCAGAGTTATTCCACAAAAGGTCATGTGATATGAAAATATCACGTGTAAGAATATTCAATAACATTAAAAAATATTTTCAAATACTTCAATCTTCCACCCAAGATAGGGAATATAAAAGTGATACTAACTTTTCTTCTAATTGAAGTATTTAGGAAAATATTTCACTGTTAGAAATCCCAGATCAAGGCTATCTCGACCTGTTTTACAATAATTGATATAATCGAGATCAAGATAATAATGGTGATAATCAAAATCTAAATAACTTGGATCCCAATGACACTCCTAGGTGTCCTTGTATATTTTCAGTGTTTTACATCTGGCAGTCATCCAGGGCCATCAAGATAGTCATTTCCGAGAATCACTACAGCTGTGTACTTTTCCAACTCATTGACCTTCGATTTATAGCTTATAGCACATTGATAACGGTAATTTGTCCTAAAATTTTGATGAGTACTGTAAAACACCAGTCATAAAAGATCCTTTTTCTTTTGCTATTTCTGGTTAAAATCGGATTCTGATACTTTGCCACCCCCAGCTCATAACATGGGGTTTATATTTCAATAGATTAAAGACAGAATGGTGTAATTCATGCTCCAATATCAGCTTAGAGCATTCAGTGAAAAATAAATCCGGCTTATGACAAAGGTCGGCCTATGAGCAGGGATTCAAAGTAATTTTGACTGAAAAGTGGTACTTTAAGTGAGTGAGTAATAGATGTTTAATGCCATTTCGACAGCTAAGGTCATATTTATGGCGAGAACGACATTAAACAATATCACAGAGGAATGCGTCAGTGCCCTCGCATGTGTGCACCACACACATCCTGAGGGGATAGGAAAGATGAGAAGTAGAACCTTTTAAGTGGGCTAGGGAAGCCTGCATACTTTAAGCTCCACATGTATGCTAGGCACTAATCTGCTTGTGCATACAGGTGCTACTCACTGGGATCACCTGATAGGTTTATATATATATATATATATATATATATATATATATATATATATATATATATATATATATATATAAACTGGAAAAAAATACACAATGGAAACCTCAATAAAACATCAATTAAACATGCTTCAGCCACCTATATTACTGACCACCTTGGTCATGCACCCCTTGTCGATTATATCCTCAGAGATTTAGTCCTTTGGTCATATTTAAATCCATGAAAAAATTATGTGCTCCATCCATCTCCCACTCAAATCCACTCATCAGTCCACTCCACTGGGTTCAGTATCTTGTAAATCCAACTGTTCATATATTGATTCCATACACCTAATCCAATGGGGTATGAATACAAATATAATACCCTCAAAACACATTAACATATAAGGATATAAACAGGCCTGATATCAGCAATACAAATAGTTCAGTCAATCATAAAATCGTAGATCCAAAGTCAAAAGTTCCAAATCATTTGTTTGTTTGTTTAGTTTTACGTCCGGGGGCCATCGAGGAACTCAGACATTCAGCCAAATCATTCCCTGGTCACTTATACTCAACCATATTAGGCCTGTTTATGCCTCTCATGATAAGAGATTAGGCATCCTGTTTTACAGAGGGGAACTGTACAGGCTTTGCACTGATAACTCGAACGGACACCTTTACCAGAGGGGGTCTTGATTTTCAGCTCCGAGCAGTTCATGCATACTCTTGGACCTCGAATCATTGCAACAAGATGATGCTCGAGAAGGTTTCCTTCGTGAATCACAGTGCTCTTCCTTTTTTTCCCAGACTGTCTGGTTCTTGAAGTGAAACCTGCCACAAGCTGATCACACAGTCGTAGCCTGTAGTTTAGTTGTGTCATTTTTGATTTCTCCTTCGGGTGTGGATGGAAGGACTCCTGGTAGATGATGAATGAGTTGATGATGGATTTATTGACCATGAACCAAATGAGATATCTCCAGTACTTTACTGATTCACGGCCAACACCATAGTAGTAGCTTTTCTGATTTGCCAGGTCAAAACCACCCATGTACTTGTTGTACTCAATAATATTGGTGGGACATGGGATGCGGTTGATGATCCCACCAGTCCGACCCTGATGTGGTTGGAACATAGTGCTCACTACTCGCACCTCCTTCTTGTCCTTCTAGACACTGAGAACAATATTTTTATTCTGCCACACTGAGCAGAGTCATAGTACTGTGGCATCTCATATTTGTAATCAGATGGTCTGTACCTATGGAATCCAAGGTCGTATTCTTGTTCTTGTGTTGGTCAAGAGGTTGGTTCGCCATGCACTGTCGGAGTTCTTTCTCTTGCTTTTTCCTCCTTCACATCTTTCCCTACAATGATGTTTTCCAATTCTTTTATCTTCTCTTTCTTTTCTTGAGAGTATTCAGCATCTCTTGTATATCTTTTATTTCCATGTGTAGTTCCATTGCAAGCTTTTCATCACTTCCAGATAAGTTTCTATTGGAGGAGGATCTATTCCTGGAGTAGCTTCGTTCAGAAGGTAGTTCTTTGGTTAAACGCCTTCTCTTGGCTTCCTCCTGGTATTTCTCATCACTTTGTCGTTCCCTCTTGCTCTCTCCTACTGTCATTTGAACTGTTTCTACCAGACAACCCGGTCGGTGTTGTAGCACCCCTGTGCCTTGGCTTCAGGTCAGCATCTTAGTGGGAAGAGTCTCCAAATGCAGCTGGTGGTTGTCTGCCTTGGGAGAGAAGGATGTCCATAGAACTTTGTACTGGTTCATGTGTCTCATCTGCCTGCTTCCAACTGTAGCTGTCACTTTCTCGTATCCTTGTGTATTCTTTGTACAGTTTTTGGTCACTATTTTGAAACACTTGAGTTTCCCTCTATCATAGGTACTGCTACGGCCAGGTGACTGATCTAGTGCTGTACCTAGTCTGTACATCATTTGTTGAGGTGGTGGTGGACAGTCCCACACCTGTGAAATGATTTCAGCTGGGCTTCCAGTGGCAGCTGATGGTTGTCTGCTTTGAGACTTTTGGAACAAAGCCTCTACAGCTGTGGTACTGCTTTGTACATGTTGTTAATGATCCACCTGTTCAGCCTTATTTCCCCATAGTGTACAAGACGAACCTCAACCTGCCTCCAGTGCAGGAAGCTTCTGTTGGAAGTAGTTGCCTTAATGAGGTCATCATCGTTGGAAAATGTGATCAAGGCGTGGCCTCCCAACCTCCAACAATCTGTACATCGCCAGCAGTGATGTCTAATGGACCGAAGAAGCTCCGGATATCCTGGGTCACTCCCTCATGTGGCAAATTTTTCATGTGCAGGTGGAAAGCTGGCATTGCTAGTCTTTTTCAAGTCTTCCACAGTCTGTGACAAAGGAAAAGGGGATGTCTGTCATAGTTGACTGAAAAAACCAGTGAAAGCACAACTTGGGTGCCCTGGTATATTTTCAGTTTTACATCTGGTAGCCATTCAGGGCCATCCAGATGGCCATATCTGAGAACCACAATAGCTGTATACTTTTCCCAACTCATTAATCCTCAACTTATGGCCATTAGCAGGTTGTCAACGGAAATTTGCCCTAAAAATTTTGATCTGCCATTTTTGGTCAAAAACTGGCTTCTGATACTTTGCCACCCCAGCTCAGGACCTGGTGTTTATTTATATAGATTTAAGACAAAATGGTGTAATTCATGCTCCAATATCATCTGAGAGCATTTGCTCAATAAAAAAAAAAAAAAAAGAAAAGAAAAAATCTACCCCTGGCTTTTGACAGAGGCCTTTGAGCTTGGGTTTACAGTAATTTTGACTGAAAAGGGGTCTTTTTATTAAGCCTAACATACATGCTAGGCACCAATCTACTTGTGCATACAAGTGCTACCCACCAGAATCACCTGACAGGTTTCTTATAGCCCACAACATATGCCATTAACTCCTGCATATAAGAAGCAGCCCACAACCAAACAGGAGCCTGCACAAGGGGTATGGGTCTGTCAATAGGAGGGGTGTCTTAATTAAGTAGTCTAATCTTTAAGCTAATTTTTTTTTCACAAACTCAGAATCTGCTTATAGTTCGGGTAGGCTTATAGGTGAGGTTTTTATGGTATAGCACAAGAAGAATCCACTCTTGCTACATGTGTGTAATTGCAGTGACATTTATTACACCTTGAGCAGTGGCAATATGATACCATCAGTGAAGACATATCCATGCATACAACACCCTTGGTAAAGTTCTGCACCATATCTGATGGGTATAAATGATTTCATTGATGCTAAAATAGGGATAATCTAAATTTTCTTTATTACTAACCTGAGTGGACTGACCCTGATGACAAGTGTCAGCGCATGACTTGAACCACAAATGTACCGTAATATACACAATAAAAAACTGTGACAAGCAATCACAATCATTCAAACTGTTTGCAACATTTTCAACTTCACACATGCAATAACTTCATGACATTTTTCTATCCAAACTTATTTCAATTATTAGATATTACTCACAGCAAAGACATGTCAGAATACTTGGTTTTTTCCACCCATTGTATCATAACAGTATATCTGTATCTATGACTATCTCTAATATCAAATCACCCACCTATATATGAAACTTAACCCCTGCCTACGGACAACTTTTATTTGCCCTTCTTGCTTGCATGATATTTTTTTTTCATTTTCTGTCCCACCATTAGCTTCTTTCACTGCATATATTGGGATGGCTTATAAACAGTGAATGTAGTAAAGTTACAGCTCCAAAGTTAGTTCTGGGTACTTCAGGAATGTGCTATACAATACCTCAGTTTGTTTGTTTGTTCAGTTTTACGTCCGGGGGCCATTGAGGAACTCAAGACATGATGCCCCTGATTCCATTGTTTCATAAGTATTCCCCAAAATGTAATACCTGTCTTAAACTAAATCTGACACTACACAGTCCCATCACAGTACAACAGTTGAGCTCTCTTCACATATTCGTAAAGACCTCTGAGTCCCCCTCACACCAGAAATTGATATTCGACAGTAAAGATCTTTATACTGAGGTCTACTGAAGAAACAATGGAATCAGGGGCATCATGTCTCAGGTTCAATGTTCTCATAAATAAACAACCTGCTTTCATCCAGTATCTTTTTATCATATGGGGGATTGCTAATTGTTCATCCACAGAGATGGTAGCTGTATCCAGATGTTTCACTTCTACAATATTGGTCATATCAAACTGATACTTGGAGGGTGCTGGTTCAATGTCGTCTGGCTAGCCTTTATATTAGCTTTGATGTGTTCCCTTCCAACCCAGGAATGTTACTTTCTGGACTAGTGGCACTGTCCTCTTGTACAACATGAAGATTATCTGCAAGCTCCACTTCGAAAAGAGTTTTGGAGATGTTGTTCACAATAATCTGTTGAGTAGCATCGTTCATTTTTTTACTTTTGTCTGTTGCCTTATGTGGTGGAATATACAGTCTTTTCTTAAGGAGAATGACTTTAGCAGGGAGAGAGATGTCAACATCACCCTGTGAGGTGGTCTTCACCAGTTTCCCTCTGTCATTACCTTGGCCATAGTTTTTATAAACATGTTTTGCACTCCAAGCCTGGAAGTCATCATGCATATTGACAGCAGCATTACGTTCAAAGCAATTGTTGTATGCTACAAATCCCATCCTCTCTCCTTCCGTGTCCAACAGCATTGCTCCCAGACTACACCCTGCAGAACCCCCAAGCTTGTCCCACGCGCTGGTTGCTGTTTCATTTTCTGCAAGATCCGTCATTGCTACATAAAAGAGGGCACGTTTAAAGATGACTTCATCAGGGGGAATGTCAATTACTGGGTCTGAATTTTCACTCCTATTCATGATGTAGTCTACGCCTGTGTCTGTTGAAATGAGGAATCTCACATTCCCTTGAGTCTGCCACCAATTTCTCATACCAGGAAGAAATAAGTTCTCTGCCGTGAGTGAACAATCACTGTACTTTGCCTTAACTGCCTCGTAGGTTTCAAAGTCCCTTAACTTTACATATGCACACTTTTCACCCCCATCTGGATTCCCAGGTTCATGGGTCACAATGACAGGGGGGCAGGCTCCCTCAGCATCACTGTACCATGACCACACCTCACATGCTGTGGTCTCTGCAGGCAGGTTATCTAACTTCAGGTAGTAGGCTGAAGATGTTCCACCGAAAAGACTATTGGAAATCTTGTTTATGTGAAAATGTTCATATGCCAGCTGCTCTTCAGTGAGGTTTTCAGTAATTTGCTGGAGGAAATTTACTTCAAACAGCTTTCTCTCACTCTCAGATATTTTGACATATCCACCTGTAATTGTTTTATATATTTCAGCTCCAGGATCTGCCTTTGCCAATTTTTCGTACACATGTTTACGAGCCCACACCTTAGCATCAGTATGGAGATATCTGTCTGCTTTTCTGAGAAATGGTGTTTCATAGGCCACAAATGCCATTATTCCTCCCTTTTTCTTCTGTACAAACACTACAACTCCCACGCTATTGCCAGAGGAACCTCCAAACTGTTCCCAGACACTGAATGCTGTGGTACCTTGAGGCAAGTGACTCAGACCTAGGAAGCAGATATTATCCACCCTGAGTGTAGATGGGTTAGATCTATCTGACACTGCATGGGATTTCTCCATATTAGCATCAACTACTTTGCCCTGCTCTTTCTGATTCTCATTTATTGTCACAAGTAGTTCATCTGTAGGGATGTTGCTTCCTTCCTGTCCCTGTTCTAAAATCGCATGCCCTGACACTGTTTTGTCAGATGCCTCTGACGACTCCTTATTGGTTTCTGGAGTCGCTACCATAGGTTCTGAACCAACCCTTTTAACCAATGCATACCATTCTGTACAAAACATTGGCAAGTCTCCAATTGTAGTTGATTTTTTTATATCTTCATGAGGACATGAGGCAAGTGCTCTCTGCATTTCAGTTGATGTAATAACCTGCGAGGTTTGATGCTTCAACTGTTCCTCTTTGCATTTCTCTGGATCAGTGAATCTAACAAAGGCAACCCTTGTCTGACCATCTCTCATCAATGTGACACCTTGGGCAGCACCTTTTTCACTCCCAAACCATGACCACACGTTACATGCTGACTCAGTTAAACTTACATTCCCCATCCGCAGAATGTAGGGGGTTTCCTCATATGCCGATTCTTCAGGAAAGCACTCCTTAAAAAAGGCATGTTTCTCTTCCCCAGTCATCATAACATCAGTTCCTGCATCAGTTGACTTTGAAATCTCGAATCGTGGGCATTTACATAGATAGCCTACCCTGCTCAGCACTGTACGTGCACTTACTTTGTTGCAACTGTAACGCTCCTTCTTTTTCCTTGTTTGCAAGAATTTGTACTTCTCCGTATGAAGGCCTTTACTTCCCTTGAAGGCAATATATGCAGTTTTCAATTTTATATTTTTTTCATTGTTTGTAGGTCCTTTCAAAAGGACATGTGGTTGAGGTCCATTAGAACCACCAAACCATTCTGACACTTGGCAGGCAGTGGTTGATGCAGGCAGCGGCTTCAACTCTAGGTATACGACTTGCCCTGGGTCTGCTTTATCTCCTTGCTGCTTTTCTGTCAAAGTAAAGAGGGTTCTAGAGATTTCAGGGAGGATATCTAACTGACCAAGTTGGACATAGGAGGGCAATTTATTTCTAAGCAAGGCTTTCTCATAGGGAGAGAGTTCCACATCTTCACCAGTTGGAGTAGATTTGTACATCAGTGAATCTGCTGGGGCATTCGCAAATTTCTCATACGCAGACTTGGCTGATACTTGATAGGCGTCAGCATTATTTCTCATGGCAACATTACAAACCACCATGTTTTCATATGCAACATATGCTGTAGTTTTAGAGGATTGTCTTAGCAACAATACACCCACGCTTTGTCCTCCAAACCGCTTCCATATACTGGATGCGGTTTCAGCTTTAGACAAGATGTCCACACCTGCAAAAAAGATACCTGGATGGACATTTTTTTGTGGAGCCATCACCTTGGGAATTGGTTGGTCTGTGTCACTGCCTTCAAGATCTCCAGTTACATCAGGATCACAGTAAGGATTAGCACCAGAATCACTGGGATTCACATAATTTGTACTCGGTCCAGGATACATTGGTCCGCTATAGCTGTCACCTTTAATCTGCTTACCATACATTGAGACTTTAGGAGGCTCTGGTCTCACTTGTGGTCCAGTGCGTCTCGGCACCTCATGATTCTTAATTGAATAAGCAGACCCTGACCTGTCATTTTTCTTGCGGTGTCCTCGGTACCTTTGCCTGTAACTTTCTTCAAAATACCCTGGGTAATTTGGCATGTCATAGCTCTCACTGAATCCAGGGTGCATTAACTTATCCTTCTTAGATAATTTTGGATACAGAGGCTCGTCAAATCTATTGGGTGTATTGTACTTTGGTTCATATTGGTCCATATGCCTTGGGTCATCACGAATCTCAGAAGATTGTAGATGTCTTTGCCTGCCATAGTACTTGGGAGCTTGAGGGTAGCTTGACCAACCATATGTCTCGGAGGATTTGTGGGGCTCGTCTTCATATTTATTGCAATATCTTGGCTTATCTTTTTTGTGAGCAGAGTCATAGCCAGAGTACCGTGGCCTTTCATATTTGTAATCGGGTCCTCTGTACCTATGGAGTCCCAGGTTGTATTCTTGTTGTGTTGGTCGAGATGTTGGTTCGCCATGCACTGTCAAAGTTCTTTCCCTTGCTTTTGCCTCCTTTACATCTTTCCCTACAATCATGTTTTCCAATTTTTTGATCTTCTCTTTCTTTTTCTTGAGAGAATCCAGCATCTCTTGTGCATCTTTTAGTTCCATGTCTAGTTCAATGGCAAGCTTTTCATCACTTCCAGATACGTTTCTATTTCTAGTGGCGGTGGATCTATTCCTGGAGTAACTTTGTTTGGAAGGTAGTTCTTTGGTTAAATGCCTTCTCTTGGCTTCTTCCTTGTATTTCTCATCACTTTGTCCTTCCCTCTTGCCTCTTCTAATGCCGTAAGGACTGCTTCTACCAGACAATCTGGGCGGTGTTGTGGCCCTTCTGTATCTTTCCTTCATGGCAGAATCTGAGTGGCAAGGGTCCCTTGGTCTTGTAGAGCCTTGTGCAGACCTTCCAAATACAGGAGGTGCTTGTCTGCCTTGGGAATCAAGAAGGACATCTATAGCACTTTCTACTGGTTCGTGCATTATCTCATCTGCCTGCTTCCAATTAAAGCTGCCACTTTCTGGTATCCTTGTGGATTCTTTGTACAGTTTTTGGTCACTTTGTTGAAACACGTTGAGTTTCCCTCTATCATAGGTATTGCTACGACCAGCTGACTGATCCAGTACTGTATCTCGTCTGTACATCATTTGTTGAGGTGGTGGTGGACAGTCCAACACCTGTGAGATGATTTCAGCTGGGCTCCCACTGGCAGCTGATGGTTGTCTGCCTTGGGAACTTTGCAACAAAGCCTCTACAGGTGTGGTACTGCTTTGTTGAAGATTCACCTCTTCTACAATCTGCCGTATGTCATCACTGTTAACAAGACGAACCTCGACCTGCCTCCCCAGCAGGAAGCTTCTGTTGTATGTAGTTGCCTTAATGAGGTCATCATCGTTGGAGAATGTGATGAAGGTGTGGCCGTCCTGCCCTCCAACAATCTGTACGCCGCCATCAGGGATGTCTAATGGACTGAAGAAGCGCCGGATATCCAGGCTCCCTGCCTGGCGTGGCAGATTCTTCATGTGTAGGTGGTAAGCTGGCATTGTGAGGCCTCATCAAGTCTCCCACAGTCTGTGACAAAGGAAAAGTGGGTGAATGTCATATTCGGCTGATGAAACCACTGAAAGGGAACTTGGGTCTTCATAATTTTAAATCCTCGTATTGGTGACCCATTATAGAAACTTTTCATAGTTTATTATCCATTAGGCCATTCAGGGCAATCCAGAGAGTCATATCGTACCATGTTTACTTTTCCAACTCCCTGGATTTATGGCGTATAGCTTGTGTTCATGACTTAGGCTATAACTATGAACTATCATAGATTACAGACTTGGCTAGATGTTGGTAAAGAAATTTTAAAACAGATTTTTGTTTTACTTGTAGATTTTGTCACAAGAGGTCATGAAAATTCGCTTCTGATCCCAGTAATCAGAAACAGATGGCTTTATTATGGAACAGTCTCAAGGTCAATTCACCATCTGCCTTTATTATTTGCCTTTGTTCTAAATAAAGGAAAAATGAAATACTATGCCTAATGTAAATACCATGCTTGTATGTGTGTGTGTGTGCGCGCATGCACACGCACGCACGTATGTGTAATGCATATATATGTATATATATATATATATATATATATATATATATATATATATATGCATGTTGCACACAACATATAACCCGTACTAGGAGTGTGGTCTTTTTTGTTCTAGAAGAGTTATCATCATAGTTCAATAGCCCATTCAGCCATTGAATCGGGTTTTATGGTAAATCTCAAGAAATTCCCAGTCTTGCTACATTTGTACAATTGCAACTTTTTTTTATCATTATGCCTGTGGCAACATTTTTACTGTCAACATTGTGCATCATTTCTTCTAGTATAATTTCCACGATGCTAAAAAGGAATATTTATCTCATCCTCAAAGAGTATTTCATTTATTTTAACCTGAGGTGACCTTCATGAGAAGTGTAAGCTAATGATGGAAAGTTACCACAAATGTACCTTAATATACAACACATCTGTCTCAATACATTGACAAAATGTGTCAGGATGCTTAGTTTGTGTACTGAGGCTATATAATCACTGTATCTCTGAATATCTATCTATCAAATTGCCCAACTGTAAACAATTGTTCGCATTTTTAGCACCTCGAATGATTTTCTTTTCCATGTTCTTTTTCACCCTAGGCTTTTAAGGAGTGAAATTGCAGTAGGTCACACCCTAAAATAAGGTTTTCGTATCACTGGGCTATACAATATAATACTGTTACCCTTAGTTACTATTAGTCCAGGAGGATTTCCTAAATTCTACTACCTGTCTTAACTAAATCTCACGATAAGTCCCACCACGGATAAAACAGTGTTTATAACCCCCTTTACTCTGGTAAAGATTTCCACAGTCCCCTTAAACCTCCAATTGGCCGTGACCTTGATTACAAGTTCCACAAGGTGGTAGTATTAAATTTGTTCTAACAGTTTATATCATATGGGGAAAATTCTTCATCCATAGTGAGCTTCATTGGGAGAGCCCATATTATTACATGTGTCCCACAGATTCACTTTTTAAAGCACATAAAATATTTATCAAATATCATTTCTTTGATATAAAACCTTGACCATAGCAGTGATTAGACCATATAAGTTGTATTGGTATTTGCAGGATGTTGGATAACTGGCCTCTTACTCGCCATTATTTTTGGACAAACTCCTAAGTTTGTTTGTTGGTTTAGTTTTACATCCGGGGGCCATCGAGGAACTCAGACATTCAAGGGTTCTCTTTTTGGACAGGTATTTATATGCTGCTTGCCCGACACAGCAGTGACCGAATCTATGAATGACCAAATCTATGAGATGAATGACCGAATCTATGAGAAGGGTTGAGGGGGAAAACCGCTACCGGGCTTCATTCCCCTCTTTTTGAAGGATAGCAAGTGTTTTATTTGCCTGGTCCCATAGGCAGGGCCAGACAAACCACGGCCTTTGATCACTCAGACGTGATTCACTGAGGGGGAATCCCATGGCAAAAGACAAGCATGTAGATCCGGACCCGCGCATATGGACAGCAGCTGCCCACATGCTCACCCCAAAGCACAAGAAACCCAGAGTTTGTCGCCTTTTACGAATCTGGTATGCCCACTGGTAGAACTGAAGGAGAATTCTTCCTTCGTGGACTCCAATGAAGTTATTCTGATCCTCCATGCCCTCACATAAAGGACCCCTCTCCACTATCTCAGCAACGATCGCATCTTAGGATGACAAAATCTTTAAGACAAATGACTGAATCCCATAGGAGGGGCAATTTGGTTCAGTCTATTTTTATCTCCCCTAACTGTAATTAAAAGTTAGAAGAGACACTGGTTTCTGGACATTGAGTTCTCAGTTTAGACAGATATTTAAAAGCTGTTTTACGAAACAGCTAGACAGGTATTTATATGCTGCTTGCCCAACACAGCAGTGATCATCTATGAATGACCAAATCAATGAGATCAGGAGGGGCAAGGGGGAAAACTTCTACTCTGGGTTCATTCTCCTACTCTTCCCGAAAGAATGTTCTTTTATTTGCCTGGTCCCATAGACAGGGACAGACAAAGCACTGCCTTTGATCACTCAAGACCTGGTTCACTGAGGGGGGGATCCTCAAGAGGAAGAGGGCAAAAACAGTCATCAGGGTACATCCCCTACTCTTTTTAGAAGGATAGTATGAGTTTTCTCTGCTTGGTGCCAAAGACAGGGCCAGACATACCATAGCCTTTGATCACTTAGCAGTCAATAGGAAAACGCGTAGGAACGAGGTCATCGCTGTCAAAATCGCTATTGAGCCTGCAGAAATGACCAGACCACATGACCGAATGTCTGGCTGGGACCTTGGCCTCTTGCGGAATCTGGTCCTGGCAAAATCAGTCTGATTCTATTCTATACTATAGGATGTATTATCATAAGGCAGTCATCAGAGGCAGGTTGCTTCTACTTGAAGCCTTCCAAGTCTAACAAGAGGCTCTATCTGAGCTTGTGTCTGACAAGTCAATAGTAATGGTCTGCAATGGAGAGAAGCTCAGTCTTAACCAACAGTCGGCAACAGGTCTGATGGATGTGAGTACACCTGTCCATAGGATGGATGTACCCTCCCACACTATCCCCATCAGTTTCTACTGGTGGCTATAGTGTTGCTGAAATGACACTGACATTTTAGAATCTAAATAGGCAGTGTAGGGCCTTGGGACGCAGGCCAGAATTGTCTTAGCCTTCTAATGAAAGAATTTTTCAAATCGGTCAATTAGAAGCAAAGATATGTATAAAGTATAATGTATGAAGTTTATACAAGTACCTTCAAATGACAATAGTCATTTGCCTGCATCAGAGGGAAATGGCCTACATAAGATGCAAGCATTTGGGTATAGCCGTCTTCCATTCAACAACCACTGATGAGCACGCTGGTGTGGAGGGCAGAAAACACAGACTTCCGATGTACTTCTTTTGTACCTCCATTTCTTCCTGCGCTGATAGCAGTGTTGGCAGACGAATTCGGAAGTGGTTTGGTAAATATGCTGTAAGATATTCAGTAGCGGCCATCAGATTGGGAAAGTTGGTGGGATAGAAAGCCAACACGACAGGCTTTCAGTGAATCCAAGAAATTCCAATTATCATGTAAGCGAAAATTTGTTGATCCAAAAGAGGTGAAAATCGATGCAGTGCGCCTTCTTAGCCACAAATGGGTGAGCCTGTAAAGAAGCCCTAACATGGCAGACTATGTAGCTCAGTGCGCCTGTTCATCAGACTTGCCTTTCTGCCTTCAACATCTTCTTTGTTCCTACAATAGGCCGTCTCCCATAATACAGGGTCTTTCCGGATCTTGTAGGTGTCACAGCCCATGGATGAGAGTCCTGGTACCAACAAGAGTTGTATCAAGACCTGTCTCCATGATCCCACAACTAGGAAGAGTGGCGAATTCAGATGGGGACACAGAAAACTCCTTTTTGTCTTTAGTTTATTTGCCCTATGACTCAAGTAATGTCAAAATTAGGGTGTTCAACATGGATACACCATCCTTTTCAAAATCTTTGATCCGCCACTGGGGAAGGCAACGATGTGAACTTTTCAAGCCTTTCTGTTTGTTTTAGTTTTACGTCCGGGGGCCATCAAGGAACTCAAGACATTCAAAAGCCTTTCTGATATGGCATCTTTACCCTACTTAAGTAAAACTAAGCCAAGATATACAAGGTACAGAACGTGTTACTGTTCATAGTAAGATATCCGACACTGGCTAGTATGTCATATACTACAATAGATTCATACTGGGAGGTACCTGGACCTCCCAGTAGGAAAATGCGACCAGTAAGCTATTCAAACTTCCTTAGATGACAGATGGAACCTCTTAAAACCAATTTTAGAGAGGTAATGAACCAACAATTGTTAAAATTACCAGTACTTCTATTTTGCCTGTGCACCATCATTTTATCTTTTTCATAAATATGTTATGTATATCACATTTAATTCCTTGCTCTCAGTATTTTATGCAAAGTTATCCCATTCAATCTGAGCTGCAAAGGGATATAAACCTGAATCACAACTGTGAGCAACCTTTTATTTGATAACCTAAGTTTACAGATCTGTCTTAGAATCATAAATGCCAAAATGAAAACTTTTTTTTTTCCTTTTCTGTTTTCAAACTGTATTCACCATTTCAAAAAAAAAATAAAAAAATTAAGTTTGTTTAGTTTTACATCCGGGGACCATCGAGGAACTCAAACCATTTCAAAAATATGAAAAATTAAGTTTGTTTGTTTAGTTTTATGTCCGGGGGCCATCGAGGAACTCTGATAAGCAGCCAATAACAATTTTCAATTTTCTTACATCTGAATGCACAAGTAATGGGAATGCCAAGACTCCAAAAGAGATGGATTAATAGCAGTGCAGACCTGTAATCCAAGTTGTCAAAATAAGGTGCCCTTCAGAATCAAACCATGTGGGGCAATTGTGTCACCACTGGTAGTCTACCAATCATGACAGGCTGCCAGGTCGAGTCTTTTGCCTTTGTCTGGTTTTGCCTTTCTCATGCAATCCAGACTAGGGGCCATATCATCATGGCAGACTCATCCCTAGTCCTACATCAACCATGGGTTAAGTCAGCAGATCCATCTACCCATGTTAAAAAACTGTTTACGAATGGTCTTCACATTTTTATTGTCTAAATGTTCATTAATTTAGGTGTACACTGGAGGAGTGTTCATTTGGTCACTGAGAGTAGCCGAAATAGTATTGACATGCCGGCTTTTGTCTTTGATTGGCCGCAGAGGGCCTATGATACAGACTATTGTGGTCTGCCATAAACTCAGCTTTCTAATGGAACCAGACTTTACTTCAAATACTCCAATTAGAAGATAAAGCCATTTGGAGACTACCGGTATAGTTTCTTTATATTCAAACATGATTTTTAAAATTTGTAAGCCAAATTATTTATTTTGTAATTGGGCCTGTCATATGGTATGACAGTACTGGTTAAGTCTCGATGCTTGTATGGCCTGTGTAAAAAACAAATGCATAAGCCATCTTACCACGTGTTGAAAAGCTTTAGCCGCACTGGATACTTTTACAGCCATAGACTTCGGAATGAATCCTTGATTAAGATCCATTCCTACAGTCCCATACATTTAAGGCCAAAAAGAATAAATTGTTTGCTTCAGGTAACATGCTTAAGTAAATTAGGTAGGGTAGCCGTAGGTCGGTTTTCTTTTCTATTATTTTGTAAAAAGTAAAGTAGCTGTGACTCACGATGACTCGTAGAAAACTGAATTGACTAAAAGATTCCCAAAAAATGTTTAATTTCTTCAAAATTGTAGAAAAAATTCTAGGTTCAACCCTGTTTTGCTAGGTAGGGTCAGGTGACCTGAAACAAACAATTTCTATGTCTAATGTTGGCAATGCGATACCATATATTGTTCAGTGGGCGCCTTTCAGTGGAGTCCGGGATTCTCTGAGCCAGCGCAATTTGAATCTAACTCTTCTTCCAATCCTCTTTGATCTTTGTGACTACTTGTTTTCCCTTAATTACACGTAAAACCATGTGTGTGAGCTATACAAAAGTCCAGTCAAGGGGAGGGAGGCAGGTTGTGGGCTTACTTCTAAAATTTTGAAAATGTGTATTTAGGCCAAAACTTGTGCCGTTTCAACTCACCATGCACATTGTAGCACATGAAACCCCCATAAAAACCCAGAGATATGGCTTATAAAATGGGGGCAGTTAACATTGGGTTTACAACATTGTATCAGTTTATCAGACGCCAGGTGACGCTTTATGTAGCCAATCGCCCTGAGCCAGGGTCATGTTGTCCACCAACACCACTCTTGTCCTTGAAACCATTCCGATTTATCCAAGAAAACTAAAATTCAGTGAATGGAAGGTATCACCACTTATTTTTTTCAGTCTTTCAAATTTATTTTATTTACTCAAGTCAAAATGCACTGAAGGTCTTTTATTCTAATTGCAATATGCGAACCACAATATGCGAACCACAGTCCTACGGCTCATGTGGGTGTAATTTATATGCAGGAATTGATGTAGCTATATGGGACAAAGGGGTGGACCTGTCCGTGCCTCAACACTACCTTGATTCAAATGGCATGGCTGCCACCTGCAAAAAAAAAAAGAAAAAAAAAGAAAGGAATTTATCTAACCTTACGGCAGGAAAGGAACGGTGGGATTTTGTGTAGACAGAGGTAGTGAGTAATAGGTGTTTAATGCCATTTCGACAGCTAAGGTCATATTCATGGCAAGAACGACATTACACAATTTCAGAGGAATGTGTCGGTGCCCGCGCATATGTGCACCACACACATCCGAGGGGATAGGAAAGATGAGATATAGACCCTTTTAAGTGGGCTAGGGAAGCCCAGACAGAGGTAGTTCTTCCTCTATTGTAAGCTTTATTTCTAATGTATAATGCTTCATCTAAGGCTTTGTTTAGGCACTTTGATAAGATTTGTAAATCTATATCAGAGAGGACCTTTTGGATCCCAGTCATGAGCACTCACAGAGACACTACCAAAAAGAACCAAACTCGGATACAAAAACAATTTGTGTCTGAAGTATTGAGCTAGGTAGTAGATCTGTTATAGAAATTCTTATTAAGTTTGTGTGGGCTAAAGGGAGGGGTCATTTTTAAACAACAGGGGAGGGGTGATGGATTTTCAGGTGGGCATGTCAAAATTTGTTTGGCCCTCCCTCTCGGAGGGGTCAGAAATTTTTCACCCCTCCCCCTTTGTGCTATAGCAATGCTCGGCCTATTTCACTAAGAAAGGATGAAATTTGTTTCCCCCTCCCCCCAAGAGGGGTCTGAATTTTTGGGCTGAGGGCTATATACCATGAAGGATAGGCAGCCTGAAGGATAGGTAACCTCAAGGATATAAAGCATGAGTGATAGGTAGATGTATGCATGAGGTAGACTGTTAAATTTGTTTCTTAGGGGATAGGTTGACTAAGAGATCAAAATGAAGGTTGGCTGTGAGCTATCCCAGCTGAACAAGCTGTGATAGGTAGGAAAGCTATAAAGTGAGCATAAGGGATAGGTATTGAAGAGGATGGGTAGCAAGGAGGATAGGTAGCAGTTTAAGAGATAGGCATAGAGAGTACCTTGTGAAGTGAGCATATTCAAAAGATACATTGGTGCTAGGTAATATCACAGATGTGCCAGTCAAATATGAGGGATGTGCAGATTTGGGGGATAGTCACCATGAGGGATAGGTAAAGTGAATGATAGGCAGATTGAGGATAGGTAGACTAATGGTAAGAATGTACAGGGAAAATTAGGTACAAAGGTGAGGGGTAAACTTTAATCCTTTAAGCCATTTGAGAGGAAACCTAATTAACCTCTAGATGTTTCAAGGGATAGGTAGTATGAGTGATAGGTAGACTAAGGGATAGGCAGTATGTGGGAGAGGCAGAGCCATACACAGGTAGAGTACTTGTCAGGTTGAGATAGGCAGACATTAGGATATGTAGATTGAGGTATTGACTTTGATTAGCATGTTACATCTTTAAAAAGTTCCAATCATTTTCAATATAACTTTTGTACATTTTTAAAATTTTCTCATCATCAAACCTCCTTTTTAGGTACTTTTGGTCAAATTTTGAGAATCAAGATCACAAATTTTGGATTCAGCAGGATTTCTTGGTACAGGTGGCCCCTTGTTTCCATTTGATATCACTCTGATAAAGATTTCCTGACATCTCTATAACCCCCCTTATCCTACATAGGACTCAATACTGAACACAAAAGGGAGCCTACTTTTAAGGGGGGTAGGTGGGGGGCTGTTACAATGTGTCCATAGGTAAAGCTCTGAGTTTCACCTCCTATCTATTGAAGCTTCTTGGTTAGGGTTCAACAGCAAAGACGTCATAAATTTTCTTAAAATCTCGACCTTTTTCAAAAAAACTCTGAAATTTAGGGCTGGGAAAGGGGTACCTTTTACCAGAAAAATTTCAAAAAATGGTGGAGAAAGGGGTACTTTTTTCAGAACAATCTCAAAATATGGACGGGAAAGGGGTACATTTTATGAAAATATCAAATTGAAAAGGTGTCAAAATTGAGACTTTGTCTCTGCATTCTAACAGCAGGGAAAGGGGTACCAAGTCAAGGTCTGTGTACACACATGGTTACTATAGAACATATACTAGGGAGGGGCCCCCCAGGCTAAAACCTAAGGGAGTGGTCATGGGGGTGGTGGTGAAATTCCGCGCATGTGCGGCGAAAATTTCTGTCCCCCCCCCCCCCTCGGTGGGGTCTGAAATTTTTCCCTCCCCCTCAGAGGGGTCGAAATTTTTCGTCCCCCCTTTTATTCTTAAGTGGATTTTCTCTCAAAAGTGTCAAATTTTTTTTTGCTCCCCCCCCAAGAGGGATCTGCATTGCGATGGCAAAGTTCCAGGCTTTCAGGGGATGTAAGCTTTTCCATGATACAACAAGTTTAAAAATCAGATTAAAATCATGGACAGGTCACACTTGTTCCTTCTTTGTACAGTTTAAAATGATGACGAAAAAAATGCCCACTTTCGATCATGAAAACCACCATAACTTCATCAATTTTCACTTTAAATGAAAAATTCCAAAAGCATATTATTACTAACATGTGCCTTTAAAGACTGTGCTAAAAGCTAAGCGATCAGACAGCTTTTCAATTTTTAGTGAGATACCTACTATAGGATAATCATAATACTGGGAATATAATCTACTTGTCTATTAAATAAAGCCAATAATGTGGAATTGGAGCAATGGTATCATTTGTCTTCCTTGTTTCAGTGGCTTCAGTCCGCCTCTTCCTGCCCCCCGCCCCTTGTCACCGTTGTCGACCCCTTTCTATATAGCTCTTTGAGTCTTTCTGGGAGTTAAGAGAGTTGGGCGCCGATCCAACTACCTGCCCCCCCCCCCCTCTCACACACACACATAGGCTGGGCGTCCATCTCGGCGTCTACTCAGTCACAGTGCCAAGACATTTGGTTAGACCCAGGAATTTAGAAAGCCTTGGTTGACACATTCAAAAGCCCAGAATCAGATTGTGGGTACCACATCATGTGTGTATTGGGCGTGTATTGGCTCAAGCGTTTTATCGTTTTACCGGCTCAAAGAATCCCAAACGACGATGATCATGGCGTCGCAGCACGAGTTTTTGGTCGGCAGGTTACCGAGCATTTTTCACCTTAAAATTTACGCACAAACATACCTCTTAATGCCAGCCAAATGTGGCCGGAACATCAACAACACATCTAACAACACTTATGTTAGTATTTTGTTGGAATTCCTGCATAAATAATGAGAAACTTACCGATTTTGTGAGACTCTATCGTCGCAGAAATTCTAGAAGTTCCACTTGGCTCTGCTTCTCGCCCCACTCTTTGACCTATTTTCTGGCGGTGTCACGTGAAACATTCGATCCCTCAGAAGCGCCTCACAGAATCTCATCCCTTTATCTGCAACTCTTTACCAAAATCAGTTCTGTTATAAAACCTCATATAAAAAATAGCATCTAATCTCTTATAAATTAAAGAAATATCCAAAAATCTGTTTATTTTGGAAATGTCAATTGAATTCCCAATACCCCCAGACGGACCCCATGACCTACATGCATCCATGTGGACATAGATTGCTGCGGTCTAGTTGTGTCTCAGGACTTCGTGTCATCTCACGTCCAGCAAAATGGGCTTCAGTCCCGGGTTTCATTGGCAGTAGAGAGAGGGAGGTGTTCAAACTCCCTTTTCAATACTTCTGAGGGAGGGACATCACCATCTGTCATGTATTTGATATAGGGCGGAGTCATTTATTTCCAGCTAAAGTTAAGGGGGTGTGTGGGGGGGGGGGGTGGGCTTGATGGATTTTGTTGGGTCAGCGTTTCATTTCTGTTCCCCTCCCACAAATATTATGATAAATCTCAGCTGGTACTGTCATATTAGTAATTGTGCATGATCAAGTTGTCATATGAGAAATATCATATGACTAGTGGTTTATAGAGAGTAAGAACAGTCTGGAGTAAGAATATCAAGCTCTTATTGGTGTTATTCCGCAGGATACAACTTGTTACATCGGACTATGCCCTCGGAGCCTACAGACTGCCGCGTGGGAGTGATGCGAAAATTACGCAGACAGCAGCGGCTGAGGCGTGCCTTTCCCACACTCCCCATGGCAAGTCTGGGAAAATGCCCCCAGGGCATCCATGGTAAGGATGATGCTCCCAGGACATGTAGGCCTATATAGGGTATTGGACTATGCCCCGGGGGCATCGTTTAGTACATGGATGCCCCCAGGGCATCGTCAATTTTTTTTATGCATGTACGATTATCCTTACTATGAATGCCCTCAGGGCATTGTCCCCTATTGTTCTCTGTACCATGCCCCTGGGGCATCCATAATATGGATGATGTGTGATGATGCCCCCAGGGAATGGCGCCAGGGAATGCACTGATAGTCATATAAGTTGAAGGTTGGAGAGTGCCCAATTGGGAGTCAGGTATTTAGATAGAAACTACAACACAGGTCTGGGATCTAGACTGGTCGGCCATGACAGTGTATTCAGTGTGAGGTCAAGGACAAACAACTCTCTGCAGCATACAGGTGGTGCTGGCTTCTGATTGGTCAATATTAACAGGACTAGAAATAATCATTCTAGGTAACCAAAGTCTTTAGAAATATTATATAGATAACATTTTGACATATTATAACACCCCAGGCTAGTAGGCTCCTAATTCCCCCCTAATTAGCTTAAAGTCCAATATTCCCTGAGGGCATGCATGGATGTCCCAAGGGCATATATACCCTTGTTTAATACCACTTCATTTATCATCAACTTTATGCCCTGAGGATGCTTTGGTCAATCATGCTTTAAAGAAGCAAGAAATATGCCCTGAGGGTATGTTGCCCTCAGGGCATGTGAATGTTTTTCTGGTCAATGCCAGAACGTCTAGATCCAGAGGTCAGGAATGGTCCTGTGTATGCATATGCCCTGAGGGCCGATACACGATGCCCTGAGGGCATAGACTAGCATTGGTAAATTGGTAATTTCTAGGGGGCCAGCAACATGCCCTCAGGGCATGCATAATTCCGCACGGCAGTCCCGAAAATATACGCGTCACCACAGGGGGCGGCACTGAATGCCCCCAGGGCATAGACCGATGTAACAAGTTGTATCCTGCTGTTATTCCAGTTATCACTGGTTTATTCAGCTTAGACAGTATTTATGTATCAGTAATACAAATGTTAATATACCGGTAATTTCCATACACAGTAATATGGGTCTAGACCCCTAAAATCGACAGTGTGATATGGCCTTTTCTTAAAATCGACAAAGGACATGGAGCTTCAAGGGACAAGGACATGGGTCAAAAAAGATAGTGACAGGGGCATGGACTTTTCTTAAAATCGACATGTGACATGTATAATGTCAAGCCATGTGTCGTGCGAAGTCGGAAGTGAAGTTTATTCGTGATTGACCCCGTAGCCCGAGCATCGGTCCACGACCCGAGGGTCGAGCAATATCATAACATCACATCCCTCCTTTCATACATGTGTGTATATGAAAGATGCATATATTCGATAACTCTATGTCTTAGTTATTGTCTCTGCAAATAAAGTTAGGATGTAGCCACAACCTATTCTTCACTCAGTATCTCAGTTTTAGTAAATGAGAATAAAGTTCAAATATCACTGTCCATCAACCTCAAACTTGGGTATTTGAATAACAGTTTGTAACAGTCTTTAACTAGATAAACAGTTAAACTTATGACTTATCAACAACAGTTATACTTTTTATAGATTATCCATCACTTGTGAATATGAACCAAAATATAACACAAATGCTCCGTCCTGTGGGCAATGTACTATTCCACTGCCATATAAACTATATGATGCAATTTCACACTTGAAAATAATCATTCACAGAATCTCTGTGGCTTTCTCACAACACGCCCAGACCGTGAAGTCACCTGTGGTGCAGTATCTGGGACAACCTTCCCCTTATCAACACTACCACCATCTGGCACCTGTGGGAATGATGACTGTGGTGGGACTGGCTTTAACTGTGGCATCCTTGGAGGAGCCTTTTGGGGTGACCCTGGTTGCGGTATTGGCATCTCAATAGGTGTACCAGCCTCCACCCTAGCTCCATGTGCACTGTTGTCAAGGGGTGTAGGTCTGGGGGTGTCTCTGATATGGACACGGTTCCTGCGGAGTAGTTTGCCTGTTGGGGTCTTTATTATGTAACTCCTGGGCTCTGCTGACTTTGCTTGGACAATAGCCTGGTCCCATTTGCCAGTCTGTACATTTTGGTAGGTAGCATTCTGTCCTGGTATGAGTGGAGGCAATTCCTTGGTGCTTCGGTCATGATATGCCTTTTGTTGAACTTGCTTTTTCTGGAGTTCCTCCCGTGCATCCTCGTGCATACGGGATGTGCTCTTGATCAGTACTGGTAGCGAGTCTCTGATCCTCCTTTGGAACATCAGTTCTGCAGGGCTCGGCACCTTGGCAGTCAGTGGGGTTGTCCGCAGCCGCAGTAGAGCTAGGTTGATGTCCTCTCCAGATTGCTGTGCTTTTTTTATAACACCCTTTGCAATAGCCACCTGGTGCTCAATAAACCCGTTGGACCTTGGGTAACGGGGTGACGATGTGACATGCTTGAAATGGTACTCCCTCTCGAATTTAGCAAAATCAGCACTGCTGTAATGTGGTCCATTATCAGAGCGAATCACATCTGGGAATCCAAACACACCACAATATTTCTTCAGTATATCTACAACTATTTCAGAGGTTGCTGGATTTGGTAGTTTGTCCACAAATGGGAACTTGGTGTAGTAATCTACTGTCAGTAGGTATTGTTCATTGCCTAACTGAAACAGATCAGTGCCAAGTACGCTCCAAGGTCGGCTTGGGACCTCAGTCTGCAACATAGGCTCGTTTACTTGTGACCTCTGGTGCTCCTGACACACAGTACAGTTCTTGCATAGCCGCTCTATATCATCATTGATTTTTGGCCAATACACATCCAGGCGTGCCCTCATCTGGGTCTTCACAATACCGAGGTGTCCCATGTGCAGGTTTTTTAAGACACCTTGGCGCTGTGGCTCAGGGATAAACACTCTCTCACCACATAGGATTACGCCATCAACTACACTCAACTGGTCTCTGAAGGCCCAAAAGTTGTGTATTTGCACAGGTAACTCCTTCATTGTCTCCGGCCATCCACAGTAGATAATCTCCTTCAACTCATTCAGAGCTGGGTCTGCCTGGGTAGACCTCCTGATGTCACTTAATCTATCTTCGGAGAACTGCACATGCTCGATCCGAATGTCCAAAGGCACATCTTCTGAGTTTGCTGGGTTTGGCAGGCGGCTTAAGGCATCAGCAAGACCTACGTCCTTACCAGGGGTGTACTTCACCTGGAAGTCATAGTCCTGCACTTCAAGCAGCATGGCCTGAAGTCTTGGTGGTGCGACCATCATTGGCTTGGCTGTTATCATCTCAAGCGGTTTGTGGTCTGATAACACAGTGAATGGCCTGTTGTATAAGTATATGTGTAGTCGCTTGATGCCAAAAGTGATGGCCAGCTTTCACGCTCAATGTTCACATAGTTCTTCTGAGCAGGAGATAGAGATTTACTAGCGAATGCCACTGGCCTGGTCTCTACAGTATAACTACCATCCTGCAACCGGTCTGGCTGTAGTAGTGCTGCGCCCAGACCTCGTTCGCTTGCATCCACCATCAGATATGTGGGAGCTTTGGTGTCGTAATACTTTAAGCATGCTTCCTTGCTGATCAGTGTTTTGAGATGCTCAAACACATGCTGGTAGTCTGCTGACCACTCAAATGGTGTGTCCTTGCACAAGAGCTTCCTCACTGGCTCTGCCTGTGCTGAGAGGTTGCGTATGAATGGGCTGAGGTAGGTTATCAGTCCAAGGAACTCCTGCAGTTCTTTCTTGTTGGTGGGTGCTGGCATGGCCTTGAGGTCCTTCACCTTGGCTTTGTCAGGCCTCATACCGGCAACACTGAATACCATGCCAAAATATGTGATCTCAGACTTCTTTATGTCACATTTTTGGCTGTTGAATACCAGGCCATTCTTCTTCGCCTGTTCCATGAGATTCATTAGGTTGCTGTCATGTTCGGCCTCAGTTGCTCCATAACATGCTATGTCATCAGCTATGCCGACAGTTCCAGGACAGCTTTCTAGGATCAGGTCAATCTTTTGCTGAAAAATGTCCTGGCTAACATTTAACCCAAATGGTAGCTTCTTGTACTTATATCGTCCAAATGGTGTTCTAAATGTCGCCAGGATCTGACTTTCCTCTTCCAGTTCTACACTCCAGTACCCTGCTTTCGCGTCAAGTTTACTGAAATACTTTGCGCCATGGAACTTGTGGCTGATCTCTTCAATTGTCTGTATTTTGTGTGGACAGCGCCTCAGAGATTCATTTAGCTTCTTGGGATCCAAACATACACGGATGGAACCATCTTGTTTTATACTAGTGACAAGGCTGCTACACCAGTCAGCATGTTCAGTCACCTTTGAAATGACCCCCTGTGATTCCATCTTGTCTAATTCAGCCTTGAGCTTCTCTTTGATGTGGATCGAGTATTTTCTCGGGGCATTAATGGCCGGTATTGCATCATCCTTCAGGTATATCTTGGCTTTACCTGGAAGGTTGCCAATTCGATCAAACTGCTCTGGATAACGGAGCTGTAGGTCTTTGACAGACGTGATTTTTGCACTGGGCTCAGCTGATATCGCACAATTGACTGTCACTAGGCCTAAATCCTCAGCCATTGGAAGGCTGCATACTGCGGGACCAGGGACATCCACTACATAAAATTTATGCTTGACCCACTCAGTGTCGCCATACCGGCTTGGTAGAGTTATGCTTCCATAGCAGCCAATTGGCATGTTGTTGTATGCCACTATGGTAGTGTTCTTGGTACTGGTTATCTCCTTCTGATTAGGTGTCCCATCACAGTTCATTTTGCTTGGTAACATTTTCTTGAACACCCTAAGAGGAATTGTGTTACCCATAGCACCAGTGTCTACCTTCATGCTGAGCACATGCCTTTTTTTGTCAGCCCCATCCTCCGGCACATCAATATCGACCTTGGCGTACACTTCCTTGCGTCGCCCGGTACCTTCGGTAACACCTGCAACGTCTACCGTAAGGGTACTGTATTCTACAGTCTCGAATTCATCATACTGGGGTTCAGGTTCAGTGTCATTTGTGTTTATTTGGACCACATGCTTTTTCCTTGTGTCTTTACCCCTTCGGCCCCGATAGTTGCGCCCACGTCGGCTCTTGTCAGCTGAGGAGGATTGTGCTTTATCGATCCAACATCTCTTTTCCCAATGACCGACTTTTCCACATCTGAAACATTTCATATCTGCAGCTGGGCAGCTATTTATATCATCTTCATGATACAACCCACACCTATGGCACTTTTCATTGGTGGACTGTTGTTCACGGCTTTGTTTCTTGTTACGCTGTCGTCCGTCTTGGCAGATCGCATCAACCGTCGTCTGAGTTTTTGTACTCTTACCCCGCTCGTCAATGTGGTTTAGGCTATTCTCGGTGGTCTCGCGTTGTCGCCCCTCTTCAAGGACTGCATCAATTGTGACGTCAGCTTTCTGACCAAGGAGCCACTTACGATACTCGGCTAATGGGGTGCTGGCAAGAAGTTGTTTGACAAACCTTTCTTTCTCCTCGTCTGGGATAAACCTACAGTCTACTGACACACCTCTGAATTTAGTATAGAATTCATCCAGGGACTCATTCTCCTGGTACATGAAGTGCAAGTCAAGCCTCGCAGCTCTGAAGTTAGGCTTATTTATTTTCAGTCTCTCTTCGAATTTCGCATATATTTCTTTCGGGTCCTTCTTCTGGGCATCAGTCAGAGTGAAGGAGTTATATATTTTTAGCCCTTCATCGTCTAGAGACTGTAATATGTACGGCACTAATGCTTCACCAGTTTTTGTCAAGGTTACGGAGTACAGCCCCATGCGCTGTTTCCACAAATTGTACTTCTCGGTTTTATCACCTGCACCTGCAAACTGCATGGTTGGGGCATGTTCTTTGGCTGCCATTTTGGCAATTTGGGTTGAACAGACCAGTCTGATTTACACTCTAGTTGTTCAAAGATAACCACTATCACTATTGTCAGTCCTGTACCTGGCTTGGACAGTATGTTTCCTATGGGGTCTACGGTACTATAACTGTGGGTACTGTCACACTTCATAGACACACTATTTTCAACATGAATGGGTACACAGTGTGATTTTATTTGCTGCTGACTCCTATACAACTACCACATTCAGAGTTCAAATTGACACTTTGGTAGTTGCGGACACTGGACTGGGTGTTACTCCTAGACTGCTAAATGTAATTCATTGATTACATAGGCTGTCCACACTTTTGGGCAATTTTTTTGCTATACCAACACACAGTTTTAACAGTGTCTATCTTGACTTCCAAACAGGGCATTCATCATCTGCCCCAATTTTCGCTCACATTGGCTAACATTAATATGCTTCAATCTGCTTATTTGCTGATATGTACACATCAAACTGTCATTCACAAGTGTTGTCTGGGATCCTATCTTTACCTGTATCACCCTTTTGCACTTTCAGTCATCAATTATAGGGCAATATTTGGCAAATCCCACAGCTGCCAACCATGTAATGTCAAGCCATGTGTCGTGCGAAGTTGGAAGTGAAGTTTATTCGTGATTGACCCCGTAGCCCCAGCATCGGTCCCCGACCCGAGGGTCGAGCAATATCATAACATCACAACATGGAGCTTAGTGACAAGGACAGAGGAAAATACAAATTTAGTGACATTTGACATGGGCTTTTCTTAAAATCGACAAGGGACATGGGGACCCCCCATTTAGACCCCCAGAGGGGTGAGGTACTCTCCTTTTGCCACGGACACCGGACTGTTGTTGATCATTAGTCAGTCACGACAACTTAAGTATGTGGCTGGCAATAAGGTATTCATGTCATGTAGCATAAAACTCTATTAGAGGTAGGAGAATGCTAAAGTTAGATCTGGTGACTGTACCAGGATGTGAGACAATTTAGTCACAACAGGATACAAGAAGGGGATTAACTCCCAATAGGATGTAATGTGAGGGCTGACTCATTACAGGACATTGGAACAGGAACTCCTCATACCAGGATGCTGGTGATAACAGGACATTGAGTCATGCCCTTAGCAGGATGCACTTTAAGCAGGATGTAATCAATACCTCCGGGAGGCAGAGCCATAAACTTGATCCCATAACAGGATGTAGCCACAGCCTATAAAGCCTAACATCCCTGCCTGATTCAGCAGGGGGAAATTCATTCATGGACACAGTGCTGGCGAAGACTGCTTCGTGATACTGGGTGACTGATTGCCAGTTCTATATGGACTTAGCCCTTTGTGATTACGTGGAGACAGGGCGGAGCCATTGGCTGGGTGTTACTGCATATGGGATAGGTGGCTTCCTGGTTGGTATTGCGTGTTGGACAGTAGAGCATTGTGACTTAGGAGCCATCAGATGCATTCTCCGGACATTACCTCAGGTTGATATGAAATGGTGCATAATGTGTGTTAGTCAGTAAATAAAGCCTATGATATATAATTACCTCTTAGAGTGCTCTCTTGGACTATTACTTAGTACAGGCCTTGCCTGGCAACTACTTTGGTATGTGGAGTTGGGAAAGGATTCAGTATTACCACTAACAACAACAGGAAGAATTAAGGTGAGCTTTTAGACCTTATGCTACCCCAAATCCCCCCAACAAAGCATCCAGAATACATGGTGGAGAATCCAAACAGGCTGATAATGATACTGACACACTGACCACACATTGACATTAGAAAAAAGCACCAATCATGAACTTTACATGGAGTATGTCGACTGAGGAAAGGGAAGGAGAGAGAGAGTTAAATCCAACCGCCGCACCAGTTCTCATACCTGAGAGGCACACACGTGCCAAGGGTCCAGCCCTTGAGGTTTACTTGGACACTAATAGAGTCTTCATGGGTGGTAAATGGTATACACCTAGAGAGGCTGAGAGACTGTTGGGCTGGCCACAGAACGTACAGCATGTGCTGCCAGTGAGGGACTTGGACAATCAGTCGGCAACCCAGTCGAGTAACGAACGGATCGATAGCCTACCGCTGTGATCACTTGGCACAGCCACCCCTCCAGTGATCGCAGAACCACAACAAACCCCTAGGAAGGAGGTCTTGTGTATGCCTAGTGACAACGTTGGACAAAAGTACTCAGACAGAACACTTGTTTCTCAGAAGTTAGTCCGACACCAGGATAAAAGAGCGGCACAATCAACCTCGGGAGAGGCAGCCGTTCATATACCTGGCTCTGGAGCTGTTCGACAACTCTCATTTGAAGAGAGCCCCACAAACCAAGGGGGTGCGATCTCTGCACAGCAGCTCAGGGTGTCAACAGGTGTACTCCAGCAGTACACTAGTGATCTACAGAGACGTGATAAGTATTCTTCTCCTGAGGCCTTGGAAGGTACCCCAAGTAGTCCTATATACCAGGAGTTAAACTTACCAACGGCCGACACCCCTGCACACAACAACCCCCAATGCCGGAGAACGAGAATCAAGGACGCTGGCCGAACCTTCGGTTACCAAAGTTTGGTGGTGAACCAGATGAATTCGTGGATACATACTTTGATCAGATTGATTCACTTAGCCAAATATATATATGGTCGGAAGCACAGAGGCTGGCCATGGCCCTACACGGCCTGGAGGACAGGGCAGCATCATGGGCTAAGCTGCTTAATGCAACAGATAAAGACACATGACCATTTAAAGGCGAAAGTATGCGATATATTCAGTGATAAAAGGCCAACATGGCAGAAGCATAAAGACATGTTCTCAGTGAAACAGGGAAGAGGACAGACTGTATTAGAATATGCAGGATTATTGAGACAACACCAGGCCCGTACTGGCATTACAAAGGAAGTGCTACTGGCTGCATTTATGATGGCTTGGAGACCAACATCGGAAAGCAAGTAGCTAATAGTGTCAGTTTTCGGCTAAGTTTTGGGGGCCCTTCAGAATTTGTCAAATACTGGGAGATCATTTGGTGAAGTTGTATTCGCTAAATCTAGGGAAAGAACTCCCAAGAAAATACAATGTATGTATACTAAAAAGAGCATACAAGCCATGGGCACCGGCAACAGCGAAGGTAGATGGGGAAGAAGAGGAATTGGAGGATGATGGAGGTACAGAGGATGAACCTCTAGGCAAACCGTCTCTGACAGCAGATCACACAAATACAAAAAACAAAGGCAGGGAACAGCTTAAGGAGCTAACTGCAAACAAAAAAGATAAATCCGGATATGACATGGATAAAGAGGATGTCAAAGAAAAAGACAGGGAACAGCCAACGGAGCTAACTGTCACAAAAGAGGTAAATTATTCAATTAGCACAACTACCGAAAAAAGTAACAGGGAACAGCAACAAAAGCTAACTGTTAACAAGGAAGTCACAGACAGTGACATGCAGAAAACTGAATCTGCAGAGGCAATATTGGGCAACGGACCCCAGAGCTGTGGTGGTCAGTTATCTGACATTACAGCAAATTGCGATAGGCTCAGCTCTAAGACATGCCGGAGCAGAAATTGGGCAGTGGGAGAGAGGGGCGGCCGTATGGCCAACTCACCCAACCCTCACAGCCCACAACACCCGGGCTTCGATAAGGCCAAACAAATTAGTAATGAGAGGGAGACTTACGGGACAGAAGCCACCCACCCACACCCGTCTGGCTGGAATACTAAACACTTACTAAAGCCTGGAGTCCACTCACCATGGAGGGACAAAGGAGTATCTTCGACGTACTTATACATAATGTTGAGACCGTTCTCCACAACAATCAGGCTCTTTTGGTGGTGATGAACAATGTCAATGAAAGGATTAAAGCAGTTAATGATGCAGCAAACAATAATGATTATGTAGTTCAACCTGACATTAAGCTGGAGGTGGATATTGCAGTGCAGGAGGATAATGTGCCGCAGGTGTCTGCCGCCTCATGGGACAGTTTGTTGGAGGACTGTAGGAGGCATGAGTGTAGCTCCTGTGGTAAAACTTATACCAGAGCATCTGGACTGTCAAGACACAAATCCAGTGCACACTTAGGTAAGAGATATGTGTGTACGGACTGCAAGGCGATGTTCACTCGCTCAGACGCGCTGAGTGACCACTGGAAAAGGAAACACGGTCAGGCTGTCAATAGTCAGTCTGATTAAAGGGACACCACTAGGATCCTATTAGTGGAAGGTGGTCTTAAGAGACTTCAATATCTGCTACAACATTATGGCCTCTTGCAGCTGTCGGTGCCTGAGGCACAAACCGGCTGTAAAATACGCTATAAACAAAATGACACAGACGGAGACCATTATGGTCCGGCCTGCGTTCATGGAACCCAGGTTGCAGTGGCCCACTGCCCCCATCCCACGCCCTATGGCAGCCCACCCACCCATGGCAATACCCGTGGTTGTGAACCGACGTCAGGGCCATAAGAACAGAGTCAAGCCCTATTGGCTATTTATCGCAGCGGCCCAGCGGCAGGGTTATGACCAGGATGTTGCTGACGAGGTCTGGAGGGGCCTGGAGGAAGAATTGCGTATTCCATGGCGTTTGAATAGCTGGAGGATCCGAAATGGGATGCAGGGAGCAGACCCCATTATTGAGAGAACGGTACTGCTCAGACTAAGAAATGCTGATAGAGTCAGGTCAAGGAGGCCTGATCCGAGACTTGAGGTGGCATATAGAGAGTGCCAATTTAGATATGGGGAGGAATTCGACTTGGAGGATCTCTTTGAGATGGTAGAGGGACACTGTGGTCCAAATGTATTTATGTAGGGACCAAACCTGTTAGTGTCCAGTAGTATAACATGAGTGTCTGTGTGATTATCTCTTTCATATCTCAAAGGGTTGAGGTTCCGAACCCGAGTAATTTTTGGCAATGAAACATTAAGAAAGTGAAACATAAGAAGATAAAGAAGCAACCATACATTGATTACAAAACTTAATTTGAGGAAGTCATGTATGTGAGGTTAAATAAGGAAATAATTCAAAATTCCATCAACAATATACATAGAATAGGGTGAAACAGAAATTATGAAGTGAACTAACAAGAAAACAAAACAAATGTAAAATGAAAGTAAATGCATATATATTGAACTCATGTGAGTTCATCTAACAATTGACCTAGCCAATTGTCTTAAAGGCCAGGGATGTGTTGTCGATCATTAGTCAGTCACGACAACTTAAGTATGTGGCTGGCAATAAGGTATTCATGTCATGTAGCATAAAACTCTATTAGAGGTAGGAGAATGCTAAAGTTAGATCTGGTGACTGTACCAGGATGTGAGACAATTTAGTCACAACAGGATACAAGAAGGGGATTAACTCCCAATAGGATGTAATGTGAGGGCTGACTCATTACAGGACATTGGAACAGGAACTCCTCATACCAGGATGCTGGTGATAACAGGACATTGAGTCATGCCCTTAGCAGGATGCACTTTAAGCAGGATGTAATCAATACCTCCGGGAGGCAGAGCCATAAACTTGATCCCATAACAGGATGTAGCCACAGCCTATAAAGCCTAACATCCCTGCCTGATTCAGCAGGGGGAAATTCATTCATGGACACAGTGCTGGCGAAGACTGCTTCGTGATACTGGGTGACTGATTGCCAGTTCTATATGGACTTAGCCCTTTGTGATTACGTGGAGACAGGGCGGAGCCATTGGCTGGGTGTTACTGCATATGGGATAGGTGGCTTCCTGGTTGGTATTGCGTGTTGGACAGTAGAGCATTGTGACTTAGGAGCCATCAGATGCATTCTCCGGACATTACCTCAGGTTGATATGAAATGGTGCATAATGTGTGTTAGTCAGTAAATAAAGCCTATGATATATAATTACCTCTTAGAGTGCTCTCTTGGACTATTACTTAGTACAGGCCTTGCCTGGCAACTACTTTGGTATGTGGAGTTGGGAAAGGATTCAGTATTACCACTAACAACAACAGGAAGAATTAAGGTGAGCTTTTAGACCTTATGCTACCCCAAATCCCCCCAACAAAGCATCCAGAATAGGACAGTGGCACATTTTGGTCGAAAACGAACGCTCAAAAAGGTGAAGCGGAGATATTACTGGCCAGGAATGGGGAAGGACATAGGTCATTGGGTTCGACATTGTCCTACCTGTTGCTTGGTAAAGCCCGGTGAGGGCATGGGTAAGTCTCCTTTGCACCAAGAGTTGTTCGGGGTGAGGTTCGGGAGGATAGCTATGGATATCATCTCGGTTTTTGCACCCACACCAAACAAGAATACTTGCATGTTAGTAATCCAGGATTACTTCACCAAGTATGTTCGTGCTATTCCCTTACCAAATCACACAGCAGAGACCTGTGCAGAAGCCTTCGTGGATGAATGGGTCTTGACCTTTGGCGTTCCGTTGCTCCTGCATTCTGACCAAGGGCGAGAATTCGAGTCTCGTCTCTTCTCTGAGATGTGTGAATATTTGACGATTGTAAAACAGAGGACCAATCCATACAGGCCACAAAGTGATGGCCAGGTGGAGAGGTTTAACAGAACATTGATTCAGAGCCTGACTATGTTGGTTGACAAGCATATGGATGACTGGGACAAACAGGCTAAATATATTGTGTCCCCATATAACAGCTCTGAACATAGTTCTACTGGATGCAGTCCAAATATGATGGTATTCGGGGAAGAAATTCTCATGCCAGCCGATGTGATTTTCGGCTCAATCAAGAATGCACTCGAGGTCCCTTGTTCCGTTACTTTCATGGAACAGCTTCGAGATCGGTTGAGAGAAAGTTACAGCATGGTAAGAGAAAATCTAGGTAAATCTGCGGAACGCCAGAAGGTCGGGTATGACTATGGGCTGAAGCAGAGAAGATACTCAGTTGGGGAACAGGTGGTGAGGTACCACACCCCCCAAGCAGCTATGAAGCTAGCACCCAACTGGGACGGGCCGTTCGGAGTGGATTCTGTCCTCTCTGAGTCGACACTATTACTTCGATCGTCTCGTGGTTGGTTGCAAAAGAGCAACGTTGATAGAGTACGCCGGTGGTTGGGCATAGAACTATCACAAACTGTCGAGTTGTTGCAACCACAACTTGATGATGATTCACCTTCTCATGGGGCCACGAAAAGGGCTAAGTCTGTTTCTGAACAGGTCGGAATAGAGATCGAAAGGTTGCAACCTGGAGTTCAGTCTAAAAAACAAACTAAGCAGGGTCACCGAAAACGACAGGACAGAGCTCGAAAACTGAGCGAGGTGGAGGTGTTGGATGCTAGTAAACCATCAAAGCGATGCCGTGGTCGACCGGCTCATCGAGATAAGTCGAAAGCGTCTAAACCGCCTTTGAAGGGACGTCGTAAGCTCGACCCCACCTCGAAGGTGCAAATGACTGAACAAACTTCACATCAAAGCGTTTCGATTAGAGTCGAGGATCAGTCACTCCAGACCGGCCCTATGACTCGAGCAAGGCTTAAGTGCCAAGGCTCATCAAAGGGACGATCGACAAGTGTCGAGGATGAAAGAAAACCCAGAGAAAACTCTCCGGGCCCTTCATCCATGCCGCCACAAGTGATGGGAGGCTGACGCCGACGGAAACGGGCTAATAACCCGGTCGGCCCGGCTACATCAAAAGGCGGTAAGCCAGGAGGGGGTAACAGAAACCCACCCCGAGACTCAACACTTGTTCCTACAGATAGGGCTAAAATCAGGAAAAGTCCTAGATTTAGTAATCGATGGATCACACAACACTAAACAGCAGATTTACCAACCTGTTTTTAATAAGGAATTAAATAATGGGTGCCATTCTTGGGTAAATCTGTCTGTGGACATGAAGCCGATGGTGAATAAAAAATTACACGAGAAGTCATGCGATTGTCTCTTAGTTTGAGACATTCCAACACTGAAAACATGAAAAACTTGGGCCCCTTTGTTTAATCGGACTGTGTGGATGGGTTCCCAGCATAGGCTGATGGATTCTACCTGATAGGCAGGTCTATATTGGAACCAATTTTAGTCCCGGTAGTCTGGTAGAACGGGGGTGCCCTTGGTGACCATGTTGACAGTGTTGGAGCCCCATAGCCCGCATAGAACAACGGCATATGCAAACAATGCGACTCGAGAACCAGAGCGTGACGGTGTGAGGAGAGTAAAACGTTCCATTTTTGGAGCATTACCTTATTTGGTCATGGCGTGATGCGTGGTGAACCAATAGGGGGCTCTCCCCTCAGTCACGTGCGCCATTTCTCCAATCAGAGACGCGCGCCACAGGGATAAAAGGCCGTGTCGCACACCCCGGAGGTCACATTTGCGCCCTGCTTATGAGAGTCGGACGCAGATAAGCTGGACTAAGCCTAGCTTAGGTCAGCTAGTACACCTCTACGTGGGGACTTCCTACCTGAGTGTAGGAGGTCACCCACAACATATCCTCGAGGGACACGACCTGCCTGAGTGCAGGTTCGTGTTCTCTCGAACCCTTGTCTTCGGTCCTTCGAGCTGCCTGAGTGCGGTCCGAAGTACATCGAAGACCCTTCGAGGCTTCGACCCACCGGAGTGCGGATCGAAACACCTCGAAGATTCCTTCGACGCTTCGATCCGTCTGAGAACGGTTCGAGGCCCAAAGTACATTCTTTTCCTCTCAGTCCATCATTCAAGAAGAACCATGGGGTCCTCATCCGACGAGCAGTCTGGGTACAGCTCTTCGGCAAGTCACCAACCTCAGAAGGAGAGTCCCAGGAGAGAGAGAAGGAGCTTCGCCGGAAGGCGAAAGAGGCCACAAAGCAGCAGAAGCGCGACTTGAAAGTCGCAGCTGCTGCAGCCTCAAGAGACTCCTCCCCTGATGAGATGGAGGTCGATGAGCCGTCGACTCCAGCTACATCAAAAAGTGCCGCCCCTTCTTGTTCGAAGAGCAAGAAGGCTCCTGAATCGAAGGCATCTAAAGGGACCTTGAAAGACTTCAAGATCCCGAAGGTGCCTAAGAAAGAGGGTGGTAGGAAGGAATCCGCAGCCAAGAAGGCTCCGGCCCGTGAGAAGAGCAGTCCACTGCTCCCCCGGAGCCTGGAACCGAGCCGACGGAGGTCGAGGCAGGTGCCGTGGAGAGCACCGTAGCCTCACCCCTGGACACGGCCAAGGCTGTCGACGAGTGGAAGCGACTGTCAGGGATCACTGCCAAGCGACATACTGAGTACGTCGATGACAGACCCTTGACCAAGCTTCAGGATTACCGCAAGAATGGTCAAGTGGTACTCCCCAGTCTCATCGGAAAGGACGGAAGCGATAATGAGGAGTGGTATTCGGATGATACACATGCCATCGACTGGTATGTCTCAATGATCGAGAACATCACGAATGCCTCGGACTCGTCGGGGGTGTCGCTGCCCGAGAGACAGCAAATTGGCTTTGCTTGGCACATCTTCAATCCAGGGCAGCAGTGTGCTTTTGAAAACTGTACACGTAAAGGGTTCCCCCCTCGCGTGTATGTGATCGATGGCAGGTATGCTCGACACTTGGTGGAGGAGCATCGAGCCATCCATCCACAGTTCGGGTGTGTTAAGGTGGAAAAGACAATTCCATGTTACCCGGATTTCAAGGTAGAGCAACGAAAGAAGCGGGAGGCAAGTCGTCCTTGAGACCCAGCACCGACAGCCTCTACAAGTGGGAACAAGAGAACCCACTCTACCGACACTGGAAAGTCTGCTGGCTCAACTGAACCTAAGAAGCCGAAGTCGCAAGTGGCCCCTTCGAAGCCCGTACAGGCATCGAAGCCCACTCCGGCCCCGCTCCTAAAAAGTCGAAGTCTGCTTCGACCAGTTCAGCCAAACCCAGTACCAGCGGTGCTAAGTCGGGAAGCAAGGCGGTGGAACCTCGGAGTGGTCGTGATCGACAACCCAAAGTCACCACTAACTCTTCCCCTCCTGTCAAACCAGCTACAGTGGCAGAGAGCAGCACACCAGCTGCCATGGCGCATGTTCATGTAGGTGGTGCGACACTAACTTCAGGAGCAGGAGCTACCTTCTTGTCGGGCGCCGACACCCCAACAGCAACCCTGCGTTGGGAGTTGGCCCAGCCTGCGTACGGCGAAGGCATCGCACATGGAGTCCCCAAATCGTTCGTGGAACGATGTAAAGGACTTCTACAGATGACGGGTAGCCCTGCTATCAATCACTTCGGTGAGGCATTTCGCGAGGAGGCAAATGCCTACTTGTTCGGCCTGTTTGATAGGACAAACACGGCCATCCGTAACGAGCTCCTTCCGGCTCTTAGGGAAGAGGCGTGTCAGACCGTGCAGATGGAGATGGACTCTCGTCTGACTCAATAACTTTGAGTCACAAGCTCAAAATGATATCACCAAGAGGAATGCTATCATGGATTTTATTTACCCTTATAAAACATTACCAGTATTAACATAACTTAAAGTATTTCTATACATAGCAGAAAATGATACAATTGTAACATGACTTGCACTCATCCAGAGAGAAAAAGAGGATGACCTATTTACTTGAACTTTGACCTATATAAAATACCTTGACCTTTGACCCAATTAATTGACCTGGCCTATTGTTATTGTCGCCATAGTAACGAACCCAATTGCCTGCTCATCTTAGTACCTCCGTAGCTGTAAAATCAATTGTTAACATCACCTGATGAAGGCACACATGCCGAAACATTGTGATCATTGTTAACTACAAATGGAAAAATAAAATCCAACTGAAATGAAACTTTTGTTGTTCTAGTTGTGTCTATTATATAAATATAATATTCACAATCTTCCTAGGCACTGTATCTTGATTCAGATCCTAAGACAACACAAGCAATATACAACGTGTCAGTGTGATTGCACTACAATATTTTTGACCGACAACACCGGACTTTCCAATCTAGCATCCTTGATTAGGATCCTGACACCTTGAGTCCAACTTGGAACAACCAAGTACTAGCTAATTTAAATGGCACCCCCCACCACCACCAACTTAGAAGTACCAACCATCACTCAACCTGAGCTACCAACTGTAACTATCCCTGAACAAGCAGTACCATACTTCAAAATAGCTAGAAAACTAGCTCTCAACCTTAACAAGGCAAATCACCACGCCACCTATCTAGAAAACTGCCTTATCCGCAACTCAACCCCTAGAGGACTTCAAGCTAGAGTAGCACCTCAAATCCCAGATTCTGACTGGACCTTTAGCCTGAAGTGGGAACAGGCCCACCAAGATTTTGGGAAAAGACTAACCAATCTCCTGTTGGAATATTACAACAACAGGAAATTAACACTCAACACTCAAGTAGAAAGCACCAAAGCCGAACTACAGAAATTATGCCCCCCCAACGTCCTAACACACATAGAAACAGTCATCCACAAAATGGAAGAAGCCCAAACCAAGACCCTACAGGAAAGACGCCAAAGAAAAACAGACGACACAAGAAGTACCAACCAGAGGTCCAGGAGACAGAGAGGGAGTCCCAACTTAACTCCAACTCCATCGTCAACCTCTCTGACAAACAACTAAGTGCTGATCACATATCAGTACTCTCAAAGGGAATGTCCTTTGTACCAACACCCAACATTCCCAACCATATCCATACAGTATGTGACACCCTACTATTTAACAGACGCATTAGACTCAAACACTACTTCCAATACAGTGGAAACATGTTCAACTTTAAACCAACAATCCCAACTGAATCTAAAGGATGGATTCCCCCATCAGGGATCAATGAAGATATAGAAGCCTACACCCAATTTGTACTTCACTCAATGATAGATGAACCCATCAATACCAAATTCCACAAAAACCTATCCACCAATGAAAACACTGCCCTGAAAGAATTAATCAATGATGAATCAATAATAATCAAACCAGCAGACAAAGGCGGCGCTGTGGTCATCATGAACACCCTTGACTATGTGGTGGTCCCGCGTTGTCTTCGAGGTACCTTCGTGGTCCTCGTGGGCGACGTCGAGAGCACCTCTCTTACCCGACGCCTGAGGGCGCTGGAGTCCAGCGCCACGTCACCACTTGGTCACGTGGCCCTCGACTCCGGTGTATATAAGGCCGTTGTACGGCCTTCCTCAGGGTCAGTCCAGCCCCGACTGACCATCGTGAGCGATGGTTGGTGGCTGCCCGGCTACCATGTTCTGATACTTCTCTGTGCTGCTGCACAGAGAAGGTACATGTAGAATATTAACTGCAGACACTAGAAGGCCTAGTGTCGAATGTGCTATAGAGTTCAAACTCTGCCACCTGTAACTGTGATCGAGAACGGCTGATGCCTATTCGTTAATAGACAATAAAGTTTTAACTGGAACCTGAATAGTTGTTCTTCGTTGTTTATCGAAAGATTCGATTGAACATCGAGGGGTAGAACACTACAACTATATCAGTGAAGGGGAACGACAACTCAATGACAAAAACACCTACATGGAAACTAAATTTGACAGAACCCTGATGGTGACCAAAGCCATCCATGACAAACTAGAAGAACTAGAAACCAAGGGCAAACTACCTAAAGGATGTGTAGACAAACTACTACCAAAAAATATTCGTACCTCACCATTCTACATGCTGCCCAAAATACACAAACCAAACAACCCAGGGCGACCCATAGTGTCTGGAATCAACAGCCCCACAGATCTCATCTCTAGAACCATGGAGAAAATTCTCCAACCATACCTGAAAAAAATCCCTAGTTATCTGAAAGATACCAAACATTTCTTGAATGTCATTAATGACCATCATGTACTACATGAAGATGAATTCCTACTCACCATAGATGTCAGTTCACTCTACACATCAATTCCACATGATGAAGGATTGAAAGCTGTCTCAGCTGCCCTATCATCCATGACCAATCCAGGCTTAGACGCCGAATCTGGAACCATCCTGACCTCAATGGTACTGAAAAACAACACATTCAAATTCAATGACAGGTATTTCACACAACGACAGGGAACTGCAAAGGGAACAAAAGTGGCTCCCACATATGCCAACATCTTCATGGACCAACTTGAAAGAGAACTGTTGGACAAAGCAGAAATCAAACCCACACTATGGAAACGCTACATTGATGACATTTTTGCCATCATCAGATGTACAGAGGACGAATTACAGGACTTCCTGGACAAATTGAATCAGCACCACCCAACCATCAAATTTACATATGAATACAGCTCATCTACCATCAACTTTCTGGATACCACAGTCTACATTGACACAAACAGAAAACTACAAACAAAAGTCTACAAAAAACCAACAGATGCAGATCTGTACTTACATTATTCATCATACCATCCAACGAGCCAAAAAGACTCAATCTGCTATGGCCTATCAACCCGCTACAGAATGATCTGTAGTGAAATCCTGGAATGTGAAAAAGCATGTACTCACCTACTCAAGAAACTGACCCTACGGGGCTACAAACATCAGAACCTTCTTGAATCCATCGCCAAGGCAAGAACACTCAACCGGGAAGATCTACTTAAACCTAAAACAACAAACAACAAAAAGGTCATTCCGTTTGTAATTCAACACAACCCTCAAAACACCCGTACAAAGGGAATTTTGAAGACTGCCCAAAACCTACTGACACCCCGCCGAGGCAAGAACACTCAACCGGGAAGATCTACTTAAACCTAAAACAACAAACAACAAAAAGGTCATTCCATTTGTAATTCAACACAACCCTCAGAACACCCGTACAAAGGGAATTTTGAAGACTGCCCAAAACCTACTGAAACCCCGCCGAGACACAGAAAAATTCTGAGAGAATCAAATCATTGTGTCCTTCAAGAGAGCCCCAAATCTATGAGACATCTTGTCTCACTCCGAGTTTCCCCGACCCAAACCCAACCATGGATCTCACCCATGCTATGCCAACAAATGCAAAGTGTGCCCCCATGTGGTACGCACTGCCACATTGGGACACAACGGGAAAAAATACAAAATCATTGGTAAAATTACCTGTGATACCAGAAGTGTGGTATACGCCATAAAATGCCCAGTCTGCCACCGATAATATATTGGAGAAACAGGCCGACACGCCAGGGAGCGTGTCGGCGAACACCTTGACGCCATAAGACTCAGGGACCGCCGATCCCATGTCGCCGTACACTTCATAGACCATGATGCCCAACACAAGGAGACCCTTGTGTTCTTTCTGGACAACTCTGCATGACTTCGCCTTGAAGAAGCATTCGGATCCTCAACACGATGTACCCACACGGGATCAACCGGAAGCTATAACCATCCCGCTACCAGCGGAAAATGACGTCACCAACCTGACCTACTTCTCCACGTAAACAAACCCCGCCCCCTATAAATAACGCTCGCAACCTCAACTGTCACTCAGATTGAACCACGCCTTAGAACGATTCACTACCATAACGACAATAACAATGGATGAATGGCAAGTATGTGCCGCCGGCTGCGGCAAATGGTTTCCCAACAGACAATCAATGTCACGACACTTGAACAAAGACCATATTGGCGACAAGCCTGTCAAATTTCAAAGTAAGTTCCAATGCCTTCTATGCCATAAATATTTCTCTAGATCAACAAATCTACGCCGCCATCAGATGTCACAACATGATAAAATATTGGACACGCCCACTCCACACTACTACGAGCGACCCATTGATAAAATTCCAAAACATCCAGAACCCATTGCACGGCTAAACACAAAACCGAAATTTATCATTGTCTATCTACCCACTCGTTGCAGGCAAGAGTCTCTCGACCGTCACCAACAACGAGAAGAAAAACTCAGATGAAAAACTGACCAAAGTAACAGCCAAACTAAACAACAATAACCCGAATCAACCAAAACCACGCTCTGTAGTACTCATTGACCCTGAACATGACCCATGTGAACGTAAGACATCCAGGCACGAACACCCCCTCAACATTATCATGAGAAATGGACTTAAAAAGAAGAAAAAGGCCCCTCTGACACCCAGATTCCTGGAGACTGACAGTGACTCCGATGAATCATCCACATCAAAGTCAACAACACCACCAAAACCACTACAAAGAACCATGCCACCAAAATCTATCCCTACCACTATTACCGGTACTGCCGAACCCAAACTACCCGATATGCCAGTGACACTCTCAGCCATGCAACAATTACAAGCCGACCTATATACAACTGATAGTGATGACTCCACAGATGAAGACTCCAAAACTACTTTCAAAACCCAGCCCACCCCAGAAGAAGGAGAAACTGGAGACGAACTCCTGGACATTGATACCAGTCACATAACCCCTCCAGCCAGCACCAGCCAGAGAAGCTCAAGCCTCGCCAACGATGACAGTGAAGCACCAACTGCCAAGAAAAGGAAAATTGATGTTGTACATGATAATGAATATATCCCCAAACCTAAGGTTAAATCTGAAATTGTAATTCCGCCATATGTACCTACACGCATCACTAACACTTGTAACTCATCGACCCAAACTGACCATGATCCCAGATTCTATCAAAGAGTCGTGCTAGCCCGTGATGTACTGAAGGATTTATATTACTCAATCAATAACATTGACCAAGAGATGGGAACCTACCTGCGCCGTCGCATGGAGCATGTAGGAGTCCTACATAAGAAAAAGTAAACTTCAGGCTGCACTATATATTAGCATCATACTTGTATGACGTTTTTTTATATACCCTTATAAAACATTACCGGTATTAACATAACTTAAAGTATTTCTATACATAGCAGAAAATGATACAATTGTAACATGACTTGCACTCATCCAGAGAGAAAAAGAGGATGACCTATTTACTTGAACTTTGACCTATATAAAATACCTTGACCTTTGACCCAATTAATTGACCTGGCCCATTGTTATTGTCGCCATAGTAACGAACCCAATTGCCTGCTCATCTTAGTACCTCCGTAGCTGTAAAATCAATTGTTAACATCACCTGATGAAGGCACACATTGTTAACTACAAATGGAAAAATAAAATCCAACTGAAATGAAACTTTTGTTGTTCTAGTTGTGTCTATTATATAAATATAATAAACTATCATAGAAAGCTGGGAGGAAAAACTCTCGGAATGGATGAAGGACAAGCACCATGACATCAGAACCTTGAAACCTGTTCGTACTGAGCCCTCTCGTGAAGTGCAGCGGTACCTCGTTGAAGGTGGAGTCGTTCCCGATGTCAGGACGCTGGCAGCACAGTCTAATCCTCTGAGAGAGCTATGTCCGAGGATCGACAGTCTGAGCTCGGCTATGACCATGTTGGGTCGAGAGCAGGTGGTGCAGGAAAAGCCTGACACCCCTGGACGATCTCTCGGCGCTTCCGTCTACCGACCAGCAACCACGCCTTCCTCATCGGCTCCCCTGGTCGACCTTTCGGGAGCCCCTGAGCCTGCTCCGCCAGCTGTTCAGAGGGTGGCGTCGCCGAGGATCCATCCGGATCTTCAGGGCATCAAGCCTCTGAGTACCACAGGAGCAGCCGTCTGCCCGGACCAATCGGCATCCACCAGTGCAGTAGTATCTGCAGAGGTGGAACAGTCGATGGAGGTAGACGGGGACGTTGATGTCACCGTCCACTCTCCAAAGGCTCCCTCAGACCAGGGAGACCAAGACGATCATGACAATCGAGAGAGTGACGGTGACAACGAGAGCGACTCTGCAGACTCAGCAGTCCTCCACTCAGATGCTGAGGGAGACTCTCGAGATGCACCCGAGACCTCTAACGAGGCTTGGGGGACGACGATGTACTGTTCTTTCCGTACCCCATGCTCGCTTGACGTTCCTGTCCTTTGAATAGGACTTTGAGCCTTCAGAGTCTTTATAGTACTAGCAGCGCCCACCAAGATACCGGCTTCTAGTCCGCGCCTACTAGTTATTACCTGAGACCAATCGCTCAAGTCCAACCGAGCGGGTTTAATCAATCCACTCAGCAGACCGGTGTCTGAGGCCATATGGCTAGGGGTACTCGGGTACAGTTTCATCTCCCATCGTGGTGGGATCGGTCGTCATACTGGGTGTAGAGAATGCTCTCTGTACACCAGCCGAGTCATACAGAAACTGTTGACCCGGCTTCCAGTCTAGCAACAATTGCTGAGAGGCTATGCCATCCTCTTCGAATTCTTCAAGCCCTAGGCTTGAGGAACTCGCATTTTGTCTTCCACGGCTTTCGGCCATCTGGCCGTGCACCACCCCCGAACCAACTGGTCACGGCACCAGTGTAACGGTTCATTCTATGTGTTAGATTGGGTGGCTCTTAGGCTCGCTTAAGTACTACAAGCAGCACACAACACGAAAGGTTGGGGTTGGGCAAAGCCCTTAACTTCCCATCTGTTCGGATGGACTTTATTGCGAGAAGGTAAAGAGATACGTCTGGACTGGACTAGGTCCAGTTCCCTTCTGCCGATTGTCCGGCTCCTTAGTAGAAGCTGGATGCGAGGCGTGGTGCTGCCCACTCTTGTATCAAACGGGTATCGCGAAGCGACACCTGGTTGGCATAGAAGGAACGAGCACCACACGAGCACATCTCTCGGATGATCCGCACTAGTATATATACAACGATGCCGGCCCCTACACAGCAAGTAGGTCATGTGACACTGTTCAGCACTTCTTCGCGTTGTGGTAGCTATTCGATGTAATATTCAGTATAAATAGACTACTCCCTATTTGACCATGCCTAATGTCTCTTCAATGATTCATCTCACTCACTGCAAGGTTTTATGTCCATGTGACATAAGATTTGCAAATTTGTTAGACCCTTTTTTTATGAAAAAAAAACAAGATATTATTGCCATCAATGTTTAACTTCTTTTAAAAAATAAAAAGATCTACTTTTTCATACGAAAAAAACTTGTGGAAATAATAGCTTATTTGGTCAATTATATATTATGCCCTTAGAGGGAAGCAAAGTTGAATACAAAGATTATTCTAAACAAATTAAAAACCCTTTTTTATATATGCAGACTTTGAAACATTTAATCAAAAACTGAAAGTACCTTTAATAAAAGGAAATACCATAATAAAAACAAAACAAAAATTAAATGCTATAGGCGCAGTATGAGAAATATTCAGTCACCATCTTTATACATTGGGCGACATGTTTTGAGAAAATTTGTGAATTACTTATATCAAAAAAGAGCAGAGATATCTTATATTTTAGATAAAAATAGGAAACCTATTATAAAATAATGTTGCCTACTTTTTCTTTATCTGTTATCAACTTGTTATATTCAGACACAGATTCATTTATATATTTCATAGAAGATAAAATTTTTCTTGAAAAGCTAATAAGTATAAAAAATGTTTTGATTTTTCAAACCTTAAACTAGATCACCCCCTGCACTGTACTAAAAATTGCAGAGTCTTAGGGAAATTTAAGGATGAAAGTGAGGGGGAAAAAAAAAGAATTCATTGGTTTATGCCCTAAGATGTATTCTATTTTATTTGAATCAAACAAAGAAACAAAACGAGTAAAAGGTGTAAAAAAAGTAATATAAGAGATATGAGAAATCATCAGTTTAAAAAAGTATTATTTAAAAGAAAGTTTCAGACTAGTCTATTGTATTCCCTCTTAAGAATGTTATACATTTCTTTATTGAATTCAACCTTGAGGTCATAATTTTTACCATATAGTCATGCACATTCCTCTTTGCTAACTTGCACTCAGCATTAAACCACGGATTTTGATGGAATTTAGTTGTTTTAGACCTTGAACTTTTTTGGACAGGGATTGCAGAGTCAAGAAGTGTGTAGTATTATTTCCTTACTGTTAAAGGTTGGGTCAGCAGCCAGAAATATTATATGATCTCTAAGTTGGTTACACTCTTTGCCTCTGAGATTCTCCTTGTATAATTCTTTTTTTGTCCCATTCCATTTATATGCCATATACTGTTCAGTTTTGTTTTGACTAGTATCAAAGTTAAGATTAGCACCTCTTAGTGTAAAGATCAATGGCTTGTGGTCAGAATCTGGTAACAGATCACCTATTTTCATATGTTTACATATACCAACAGAGCTTGCCTTACATAATAAGTAATCAACCACACTCTGCCCATTTGCAGTGTAACATGTAAAGCCACCTGTATTATCTACATCTCCTTACCTGCCATTAAGTACTACTAGGTCTGTATCTTTACATAGTTGGATCAGCTCTTTACCATTATTATTTACAGTTTGATCATCAGACTTTCTTACGGTTGGTAAGGTACCTGTGACTAGTGTAAGTGAGTCTGAACTAAGCTCATAAACAGATGAAGTGTGTGCATTTAAGTCACCACAGAACAGTAAATCAACATCTTTATGCTCCATTTCCCCAATCTGCTCACATATAATTTCAAAGTAGTTATCATTTTCAGCTGTATATGTTGATCCTTCTGGTGGTATATATAAAGCACTTACCACCACATCACGTACAAAACCAAAGTATTTAGAGTTAAGATGGATCTATACAGAAAAGTCAGATACAGCTTCGAGTTGTATAGCACCTTCAATTTCTTTAGAGATAAAAACCCCTAAACCACCAGAAGCCCCTCTGGCATTTGGATGTCTCTACTTGCGGTTAACCTGGAAATATTTGTACCCTGGGATGCATGGTTGAAAATCCTTGTTTTTCCAAATTTCACTAAATATTATGATGTTGTGACTAGATATGATAGACTGAATATGAGGGTAGGTGAGTTTGTCCCCCAGACCATGGATGTTCCAGTATACTATTGTTATATTCTCGAGGGCATCATTGCTAAGGTTACTCCGCAGGGGGTATGCATGCCTCCTGTCCTATTTATTAGGGAAGGCAAGGTGTGCAAGCCGCTCACAGAGGGATTGTTTGGCATGTAAGGTGAGATGGATTTTGTCCTGTAAGGCGAGGTCACTATTGTTAATGAGGCAGCTCTTAGGGTCTTTTGTGAGACGATGTTTAATGTATGCCTCTAGGTGTGCTCGTACTGTGTCCAACTTGAAGTTGTTATATTTTGGAAGGCCAGATATCATGATATGTGCACTGGGGAAGGCTTGTCCCATATTCTCTAGAAGATGATCTATAGAATTGAAATGTGGAAAACTGATAGCTTGCATTCCCCCTTTCCGCTGTCCACTTCTGTCGACTGCAACGCAGTGTAACATAGGTACGTGCATGTCACCCACTCATCTGTCTTGAATGGCGTCGGTGAATACGTACACAGAGTACACGTCTCCGAAGGGGTCCATGATGTAGAAGCCGGTGGTCGTCATCATGAAATGAGTCTTCACTCCGAATCCTAGAATGTGCGCCAGATGTTCGGTGACGAGGACGCCAGTGTGTCTGGGCACTTTGATGGTGACGCGTCTTGTCAGCAGGTCGTACGAGAAGACTGCCTTCGAATTTTTCAGGAAGTTCTGACCTTCTAAATTATCTGTCAGGAGAACGTTCAAGTGCTCGATGAACTGAAAATTGTTTCCCTGAAAATGGGCGGCACGGGGAATATGTTTGGCAGCAACGTTCGCACGCACGTTTTTCTCTCCATGTCTTGAACCATGGCATATGCCATACTCCTCATTTTTCGCCTCTTGTTGGTCGTCGTCAGGAATTGCTTGTACAGGGAAGAATTTTCTTGTGTCAACGTGACATACTTTGATTTCTTCCCAGGTTTCAATATCTGCTCCTCCAACTCTTTTTCTAACAGACAAAGTTCTCCTCTGTCATAGTCAGAGGATTAGTGCTTCTGATTATCTTCTGCAGGTTGATCACTCTGTCCACCGTCTTCCAGTCCACCTCAGGATTTTTCTTGAAGTTTTTTCTCTCATTGAAAACTCTTTTCGTCTCAGCCAGTGAGTTCATTGTGTGCAGAGGAACGATCATGATCAAGTCGTCATCTCGTACGTTGCTCCATTCTGTTGGGAGGATGATTTCGCTGAGAGCCGTTTCGTGGTCCTCTGATAGGAGGAGGGGTGAGTCGAAGTGGGTCCGAAAAGAGATCAGAGTGTTCTGAGGGAAATAGTCTATAGAACTGTTGCTAGGCAGGGTGATGTTCATAGTGTCCTACGAGATTTTCTTGACAGGAATTCACTCGTTGGACTTGTTGTCGTAACGTAGCCAACGTACAAAAGCTAACCGTTTACCCTTGACGGTCTTGTAGCGCAGCACCTTGTCTATCAGGTAAGTCTTGCCGTAACGACTCTTGGAGAACTTCTGAACCTCCTCCAGATAAAACACGCCCTTTATCTCCTCCCCGGTGTCGTCTTTCAGCTCGAACCCTCTGCTACCCAACGTTTTAGTGACGTTGAACACTTCCTCCTTCCAATTTCCCTCGTAACCTTTGTCAAAGGGTCCTTTAGCCCTCAACATTCTCACTCTGTCGCCTGGAGCGATGACATCGGTGTCGGAGCGTCAAGGGGCGTCTTTTTCCATATTTCCTCGATTTGTTTCTTAGTAGGGAGGTCGTGTCTGTAGAAAATAGTTTCGCTGTTCTCCGCGCTGACGTCAGCAGGCGGCATTTTCAACGTCTTGTGGTGAGTGCGATTGTAAGAAGACACCACCTCGCCCAGTATGTCTAGGTAGCGATATGTATGCTTGTGTGTGAAATAGCGCCACAGCTTCTCCTTCAGACTTTGATTAAAAGGCTCCACTAGACTAGCTTTGATGTTGTCGTTTTCGCTGATGAAAAACTCTATTTCTTTGCTCTTCAGGTGATCTTGGAAGGTCTTGTTGAGAAATTCTTTCCCCTTGTCTGTTTGAACAGAGTGCGGTTGTCTCTCGGCAGTTATTTCCTCGAATGCCTCGGTGACAGCTGCGCCGCCTTTGGATTTGACGGGAGCTGCCCACGCATACCTGGAGAAAATGTCGACCGCCGTGACCACGTACCGAAACACGTCGTTGTGAGTTGCTAAAGCTTGCATGTCCATCAGATCTAACTGCCACTGTTGATCGATTCCCCCGGTTATCGTCTTGTTTCTTTGAAGCTTTGTTAGGACCCCCTGCTTTATAGACTTGCTCAGCACGAGCTTGAATGGCGTGTACCCCTCGGGTCTCGACACTGTCTTCCTCAACCTGCTGGCATCGTTCAATAAGTCCACTATGCTAATTCGACTGGTGGGATCCGTTTTTCGACCCATCATCTCGCTCAGCTAACCGTCGTCATTCCACTTGACCAAGTCGGATTTTTGCAGTCTCTTTTAAAAACAGCTTGGTGGTGGCGTTGCGTTTCCTCTGTGAAACTTGGTCGAGCAACACCTCAAGGAGGGAAGCTCGGGGGGTCGGTGGTGGTACAAGAGCGGATGCAGGAATCGTGTGGTTGTTGGGATTTGCGAGAAAGAATTGTAACCTATTCAACAACCTCTCGCATTGTTTCGCGCGATTTCAAATTGGGGTCGTTCAACACTAGGTCCATGTCCCTGTAGATAAACTGTAGCACCTGGTGTAATGCGGCGTCGGGATGAAGACCTTGTTCTGCCTGTCTGTAGTAATAAGGCATATTGGAGGGTGGGGATACGGCGGTAGTGAAAGAGGAGGGGTTCTTGTTTTCACGCTCATCAGCAGCAGTCCCAGCAGCAGTCCCAGCAGCAGCAGCACCAGTAGGAACAGCAGCACCAGCACCAGCAGCAGGAATAAAAGCAGCAGCTGTGGGGACATCAGGTGGTCCTCGTAATTTTGAGAGCGACTTAGGATCTATGAAAGCCAAGTGCTTGTAGTGTTGCTCCCCGGGGTCCATCATCAAGGCAGCTGTGGTGGTGAGGTGTCGAATGAGGAGCTCTATATACGGAGAACGCTTTTTATACGGGGTAAGGCCATGCCTATCAAAGCCGGAATGAGGAAACCGCCCCTTTGAACCAAGACGTTTCTCTTTCTTTTGATGGTGGTAGCTTTTTTGCTCACCGTCCTCAACACGTCAGCAGATTCTCGAAGACTTTCCAGTTGGTTCTTGGTGAGCGGAATGTTTCCCTCCAGTAAATTCTGACAGATTCCGCTCAACGTCGTGATCAAATCATCGCTTCCAGAGCCTATTAAATGCTCACAATCCTCCGGCGAACACTTTGCCAAGTGTTTAAGGGTGCTGTAATGTCTTCTGAGTCAATGAGTAGCCATTACTTTCTCTTTTTGTCTAGCGGAACGAACACGATCTGATCGTCTATGGTCGTCAGGGAGGAGCGTATTCTCAGGTCATCCGGTGTTGTCTGCTTGAAGTCCAGAAGCAGGTATGAGTGAGGACGCTTGAGTTCATGGGTAAATATACTGGAGAGGGCCGACGCCTTGGAGGGAAACACCTGACAGGACAGAGCGCCTATTTGTCCCCTGTCGCGTGGGTTCTTAAAAATGATCATGTAATGAGAGTTCAGACTCATAGTTTGAAATTCGAGTGATTTCTGGAATAGGTTCTGAGTGATATATATGACGCTCATGTTCCAGTGATGGGAATATTTGGTGAAGATGTCGGCTACCACTTGCTGATTGGAACTGCTCATCAGATCGTCCAATATCAGTAGAGTGTGTGGTCGAGGGGTGGTCGATTCTTCTTCTCCTGCTATGTCTTCTTTGCTGTTGAAGACCTTCTCTGAATTCCACTCCGTAGTCTTTTTGCATTTTTTCGTAGATGGGCTGCCACTCGCCGTAATGGTAAAAGATCCTTTCCACCGGCGGTTTGACCAAATTGTTAACATCGCTCAGAAATCAATTCACCAAGCGTGATTTTCCACAACCAGATGGACCGCTGATGATGCAACTGAAGGGTCCTTGTAGTCAGGGATCGAAATCTATTTCGGTGAAGGTTGTGATTTTACCACTCAACATTTTTCAGCGGTCGTTATGGGGTTGTAGTAGTAGTAGAAGAAGTGGGGTTAACTATGGTCGTGGTGACGGTGACGTGTTTCTCACTCGAATGCTTGGTGACGAGTGGTTGTCAGGAAAGAGTCGTAGGGAGATTAATTCTATCTTGTTACGTTTCACGACACCCGATAACATCACCGTCTCTCATATTTTTTTTTCTTCTTATGCAATATATTTTAATTTCACTTAAGTTTACACATGTCATATATTCATAAAAAAAAATTTGATAACATTATTTATTATAAAAAAAAATAATAATAATAAGGGGGGGGCAATCTTTTTTTCCTCTTTTGGCAAAGCTTGTTGCTTTGCCATCCTCTCCTGTTTTACATAACTGTATCCAAAAAGCTATCAGGGGTAACAACACAGCGGTAACAAATACAAACTGGGATGTAATCTTTAAAGTAGTACGTCCCCTTCTTCTTCAATTCGGTCTTATTGTAATAGGCTGGATAACAGGTGACGTCTTCGAAACGATTCCAGATCCTGTTTCTACTGCTTTTGCTGCTGCTTCTACTGCAGCTGCTACTGCTGCTACTGTTGCTGTTGCTGAAGAAGAAGATCCGCTACTTCTACTACTTCTTGTACTACTACTATTACTACTACTACTACTGCTTTCCCTGGTGCTGCTACTTCTTCTTCTACTACTTCGTCTGCTCCTACTGCTTCTGCTATTTCTATCACTACGATTACTTTTGGTACTACTGCTGCTGATACTGGCGCTGCTACTAAATTCCTCACCTTTGCTTTTCATTAAATTATTCATCGCCTTAAAAGAGGCATGAGACTGAAATATGTGCTGATCTCTATGTTCAGATAAGAAAATAGATGGGGTTTCCCTAATCGTTCTTTTGAAATCTCACTCCATCTCAAGTCGAATATTTAAAAAAAGAGTGAAATAAAATAAAATCTCAAAAAGAAAATAATCAGCTCGACGGTGGTGGTGGTGGTGGTGGTAGCAGCAGGAGCAGCAGCAGTAGTAGTAGTGGTAGAAGCAGTGGTGGTGTCAAAGGAGACAGGAGACGTGTTCTGCCCTTCCAAGAAAAATCAGGGCTCTTATATAGTTGAGAGAATGATCTAATCCCGTTTTCACCTGGATCCTTTCACCCCGCATCAAGGGGAAAAAAATGCTTTTGGAATAAGGGTATCAGGTGGGATAAACAGGTGTAACAACTGTGATAATTACCTTAATGCAACTTACATGTATAAGGGGATTATGGATCGTTAGGAGATTAAGGCATTCAAAGTCTGTATACAAAAACTACAGGGGGTGGTTAACAGTAGGGGGAAAATATAATCTTGTAACAGAGAAGTCAAAGTGTTTTAATTGGATCACTCACTAGCCAAGGTGTGTGGTGCACAGCAGCAGCAATGCGTGTGGCGCCAAAAATGGTGGACACATGCACAACTCCCGCCTACCTACCTACCTACCTACCTACCTACCTACCTACCTACCTACCTACCTACCTACCTACCTACCTACCTACCTACCTACCTACCTACCTACCTACCTACCTACCTACCTACCTACCTACCTACTGTGGGCGGGCCTCCCTAGCCCACTTAAAAGGGTCTATTTCTCCTCTTTCCTATCCCCTCAGGATGTGTGTGGTGCACATATGCGCGGGCACTGATACATTCCTCTGTGAAATTGTGTAATGTAGTTCTCGCCATGAATATGACCTCGGCTGTCAAAATGGCGTTAAACATCTATTACTCACTCACTCTACCTACTGTGGGCCTCCCTAGCCCACTTAAAAGGGTCTATTTCTACTCTTTCCTATCCCCTCAGGATGTGTGTGGTGCACATATGCACGGGCACTGACACATTCCCCTGTGAAATTGTGTAATGTAGTTCTCGCCATGAATATGACCTTAGCTGTCGAAATGGCGTTAAGCATCTATTACTCACTCACTCACTCACCTACCTACTGTAGTACTTCGCGTATGAGGAGCGCCCCCCAACTTGAGGGAATGCTATAAAGTGTATCTGCAAGCTTTATTTTTTTTGTTATTTAAGTAGTGATTTATAGTAACCCCTACCTATAAGGTACACCCTTAACTTCAGGGGTCGCACCTAGCCTAATATGTGAGGTAATACAGCTCCTACCTACCTACCTGTCTATGCATCACAGGAAAATACCCCAGGGTGCGTGTCTGCCACTCTGTCTGTGACTACAAAGGCGCATGTGTGGTAAGCAGATTAAGCAGAACAAAATCAACAAGTTAATCCCCCTTCCTCCTGCTCCTCTTGTCGCCATGAGACAATACTTTGATGATCTAAGATAAACCCTCCTGCAGTGAACGGTGGGTGACAAACAGATACCCTACCGAGGAAGAATCTCTGTGACTATGGGATCAGTTCCTTTAAGTCTTTTATCTTTTCCCTCGGGGACCGACCACACTTAATGATCTAAGGGATCTGTACCTACAGAAAACGGCAGGTGAAAATCAAAACAGACAGATACCCTACCGAGCGAAGGTCTCTGTGAAAATGGGATTAAATCTCCTTTAAGCCTTTGATTGATTTAAAACCACAGTTGAGAGGCTTATCTCAGATGGATACATAAGGGAGAGTGAAATTTTGTTCCCTCACACTTTCTCTGCCACCTTCATCATGGAAACACCGACCTCTCTACAGACTATCAACTCTGAGAAACCAAAAACTAATACACCATCACCATATTCCCCCACGCATATCGAGATCCTTGCTGATCTGTTCACAGGTGTCACTAACAACAAATTTTAAATTGATCCGTACAGATGGTTGGACACTGGTGCTGGTGCTGGTACTGGTGCTGCTGCTGCTCATACCTAAACCCATAGATATCGCAGCTCTGGCTAAAGACGCTGAGGTGGGTAACCTCACCGGACATGGAGGTACATATCTTGGATGCTGTACCAGATCGCACGTTATTACCATCACCACCCCCCATCGCCCATGGATATAACTCTTATGGCTGGAACCTCTAATGTTCAAGGTACTACCTTGCCTAATTGTATATTGTTAAAGGAGAATATGTGTACTTGAGAACAGTTTTACACATGGGAAATAATCAATGCAACAGATGTGCTGTTTTTTAAAGCACCGTTGTTAAAACAAAATGTTCATGAAGGACTCATTTCTAATCATACATTCGATTCATTGAAAGAGTGTTTCAAAGATGTTTTCTGGAGAGGGACCGATGTCTTAGCCGACAGATCGATAGGACTATATCAATTTCACAATCAGAAAACCTGTCCTCTCATCAAAAGACGTTATACGTGAGAATCTACTAACGCTTTAATATTTCTTCTCGAGAAAAACTCAGACTTTTTATGGGATATGTGTTGTCATAACTCTGAGAGAATATTCAACACCTTCTATCAAGAGTGTTTAGATCGTGTGCTCTGTAGAGAGTTTCATTTTGAAAATATACAGAATGCTCTACTGAGAAGCGTCATGTCCACACAAACTGAATGGCATACTTGGTATTATACTTCAGCGGATTTCTATTGTAATTTAGATGAATTGTGGAAAGGGGGTATGACTCACACCATTCCTTCATTTCGAAAGAACACTTGCATGAAAACCGTATACAAAGATTACACTATGTACAGTCTGGATTATGATTAAAGATGAAGGTATATACTTGTATTTATATTTTGATAAAATAAAATATAAAAAAAAAGTGAAATGTATTTGATATATCTCATTTACATAATTAACCTTGTCCACGTAATGATCATGTGACCACCTATTTGCATAATTAGCCCTGCCCCTTTGTTTACAAACAAGGGGTCACTAATCCCCTAATTAGGTCATGATAGCATGGTTATCAGAATGCTGGCCTCTGATTGGCTGAGCAGTGGTTGCTAATCCCCTAAATAGGTCACGTGGCCATGGTTACCAGAATGCTGGCCTCTGATTGGCTCAGAGGTGGTCGCTAATCCCCTAAGTAGGTCATGTTGCCATGGAAACAGGTCATGTGACCAAATGGAGGCCTCTGATTGGCTGCATCCCCAGTGAGTAATATCCTGTAGTTGGCTATAGTCCCATTCCGATACATACTATACTCATAACGTGCCCTTTTACCAAGAATAGTATAGGTAGTAATGTGCAGGTTTTTCCACTGAAAACAGTTAAAAATTATTTTGACCCCCCCATCAGAGAGGTTGAAAAATTCTGCCCCCCCCTATTGTTAAAAAATGATCACTCCCTTATTTTGCACAGCCCTCATAGCCCTACCAAAGTGAACGGCCAACCCGTGACACAGACGAAACTCAGTCTAGTTCTTAGGCAGCAGTTCTTTAAAGGGGGCTAGCACCGCAAAATAACAACATGGGTACCAGTTCAAAGAGTGATCATAAAATCGCGGGAACCAGCGGAAAAATCGGGGCGCTCTGATTGGTCAAGGGGTGGTCATGTGACTTTTTAATGCTGGCATGCATTACCATGCCAGGGCCCCTTTAATAGTGGGGGGGGGGGGCAAGTACCCCCTTTTACTTTTTTTTTCTCCAATCAAGCATAGTCTAGGTGGTTAGTCTATGCCATAGAAGAAGGTCTGAATGTATATATTCTGCATCCCCAGCAACAGCCTGCTCCTCCAGCCTGGTGCTACCAACTAGTGGGAAGGGGAGTTACTAGGAGTCCACTCTCGCTGAGCAGGAAATTGCATTTTGCTAGTGGCGGAGTCAGAGAGTAACCGCGGTATGCGCCGTGGTTCAAGTCCCTGGGACATCAACGACCTAAACAATCTGTATCCGCGCACCGGGAACTAGCGCAAGCAAAGTTTGGCGCCGTTCCAAGACAACTAGGTCAAAAGTTACGAGGTCTGAAGTTTTCTTGCGTTGTTTTCTTGTCTTTAACCGTGGTTTTTCCACGCCGACATAAGTATAATATTGGTTACGTTATCTCCGGAAACACCAACTAACCCAACAAGGAGTCAGCGAAGAAAATAGAGACGCTAGGAGTGAATAAGGTTCGTGTTTATGTACGGTAAAAGTGAACTGTTAGTGAAGACCCTCCCTAGACGTGGTTGTGTTGTCTCGGAGAGAGCACGAGGACGTCGAGGTGTTGATAGTCATAGTGTGGGTATTCCACACCGTCTGCCGTTCTAAGATCACTCCTAACATCTTATTATAGCCCCCCATACGATACTATATTAACCAAAAACACAACGAGTGGGGCATACAGGGGCTGTATGCCCATGAGTGGAGTGCCCCTGTTGCCCAGCCAGCCAGGCCCAGGGTGCCCGCAGGCGCAGGGCATCAGGGGCAGCCCCTGTCAGGTAGGTATGTGACTAAAAAATTTAAACACATGAGAGCTCTTGGTTTTTGGCACAGTCTTTTCCGCACATATGTGAGAAGCTACATGCTTTTTGAATTGTAATTTTAAGGTCATTTTTGGGTGAGTTATTGAGGTTTTTGTGAGACAAGGTTGGCCAAATTTTCGTCAGGAAATGAAACTCTACAAAGAGGAATTGTCTGTGACCCTTAGCTACATTATTGCCATAATTTGAAAAGAGATATATCATAGCAAACCATATTTTTCCTGAAAGCCAATGACTTTACGGATACAATGCAGTTTAAATGAAGCTGAAACGACCACTAAGGTCAGAGATATGAATTTATGAATATAAAAAGTTGAGAAAAACCATCAAAATTAGCTGAAATTTAAGTTGGCTGATCCTAGAAACCTATGTGCTCGTCGATAGAATTCCTTCATATTTGGTAGAGATTAGGTTAAGACTATGTACTTGCTGTTCTATATGTTTTTGTTCGACTTCCTAAGTTCTATCATATAATGAATGAGAGATTACTAAAACATTGACCTAATTAAGGTGGTAATTAATTAACTAATTAGAGTTCATACAAAATTAAAACACTAAATCAAAGGAAATCTTGTCTTCTTTGCAGATAAAATATCAGGAACCTTATTCATCAACTATTTCTATAATTTTAAAGTTGAAGATAATATATACACACAAAACCAGACAAGGATAAATTTAATTTCATCAGTTTTATTGGAGCATTTTTGAAGTCGTGACAATCATTGGTGCTATAGAGAATTGTTGATGATCTATGCAACGTTTCGAACAATTTTATTGTTCTTCATCAAGCAAGATGATTTTGTGGCTAAATATCTCCACTGAGGTACACTAAATGATCGGATTTTTAGTTTGGTTGCCATGGTGATCTGAAATGCTGTTGCCATGGTTACCATATGTGTTGAACCTCAAACTGTCCTGTGGGCAGTATAAAATCACTAGTACCGTATCAATATGAATGAGATATTGTCATGAATCATGGGTATAATTATAAATATAATTATAAATACTACAGTGAGGCACTACAGATGCGACTTATATAAATAATTAAATAATGTATATACATAGCCTGGGCGGCGCTTTGGTAGCCTTATATGTTGGCCCTTGAAAAAAATCTACATGCAAGCATGAAAGTTAATCATGGCAGGTGAGGTATTTGTGGCAGTAGTTTGTAGTCTGAGATAGGATTTTTTCAATAACCTTTATCAGTCATGCCCATTAGCATGGATTTGGCGACATGTTTATCTAAAGTGAAGACAACCTCATAGAGTTGTCTGAGGGTCTTCCCGACGTTGGCTGTGCGTTGGTGAGGTAGTATTGTGGGAGGTCCAGCAGGTTTGTTGTTTGTTGTGGCTTGCGATAATTGTTGTTTACGTAGTGGTACCTGTCTTGGTATTTATCTTGATAATTGGAGTGGCGGGACCGGCTTTGGATGGGTCGGTGTTCATGTGAGTACCTCCTGTAGGTTTCTTCTCCGGCCTTTTTTACCACTGTACTTTGTAGTTTTCTTGGGGTGAAGGATGTGGTTCAATGATTTCACTGGTCATGGAGATTTCGTCTTCTCCTGGTGAGAGGGCTAGGTCTTCTTCTAGGATTTCCAAAGGTTTCTTCTTCCTTGGTGACTTGGTCTTGTTTTTGGTGGATTTTTTCGACACACTTGATGATTTATATTTGTGGTGGTGTTTCTTGTGGCGTTTCTTTGGTGGCTCTATAATTTTAAAGCTAATCACTGAGACCTATCCATGCACACACCTCCCAAACCTGTCACAGTTTTCTAGGACATGGTCCGCGCTCATAGCAGCCCTTTCATTCACATACCATATTCAATCCCATATAACTTCTGTTCTAATACCAATAGAAAGACAATTTAAACACCATTGAATTACTCCCGGTGGTGTAAAATAATCTGGGAAAATCCAAAATTAAACTTTGGCAGGTTTTCCCTACTGAGAGACTAGGCCTACCGTATCTTCGGGTTCGTATCTTCAAATATCTTGTCTCAGTCCTAACTCAGTCTCAGAATACTGAATAACTTCACCAAAAATTGGCAAAATTAAGGCCAAACTTAAAAAGTATTAAGTTACAAACAATTGTGTTTTGAAACATGATTATTGATGGTGTGTTCAGTGTTGATTAGTGTCAGTGACAGTAGTGATTTGAATTTAATATTTGGAGTGAGTGAGTGGCGGTTGGCAGGTCTACCATAACCTCTCTCCAGTGACTTCACTGCCAAATATTCATAATTATAATAATCCTTGCAGAAAGAGTTCAAGCTCTGACCAATGACAATGTTTTTAGTGGCACAACCAAGTTTTCAGTCTATTCCAGGACCGAAATATGGCTTCTGTAACTTTTGGTATGGTACATGTGTAAATTTGCCGGTATAGATCTTTAGCAAGTGTTTCAATATAGCAATTTATCAGTTTGAATTTACCGGTAGATTTAACCTTACTCTATCAGGCTTTTTTCCCCCCTATTTTATTTCATTAGAAGCAGGCCAATGTCTGGGTGCGCCTTATAGGCGGGGTAATTTTTTTTCTTTTAGTATTATAGCAGCTCTCAAACTTAAAAAGTCAGGCCCAGGGTTAGGGTTTCAAGTCCGGTGCGCCTTATACGTGGGATGTGCCTCTTGTGTTGTAGATCTACTACAGAAAATGTTGGCAGAGGCTGCAGGACTACACTTGGGGTGGGGGGTGGTTCTTGGCAGAGGCTACAGGTCTACACTTGGGGTGGGGGTGGTTCTTGGCAGAGGCTGCAGGACTACACTTGGGGTGGGGGTGGTTCTTGGCAGAGGCTGCAGGTCTACACTTGGGGTGGGGGTGGTTCTTGGCAGAGGCTGCAGGTCTACACTTGGGGTGGGGGTGGTTCTTGGCAGAGGCTACAGGTCTACACTTGGGGTGGGAGGGTGGTTCTTGGCAGAGGCTGCAGGACTACACTTGGGGTGGGGGTGGTTCTTGGCACAGGCTGCAGGACTACACTTGGGGTGGGAGGGTGGTTCTTGGCAGAGGCTACAGGTCTACACTTGGTGTGGGGGTGGTTCTTGGCAGAGGCTGCATGTCTACACTTGGGGTGGGAGGGTGGTTCTTGGCAGAGGCTACAGGTCTACACTTGGTGTGGGGGTGGTTCTTGGCAGAGGCTGCAGGACTACACTTGGGGTGGGGGTGGTTCTTGGCAGAGGCACCAGAGGTAGTTGTGGCAACTACTCAACACAGGAGATGGCGTGTGCACCCATGATTAAAATGATGCACACTTGTATGAATTGCACAACGCTATGTTAAGCTGGTTCTGTAATTGGGCCTACAAAGAAATGAGTCATCATGTACCGTAATCTCCTGCGTATAAGGCGCGTCTTATACGGGGGGTTTTAGTTCTCATTGCATCTACAAGGGGGACTGGAAGACCTTTCTTTTGATGTTACATTTCCCTCCAAATGGGGCTTGGAGGGTCAACAAATTCCGCCCCGGCTTATGTACTTATCAGCCTGGTCCAAAGAGTACCAAAAGCAGGACACAGGCTTCCCTAGCCCACTTAAAAGGGTCTATATCTCATCTTTCCTATCCCCTCAGGATGTGTGTGGTGCACATATGCGCGGGCACTGACACATTCCTCTTTTAAATTATCAACCTGTGAAGCACGGGATAGCCAGTTAGTGCCACTAAAGTGCTGTAAAACACAAATCAATCAATCAATCAATTTCGATGTTACATGCCCCCTTAGCCATAATAGGATATGGGGGCCCAGAGGGGTCCATGGGGCCCAACCTACACATATGTCTTTGAATTTTGAAAATTCATTCAGTAGAATCAAAGTTATGAATTTTTCATTTTTTTGAGAATTTTCCAAAACTCTAGGTGCGCCTTATACGCGGGCTGCGCCTTATATGCGGGAGATTATGGTAGATTGTGTTAGGGAAAGTCAAGGAAAGTTAAAGTAACCGGTATCTGGGAAAATCACTCTGATAGTGAAAGTAAGAATTGTATGGAAAAAACAGGTACCGTAGACAGAAATGCCATTTCCTGGTTTACCGTGAGTCCCTCATTTTCTGCAGACATTTTTGTATTGAATTATGGCGATTTTCTTAAAAATTATATTAAATTCAAAATCACAAATCATCCTGGTTTATGTGACATCTCTGCATAGTTCAGATACCAGGTGATTTTTTCTCTAGTTTTTGTGATTTTTAGATCTTTTCGGATAAGAGATTTAACACCTTTTTTCTTATCTACCGTAATCTCCCGCGTATAAGGCGCGTCTTATATGCCAAACAAAAGGCTGCTGGGTCTTATACGTGGGAGGAAAATTGCCTTGAGTTTGGGGTGCGCCTTTTAGGTTGTTTTTTTTTTACTATAGAACAGTACTACATTAACAAAAATCTGCTCTTAGGGGTGCGCCTTATACGTGGGACAGGCCTCCCTAAGTTGGGGGTGCGCCTTATACGCGGGCTGCGCTTTATACGCGGGCTGCGCCTTATACGCGGGAGATTACGGTAGTAAATTGGTACAATTTCTCATTTTCCTATTAAAGTAACCCTTCATAAGGATTCTTATCAGTAGGGAGATAAAGCCGCGCTGGTTGCTATGACGTCACTGCTGCTCCCAAGAATTGGGAAAAAGGACTGCAAAATTTAAACACTTGAAGAAAAAAGATCTAGGCTGGCCTGTTTTGTTAGGTAGGGTCGGGTTACCTGAAACTAAATCTTTGGCCTGGGCCTGACATATTTTAATGTGTACTGGTTTATAATCAATACGCGTGTCCTCAGGTCTGACTTCATTCTGGTGTCCTCATTTAGACACTGATAATGGGATAGATATCTATTTAGATAAATGAACCGGTACTAATCTGCCCCCATGGTGCAATGCTGATGTTGGTGGCTATTGGCACGGTACCAGCGCTAACCTAATGACCTAGCATTGTACCTTACAAATATACCATGGTCTATACGAGGCTAATGTGAGGCTAACCTAAAGACGTACTGTAGTACCTTAGGCCAAAAAAAAAAAGTTATGATTCAGGTCACCCTACCTAGCCAAACAGGGCCGACCCTAACTTTTTTCTCCACTTTTGAAGAAAATATAGGTTATTGGCCAAATTTTCAGTCAATTGATCCATCCCTGAGTCACTGTGGCTTGCGCATGAGTCACTGCGACTCGTCGTGAGTATTTAAATCAGTTAAAAAATTTTTTTACAAAATAAAAAAAATATCCGACGTATCCTAACTAATTTTTTTCAGCATGTTACCTGAAACACAACTTCTTTTTTTGGTCTTATAAAATTATTATACCATGGTCTATACGAGGCTAAAGTGAGGCTAACCTAAAGACATACACGAGTACCGTACAAATATACCATGGTCTATACGAGGCTAAAGTGAGGCTAACCTAACGACATACACGAGTACCCTACAAATATACCATGGTCTATACGAGGCTAAAGTGAGGCTAACCTAACAACATACACGAGTACCCTACAAATATACCATGGTCTATACTAGGCTAAAGTGAGACTAACCTAACGACATACACGAGTACTTTACAAATATACCATGGTCTATACGAGGCTAAAGTGAGGCTAACCTAACAACATACACGAGTACTTTACAAATATACCATGGTCTATACGAGGCTAAAGTGAGACTAACCTAACAACATACACGAGTACTTTACAAATATACCATGGTCTATACTAGGCTAAAGTGAGGCTAACCTGACGACATACACGAGTACATTACAAATAGACCATGGTCTATACGAGGCTAAAGTGAGGCTAACCTAACAACATACACGAGTACTTTACAAATATACCATGGTCTATACGAGGCTAATGTGAGGCTAACCTAACAACATACACAAGTACCCTACAAATAGACCATGGTCTATACGAGGCTAAAGTGAGACTAACCTAACGACATACACGAGTACTTTACAAATATACCATGGTCTATACTAGGCTAATGTGAGGCTAACCTAACAACATACACGAGTACTTTACAAATATACCATGGTCTATACTAGGCTAAAGTGAGGCTAACCTAACAACATACACGAGTACTTTACAAATATACCATGGTCTATACGAGGCTAAAGTGAGGCTAACCTAACGACATACACGAGTACCCTACAAATATACCATGGTCTATACGAGGCTAATGTGAGGCTAACCTAACGACATACACAAGTACATTACAAATATACCATGGTCTAACAGCAGGGATTAGAGGGGTGGGGGATGGTCCCAGGGGTGTAAGTGTGCCCTACATTCACTGAGGACACTTACATACATTATAGTCATGTTGCACATGTCACAGCTGACATGGACTGGGTGTATATATTGGGTCCTTGTATATGAATATTAACGATTAATTAACATATTACACATGTATATTACAGCAGCTATGGACTGGGTACAGGTGCAGACCGTGATGCGCCTTTGGTCACTCCGACCTTGGCTTTATGTACTAATGTTACACATGTACCCTGTGTACTAATGTTACACTTGTACCCTGTGTTACAGCGGCTATGGACTGGGTACAGGTGCAGACCGTGATGCGCCTTTGGTCACTCCGACCTTGGCTTTACGAGTGGGACATTTATCCCCTGCACGAGGGAGACGTCTATGCCGACCAACGCTGGTGTCGGTGGTTTAATGAGAAAGGACTCACCAAGAAAGCCACGTAAGTTACATTGACTGTTTAAGGTGACTCAACTCCACCTAGCAAAACAGGACCAACTGTTTTCTTCAATTTAGAAAAAAATTGCATGTTTTTTAGGTCTTGATTTTAGTGAATTGGTCGGTTTACTGAGTCTGAAATGTTGATACAATGGAGATGTAGTGTAAAGCCTTAATCTAATATGTTCTGAGTTATCTGACCAACTACTGACCAATAAATGAGGCAACCAATGTTTTTAAGTCTTTTATTGGCCGAGAGACTTGTCTCCTCGGCCATATATACGTCGTGTAGGAGGGGGACAGCAGGTCATGTCAAAAACAGCCAAAAGTCCTCTACTATAGATCAGCTACTGAATTCAGTCAACTATGACAAAGACTGTGGTGTACCAGTGTACAGATGTACCAGTGTACCACACTCACAGATCAGCAAATACTACATAACCTCTGTCATGGCATTAGACCTTACAGAGACCTGTGGTACTGCCTGCATATATAATTATGTAATACCTCTGACCTATAGTGAATTGTTTTTGTCCAGGGTTGTTCTGCATAGCTTCCACATCCAGGGTCGTCCTCATAGCTTCCACATCAGTACTAGGCACCTCCAAATACCTGTAGTGAATTGCTATTGTTCCAGGTCATCCAACAGCACCACAGCTCTGTCCCCTAGAGTCTCTGAGTGTTTGTTCAATCACTTCGTAATTAGACATCTCTACTACGATCTCTCGGCCATTACATCTGTGATGTATAATCCACTCTTAAAAATGTCCTCGACCAAGCGTGATCTCGTATCGAGACTTTACCTTTAGAGGCTTCTAATGCATAAATACACCATGTCCACAGGTCGTCAAAATGCACCATGTTCATAGGTCGTCATAATACACCATGTTCATAGGTCATAATACACCATGTTCATAGGTCATAATACACCATGTTCATAGGTCATCATAATACGCCATGTTCATAGGTCGTCATAATGCACAATGTTCATAGGTCATCATAATACACCATGTTCATAGGTCGTCATAATACACCATGTTCATAGGTCGTCATAATACACCATGTTTATAGGTCGTCATAATACACCATGTTGATAGGTCGTCATAATACACCATGTTCATAGGTCATAATACACCATGTTCATAGGTCGTCATAATACACCATGTTTATAGGTCATAATACACCATGTTTATAGGTCGTCATAATACACCATGTTCATAGGTCGTCATAATACACCATGTTCATAGGTCGTCATAATACACCATGTTCATAGGTCATAATACACCATGTTTATAGGTCGTCATAATACACCATGTTCATAGGTCATCATAATGCACCATGTTTATAGGTCATAATGCACCATGTTCATAGGTCATAATACACCATGTTCATAGGTCGTCATAATGCACCATGTTTATAGGTCATAATACACCATGTTCATAGGTCGTCATAATACACCATGTTCATAGGTCGTCATGATACACCATGTTCATAGGTCATAATACACCATGTTTATAGGTCATAATACACCATGTTTATAGGTCGTCATAATACACCATGTTCATAGGTCGTCATAATACACCATGTTCATAGGTCATCATAATACACCATGTTCATAGGTCATAATACACCATGTTCATAGGTCATAATACACCATGTTCATAGGTCATAATACACCATGTTCATAGGTCGTCATAATACACCATGTTCATAGGTCATAATACACCATGTTCATAGGTCGTCATAATGCACCATGTTTATAGGTCATAATACACCATGTTCATAGGTTGTCATAATACACCATGTTCATAGGTCATAATACACCATGTTCATAGGTCGTCATAATACACCATGTTTATAGGTCATAATACACCATGTTTATAGGTCGTCATAATACACCATGTTCATAGGTCGTCATAATACACCATGTTCATAGGTCGTCATAATACACCATGTTCATAGGTCGTCATAATACAGCATGTTCATAGGTCGTCATAATACACGATGTTCATAGGTCATCATAATACACCATGTTCATAGGTCATAATACACCATGTTCATAGGTCGTCATAATACACCATGTTCATAGGTCGTCATAATACACCATGTTCATAGGTCATCATAATACACCATGTTCATAGGCCATAATACACCATGTTTATAGGTCGTCATAATACACCATGTTCATAGGTCGTCATAATACACCATGTTCATAGGCCATCATAATACACCATGTTCATAGGTCGTCATAATACACCATGTTCATAGGTTGTCATAATACATCATGTTTATAGGTCATAATACACCATGTTCATAGGTTGTCATAATACACCATGTTCATAGGTCGTCATAATACACCATGTTCATAGGTCATCATAATACACCATGTTCATAGGTCGTCATAATACACCATGTTCATAGGTCATCATAATACACCATGTTTATAGGTCATAATACACCATGTTCATAGGTCGTCATAATACACCATGTTCATAGGTCGTCATAATACACCATGTTCATAGGTTGTCATAATACATCATGTTTATAGGTCGTCATAATACACCATGTTTATTATGTTATTGGCTAGCCAATAACATAGTCACGTAAGGGGAGTCGATGCAATGGAATGTGGCAAAATGGGTAGACTTGCCCACATAAAAGTCCTTAGTGTTCACATAGGATTAGACTGAGACAAGTAGCTTGGACAAGTCTAAGGTACCTGGATCTAGGGGTTGAGGTAGCTTCCTTAAAAGTTTTAAGGACAAAACTCAGTTTAATATTTCAAATCTGAAAGAGGTATTTGTCATGTTACAAGAGGATTTTAAAATGTCAGGATGTGATAAAGTCATTAGTCATTATAATGACAAAACTCCTTTGTTAGATGGAAGTTATACATGTATTGGGATGAAAAAGTAAAATGCACAGATTGTCTCAAGGTGAGTTTAGCCTTAAGAGAAATAGCCATGTACATGCTAACACATCTGGATGGACCAGATATAATCCTCTTAATTAGGTAGTAATTATGTCATTGGCTTATTGGAAGGAAAGGTTCCAGCTTGCTGCACAAGGGGTTGAGTGGGTTGTACTGTTTACCTGTGACCATTAACCCCTTCAGGGCCACCTACATGTATAATAGTATAAACATATGATACATGTATTATATTGACGGTAGCTATGATGCAGGATGTGAAGTGTTATATTATATTTGCATGTAGCATACCACTTTTGCATGTTCATGTAATTTCATATAGAGTCTAGCCCTTTGAACATAGAAACCAATAACATCTTAGGGCTGTGAAATAGCCCTAACCTTAAACATTTTAGGTCATAATACACCATGTTCATAGGTTGTCATAATACACCATGTTCATAGGTCGTCATAATACACCATGTTTATAGGTCGTCATAATACACCATGTTCATATTTCATAATACACCATGTTCATAGGTCATAATACACTATGTTCATAGGTCGTCATGATACACCATGTTCATAGGTCATAATACACCATGTTCATAGGTCGTCATAATACACCATGTTCATAGGTCGTCATAATACACCATGTTCATAGGTCATAATACACCATGTTCATAGGTCGTCATAATACACCATGTTTATAGGTCATCATAATACACCATGTTTATAGGTCATAATGCACCATGTTCATAGGTTGTCATAATACACCATGTTCATAGGTTGTCATAATACACCATGTTTATAGGTTGTCATAATACACCATGTTCATAGGTTGTCATAATACACCATGTTCATAGGTTGTCATAATACACCATGTTCATAGGTCATAATACACCATGTTCATAGGTCATCATAATACACCATGTTTATAGGTCATAATACACCATGTTCATAGGTCGTCATAATACACCATGTTCATAGGTTGTCATAATACACCATGTTCATAGGTTGTCATAATACACCATGTTCATAGGTCATAATACACCATGTTCATAGGTCATCATAATACACCATGTTCATAGGTCGTCATAATACACCATGTTTATAGGTCATAATGCACCATGTTCATAGGTCATAATACACCATGTTCATAGGTCGTCATAATACACCATGTTTATAGGTCATCATAATACACCATGTTTATAGGTCATAATACACCATGTTCATAGGTCGTCATAATACACCATGTTTATAGGTCATCATACACCATGTTCATAGGTCATAATACACCATGTTCATAGGTCGTCATAATACACCATGTTCATAGGTTGTCATAATACACCATGTTTATAGGTCATCATAATACACCATGTTTATAGGTCATAATACACCATGTTCATAGGTTGTCATAATACACCATGTTTATAGGTCATCATAATACACCATGTTTATAGGTCATAATACACCATGTTCATAGGTCGTCATAATACACCATGTTTATAGGTCATCATACACCATGTTCATAGGTCATAATACACCATGTTCATAGGTCGTCATAATACACCATGTTCATAGGTCGTCATAATACACCATGTTCATAGGTCGTCATAATACAGCATGTTCATAGGTCATAATACACCATGTTTATAGGTCGTCATAATGCACCATGTTTATAGGTCGTCATAATACACCATGTTCATAGGTCATAATACACCATGTTCATAGGTCATCATACACCATGTTTATAGGTCGTCATAATGCACCATGTTCATAGGTCGTCATAATACACCATGTTCATAGATCATAATACACCATGTTCATAGGTCGTCATAATACACCATGTCCATAGGTCATAATACACCATGTTCATAGGTCATAATACACCATGTTCATAGGTCATAATACACCATGTTCATAGGTCATAATACACCATGTTCATAGGTCATAATACACCATGTTCATAGGTCGTCATAATGCACCATGTTCATAGGTCATAATACACCATGTCCACAGGTCGTCATAATACACCATGTTCATAGGTCATCATAATACACCATGTTCATAGGTCATCATAATACACCATGTCCATAGGCCATAATACACCATGTTCATAGGTCATAATACACCATGTTCATAGGTCATAATACACCATGTTCATAGGTCATAATACACCATGTTCATAGGTCGTCATAATGCACCATGTTCATAGGTTGTCATAATGCACCATGTTCATAGGTCATAATACACCATGTTCATAGGTTGTCATAATACACCATGTTCATAGGTCGTCATAATACACCATGTCCATAGGTTGTCATAATGCACCATGTTCATAGGTCATAATACACCATGTTCATAGGTTGTCATAATACACCATGTTCATAGGTCGTCATAATACACCATGTTCATAGGTCGTCATAATACACCATGTTCATAGGTCGTCATAATACACCATGTTCATAGGTCATAATACACCATGTTCATAGGTCATAATACACCATGTTCATAGGTCATAATGCACCATGTTCATAGGTCATAATACACCATGTTCATAGGTCATAATGCACCATGTTCATAGGTCGTCATAATACACCATGTTCATAGGTCGTCATAATACACCATGTTTATAGGTCATCATAATACACCATGTTCATAGGTCATAATACACCATGTTCATAGGTCGTCATAATACACCATGTTCATAGGTTGTCATAATACACCATGTTCATAGGTTGTCATAATGCACCATGTTCATAGGTCATAATACACCATGTTCATAGGTCGTCATAATACACCATGTTCATAGGTTGTCATAATACACCATGTTCATAGGTTGTCATAATGCACCATGTTCATAGGTCATAATACACCATGTCCACAGGTCGTCATAATACACCATGTTTATAGGTCATCATAATACACCATGTTTATAGGTCATAATACACCATGTTCATAGGTTGTCATAATACACCATGTTCATAGGTTGTCATAATGCACCATGTTCATAGGTCATAATACACCATGTTCATAGGTTGTCATAATACACCATGTTCATAGGTCGTCATAATACACCATGTTCATAGGTCGTCATAATACACCATGTTCATAGGTCGTCATAATACACCATGTTCATAGGTCATAATACACCATGTTCATAGGTCATAATACACCATGTTCATAGGTCGTCATAATACACCATGTTCATAGGTCATAATACACCATGTTCATAGGTCATAATACACCATGTTTATAGGTCGTCATAATACACCATGTTCATAGGTCGTCATAATGCACCATGTTCATAGGTCGTCATAATACACCATGTTCATAGGTCATCATAATACACCATGTTTATAGGTCATCATACACCATGTTCATAGGTCGTCATAATACACCATGTTCATAGGTCGTCATAATACACCATGTTCATAGGTCGTCATAATACACCATGTTCATAGGTCGTCATAATGCATGAATGTAGCCCTGGTGAGTAATTTGACTTTGGGACATACATGTCGATCCTAAGGGCTCAATATATAAACTCCCGGAGGGTCGGCATGATGCTCCAATGAAGTGTTGGCGAGTAGACTCGCATGCACTTCATTGGTGCATCATGACGTCCACTGGTGTGTGATGCACTTCATTGGTGCATCATGACGACCACTTCATTGGTGCATCATGACGACCACTTCATTGGTGCATCATGACGACCACTTCATTGGTGCATCATGACGACCACTTCATTGGTGCATCATGACGACCACTTCATTGGTGCATCATGACGTCCACTGGTGTGTGATGCACTTCATTGGTGCATCATGACGACCACTTCATTGGTGCATCATGACGACCACTTCATTGGTGCATCATGACGACCACTTCATTGGTGCATCATGACGACCACTTCATTGGTGCATCATGACGACCACTTCATTGGTGCATCATGACGACCACTTCATTGGTGCATCATGACGACCACTTCATTGGTGCATCATGACGACCACTTCATTGGTGCATCATGACGACCACTTCATTGGTGCATCATGACGACCACTTCATTGGTGCATCATGACGACCACTTCATTGGTGCATCATGACGACCACTTCATTGGTGCATCATGACGACTGGTGTGTGATGCACTTCATTGGTGCATCATGACGACCACTTCATTGGTGCATCATGACGTCCACTGGTGTGTGATGCACTTCATTGGTGCATCATGACGACCACTTCATTGGTGCATCATGACGACCACTGCTGTGTGATGCACTTCATTGGTGCATCATGACGACCACTTCATTGGTGCATCATGACGACCACTTCATTGGTGCATCATGACGGCTGGTGTGTGATGCACTTCATTGGTGCATCATGACGACCACTTCATTGGTGCATCATGACGACCACTGCTGTGTGATGCACTTCATTGGTGCATCATGACGTCCACTTCATTGGTGCATCATGACGTCCACTGGTGTGTGATGCACTTCATTGGTGCATCATGACGACCACTTCATTGTCACGATGGCCTTGGCCATTCGTGACGGTTTACTTCAGTATAGCCATCGCTAAAAAAATAGCCCATATTCGGAATTGCCACCAGTCTGCCAGCCTTGGCTATTCATTTTTTTTGTCCTTGCTCCTAAAACCTATGAACCCTAGTGTATTGGCTATTAGCAGTAGACCCATAATCTTTTAAATAGGCCTTGTACAAGTCTAATCCTCATGTTGTGACACCACTGGGAGTATAGCAGTAATGTGTTAGGCTCTACCTGTTCCTCATGGTCATGTTACAGACTGTGTGGTAGCAGCAGCATTGCTTTTGCACAAATGCTTCAAAATGACTTAATTTTGAAAAATGAACCTACAAAATGACTTTATTTTGAAAAAATGAACCTAGTGATGTGTTGGACAAGCCATCTTGAAGATAATTTTGTATGGGAAGATTATTTCATTCATCTGTTTTTGTCAAAAGTTTGCTACATTCAGGATCCCTTCTACTCCTATCCTGGCCAGGCTGGACTCCGGCCAGTGGGCACTCAACTCTTGCCCTCCCACCATCACAACCCCCCTCCCTACACTGTAAAATAAGTGTGTTGAACTTACACTGTCTAGCTTCTCAACACTACCACGACCCCCCCTACACTGTAAAAAATGTGTGTTGAACTTACACTGCCTAGCATTGATGCACATTTAACCCTTTATGGATGGCATGATGCATTGATGCACTTTTAACCCTTTATGGATATCATGATGCATAGATGTGCAGTTAACCCTTTATTGATGGCATGATGCATAGATGTGCAGTTAACCCTTCATGGATGGCATGATGCATTGATGCACATTTAACCCTTTATGGATGGCATGATGCATTGATGCACATTTAACCCTTTATGGATGGCATGATGCATAGATGTGCAGTTAACCCTTTATTGATGGCATGATGCATAGATGTGCAGTTAACCCTTCATGGATGGCATGATGCATTGATGCACACTTAACCCTTTATAGATGGCATGATGCATTGATGCACATTTAACCCTTTATGGATGACATGATACATTGGTGCACACTTAGACCTTTATGGATAGCCTGATGCATTGATGCACACTTAACCCTTTATAGATAGCATGATGCATTGTTGCACACTTAACCCTTTAGGGATGTATTGACGTAAAACTAAACAAACAAACAAACAAACACTGAACCCTTTATAGATTGCATGATGCATTGATGCACACTTAACCCTTTATGGATGGCATGATGTATTGATGCGCACTTAACCCTTTATGGATAGCCTGATGCATTGATGCACACTTAAACCTTTATGGATGACATGATGCATTGGTGCACACTTAACCCTTTAGGGATGTATTGATGCACACTTAACCCTTTATAGATTGCATGGTGAATTGATGGCACACTTAACCCTTTGTGGATGGCATGATACATTGATGCACACTTAACCCTTTATGGATGGCATGATGCATTGATGCACACTGAAACCTTTACGGATGACATGATACATTGGTGCACACTTAACCCTTTATGGATAGCCTGATGCATTGATGCACACTGAAACCTTTAAGGATGACATGATACATTGGTGCACACTTAACCCTTTATGGATAGCCTGATGCATTGATGCACACTTAACCCTTTATAGATTACATGATCAGCATTGATGCACACTTAACCCTTTAGGGATAGCATGATGCATACTTAAACCTTTATGGATAGCATGATGCAATGATGCACACTTAACATTTTATGGATGGCATGATGCATTGATGCACACTTAACCCTTTATGGATGGCATGATGCATTGATGCACACTTAACCCTTTATGGATGGCATGATACATTGATGCACACTTAACCCTTTATGGATGGCATGATGCATTGATGCACACTTAACCCTTTATGGATGGCATGATGCATTGATGCACACTTAACCCTTTATGGATGGCATGATGCATTGATGCACACTTAACCCTTTATGGATGGCATGATGCATTGATGCACACTGAAACCTTTATGGATGACATGACACATTTGTGCACACTTAGACCTTTATGGATAGCCTGATGCATTGATGCACACTTAACCCTTTATGGATGGCATGATGCATTGGTGCACACTTAACCCTTTAGGGATGTATTGATGCACACTTAACCCTTTATAGATTACATGATGAATTGATGCACACTTAACCCTTTATAGATAGCATGATGCATTGATGCATACTTAAACCTTTATGGATAGCATGATGCAATGATGCACACTTAACCTTTTAGGGATGGCATTATGCATTGATGCACACTTAAACATTCATGGATGGCATGATGCATTGATGCACAGTTAACCCTTTATGGGTGACCTGCTACTTTTATGCACACTTTAAGCATTATCATTAACCATGACAAAATACATTACCACGGCTATGTCATGCTTAACTGATTTCCTTAATCCATCAAATACATGCCTCCTTTTTTTTCTTGACAATTTCATTTGTGAAAAGCTCTATTTTCTTTAGCATTTTACACTTACCATTCACTTCATGTCTGCAAACGAGTTCCAAAATGACCATACGATTGTTCGCAATGATTATGAAGTTCAATTTTGATGTGAATATCAAGTTCTTATGATAATGCACTATAGTGTGATAATTTTTTCTTGACAGTTTCCTTTGTGAAAAGCCAGTATATAAGATTATATAATAAATGATAAAAAATATTTATAACACTTTTGTTCTTTCTTACAATACAATGTTATATATTCAACCTATGATTAATATCATCATTACTTTCATATATCATCACCTTAGTGGTGTTATTCTTAAACATTTTTTTGTTTTTTAATAGCTATGATGTGCTACTTCTTCAAACTTGATTTTATTATTAAAAAAAAAAGCTGATCATTTTGTTTCTTAACCATAACAAATAAATCACCACAACAATGCTGTGCCTTCCTCACAATTTCCTTAATTCCTCAAAAATACGCTTCCTCATCTCACTTCTCTCCACCACCACCTGCTCCCTACACTGTAAAAAATGTGTGTTGAACTTACAGTCTAGCTTCTCTCCTCCACCATCCCTCCCTACACTGTAAAAAATGTGTGTTGAACTTACACTGTCTAGCTTCTCTCCACCACCACCCCCTCCCTACACTGTAAAAAATGTGTGTTGAACTTACACTGTCTAGCTTCTAAACACCACCACGGGTCCCCTCCCTACACTGTAAAAAATGTGTGTTGAACTTACACTGTCTAGCTTCTCTCCACCACCACCCCATCCCTACACTGTAAAAAATGTGTGTTGAACGTACACTGTCTAGCTTCTCTCCACCACCACCCCTCCCTACACTGTAAAAAAATGTGTGTTGAAAGCACACTGTCTAGCCTCTCACCACCACTATGACCCTCCTCCCTACACTGTAAAAAATGTGTGTTGAGCTTACACTGTCTAGCTTCTCACCACCACTATGACCCTCCTCCCTACACTGGAAAAACTGTGTGTTGAAGTTACACTGTCTTGCTTCTCAACACCACCACCACCCCCCTCCCTAGACTGTAATAATGTGTGTTGAACTTACACTGTCTAGCTTCTCTCCACCATGAGACCCCTCCCTACACTGTAAAAAAAAAGTGTGTTCAACTTACACTGTCTAGCTTCTCTTCACCACCACCCCCTCCCTACACTGTAAAAAATGTGTGTTGAACTTACACTGCCTAGCACACAATAGTTATTAGCAGTACCGTAATCTCCCGCGTATAAGGCGCATCCCGCGTATAAGGCGCACCCAGAGTTTCAGAATATGGTCAAAAAAATAAAAAATTCATAACTTTTGTTCTAATGAATGGATTTTCAAAATTCAAAAAGCTATGTGTAGTTTTGACCCCCGTGACCCTCCTGGGCCCCAAATGCAGCAGATGAACTTATATGGGAGTGTAATATATCAAAAGAAAGGTCTTGGTGTCCCCCTTGTGGATCCAATGAGAACTAAAACCCCCCGTATAAGACGCGCCTTATACGCGGAAGATGACGGTAGTAAATCATTAACCTTTTAAGCCAACGTGACATTACAGCTATGCTGTACCTTCAGAAATCATTAAAATTTTAAACAAATCTTAAATCAAAATTTTAGTCCCTTGAATTCTGGTTGGTGCATCATGATGACTGGTGTGTGATGCACTTCATTGGTGCATCATGACGACCACTTCATTGGTGCATTATGACGACTGGTGTGTGATGCACTTCATTGGTGCATCATGACGACTGGTGTGTGATGCACTTCATTGGTGCATCATGACGACTGGTGTGTGATGCACTTCATTGGTGCATCATGACGTCCACTGGTGTGTGATGCACTTCATTGGTGCATCATGACGTCCACTGGTGTGTGATGCACTTCATTGGTGCATCATGACGACCACTTCATTGGTGCATCATGATGACTGGTGTGTGATGCACTTCATTGGTGCATCATGACGACCACTTCATTGGTGCATCATGATGACTGGTGTGTGATGCACTTCATTGGTGCATCATGACGACCACTTCATTGGTGCATCATGACAGCCACTGGTGTGTGATGCACTTCATTGGTGCATCATGACGACCACTTCATTGGTGCATCATGACAGCCACTGGTGTGTGATGCACTTCATTGGTGCATCATGACGACCACTTCATTGGTGCATCATGACAGCCACTGGTGTGTGATGCACTTCATTGGTGCATCATGACGTCCACTTCATTGGTGCATCATGACGTCCACTGGTGTGTGATGCATGCATTATCCAATATTTGTGTTTTTCTCATCCTTACAGTGTAACGGAGCTGGCCCCGGAGCTAAGTGACGAGGATTTTGCCATGGTCGACCGAATCTACAAAATCTACAGACTGGTCTTTGATGACGAAAAGGTACGTGTAATTTCTGCTATAAAGGGGATTGGGGGGGGGGGAGCTTTAAACACAGGACATGAATAGCATTGTTAGAAGGCAGATTAACAGAATTACCATTGTTTAAAACAAAAATTACAAGACGCATATAAGACTCTACTATAAGACGCACCCTTGTAAATCAGGGGTGTCAGAATAGGACGGGGAGCATGGGCATCCCAATCCATTCAACTTGGATATTTACTTAGGGAGGAAAAGTGTCCAGAAGTTCAAGATCTTACTTAAAGTGCTACTCTGGTGGTGCGCAGAATCCCCAATGCACTCCGGCTATCGCCCCTTCAAAGTCTTGTTGCTTCTGACATCCCTGCAAAGGTTTTGTGTAATAGCTGTCATCAGTCAATTTAGAAACATACCAAACTATTTCAGATTAAACTGATCGTCATGTTTCTGTGTCTTATTTTTACAGGAGTTTTTAACCAAGGAGAAGTCGATGAATGATGTGTTGATGTTGTTGTATAACCAGTCGAGTCTGGAGAAGGACTGGAGCACACCGCTCATGGCACGCGCTAAGGAAACCAAAACTATCAGAATATGGATGTAAGTGTCGTAAATGTATAAAAAAATTACAAGGTATAATATTTTTTTAATAAGGGATCTTAAAAATTCCAATACAGGGTTCTAGAAGACCTCCAGACCCCCTTGTGATGCTGGAACAATTGGGAAAATATTGGGTACTACCGTAAAGTTTTGTAAAAGCCGCTGCTTATACTAGAACCCAAATCAAAATTAGGCTTATAGGATTGGCCCAAAGTCAGGGTGCGGCTTATACGAGGGATGCGGCTTATACTGGAGAATTTACCGTATTCCAGATCTAACCCCGGCCCTCCCTCCGCCCATCTCAGTGGGTTTTGGTACAAGCCGTGGCTTACACCCGAGAATTTACAGTTCATTAAGATGAATGTATCCTAATATACTGTCAAAGTAAACAATTTGGTTTATACCATTCTCATTCTAATAGATATAAGAGACAAGGCTAGGTGGATGTGGAATGAACAGCACGATGCTACCACTAAAAAGAAAAAAAATTTAATACTCATTCTAATAAGGACATATGTGCAGAAAATTGATTGTTAGATGCTTAATTCCTTTAATCAAAAATTGATTGTAATAAGGTCACTTAAAATTAATTGTCAGTTTAGTACATTTATCTATTTTTGTTTACAGAGACAAGTTACCACAGAAAGACGACACAGACATTCTGCTTCTACTGTTTGTCTGCTACAACTGTAAGTATAGGCACTCTGTACTCTACAATGTTAAACAATGTAAAGGTGTGTAGGAGTGCGTCATGCCCATGGGTTGTCATGATGCACCAATTCAGGTGGCTAATGTAGGAGTGCGTCATGCCCATGGGTTGTCATGATGCACCAATTACAGGCGGCTAATGTAGGAGTGCGTCATGCCCATGGGTTGTCATGATGCACCAATTACAGGTGGCTAATGTTTGAGTGCATCATGCCCATGGGTTGTCATGATGCACCAATTACAGGCGGCTAATGTAGGAGTGCGTCATGCCCATGGGTTGTCATGATGCACCAATTACAGGCGGCTAATGTAGGAGTGCGTCATGCCCATGGGTTGTCATGATGCACCAATTACAGGCGGCTAATGTAGGAGCGCATCATGCCCATGGGTTGTCATGATGCACCAATACTGTAAAGGTGGCTAATGTAGGAGTGCATCATGCCCATGGGTTGTCATGATGCACCAATTACAGGCGGCTAATGTAGGAGCGCATCATGCCCATGGGTTGTCATGATGCACCAATACTGTAAAGGTGGCTAATGTAGGAGCGCGTCATGCCCATGGGTTGTCATGATGCACCAATTACAGGCGGCTAATGTAGGAGTGCATCATGCCCATGGGTTGTCATGATGCACCAATTACAGGCGGCTAATGTAGGAGTGCGTCATGCCCATGGGTTGTCATGATGCACCAATACTGTAAAGGTGGCTAATGTAGGAGTGCATCATGCCCATGGGTTGTCATGATGCACCAATTACAGGCGGCTAATGTAGGAGTGCATCATGCCCATGGGTTGTCATGATGCACCAATTACAGGCGGCTAATGTAGGAGTGCGTCATGCCCATGGGTTGTCATGATGCACCAATACTGTAAAGGTGGCTAATGTAGGAGTGCATCATGCCCATGGGTTGTCATGATGCACCAATTACAGGCGGCTAATGTAGGAGTGCATCATGCCCATGGGTTGTCATGATGCACCAATTACAGGTGGCTAATGTAGGAGCGCGTCATGCCCATGGGTTGTCATGATGCACCAATTACAGGCGGCTAATGTAGGAGTGCATCATGCCCATGGGTTGTCATGATGCACCAATTACAGGTGGCTAATGTAGGAGTGCATCATGCCCATGGGTTGTCATGATGCACCAATACTGTAAATGTGGCTAATGTAGGAGCGCGTCATGCCCATGGGTTGTCATGATGCACCAATTACAGGCGGCTAATGTAGGAGTGCATCATGCCCATGGGTTGTCATGATGCACCAATTACAGGTTGCTAATGTAGGAGTGCATCATGCCCATGGGTTGTCATGATGCACCAATTACAGGTGGCTAATGTAGGAGTGCATCATGCCCATGGGTTGTCATGATGCATCAATACTGTAAAGGTGGCTAATGTAGGAGTGCATCATGCCCATGGGTTGTCATGATGCACCAATTACAGGTGGCTAATGTAGGAGTGCATCATGCCCATGGGTTGTCATGATGCACCAATACTGTAAAGGTGGCTAATGTAGGAGCGCGTCATGCCCATGGGTTGTCATGATGCACCAATTACAGGCGGCTAATGTAGGAGTGCGTCATGCCCATAGGTTGTCATGATGCACCAATTCAGGTGGCTAATGTAGGAGTGCATCATGCCCATGGGTTGTCATGATGCACCAATTACAGGCGGCTAATGTAGGAGTGCATCATGCCCATGGGTTGTCATGATGCACCAATACTGTAAAGGCGGCTAATGTAGGAGTGCATCATGCCCATGGGTTGTCATGATGCACCAATTACAGGTGGCTAATGTAGGAGTGCATCATGCCCATGGGTTGTCATGATGCACCAATACTGTAAAGGCGGCTAATGTAGGAGTGCATCATGCCCATGGGTTGTCATGATGCACCAATACTGACGAGTCTTGTGAGGGCTATATTGAGAGATTATGGAGCTGAAATAAGTATGTTGTGCCATAAAAAAAAATTAAGAATCCCCCCCCCCCGCCAAAAAAATGCCAAGGCAAACACGTTATATGATGCACTCCTGCATGATAACATTTAAATTTTTTTGAAAGTGACTAAAAGTGAAATTTTTTAATTTTATGTTTGCAGATTTGACCATCTCAATGTTGTACTGATTGTGTGGTTCTTGTTTTACACAGATTGTATCCTACTGAAGGTGGTAGACCGTGCGGCCGGTGGGCTCGAGACGGTGCTAAGTTCTATCCTGATGGAGAATAGCGTAAGTACAAAGGGACATGGTTATAACCAGTGTGTAAGAGGTGCACTAAAGGTATCCGAAATTCTCTTGTATAAGCCACACGCCTGACTTTGGGAGAAGCTACAGTTCTATAAGGTTAAATACCCTCCATATTAGCCGCACCTTGACTTTGGACACCTCCTATAAGCCCCACCTTGACTTTGGACACATTCTATAAACTGTATCTTGACTTTGGACACATCCTATAAGCCGCACCTTGATTTTGGACACCTATAAGCCGCACCTTGACTTTGGACACATCCTATAAGCCGCACCTTGACTTTGGACACATCCTATAAGCCGCACCTTGACTTTGGACACATCCTATAAGCCGCACCTTGACTTTGAGCACATTCTCTTAGCTGTGGTTCAGCTTATACGAGATAATCTACGGTAGCAGATCATGCCCCAGGAGGTTAAGTTCTATCCTTACAGAGACCAGTGTATGTCTGATTGTACAGTAAATTCCCTCGTAAAAGCCACACCCTGAGTTTGTGAAAAATCTAAAAAAAAAAAATTTTTTAAATGGTATGAACCAGTAAAACCTTGCTGATAAGCCGTTGGTAGATTTTTACCAAATTCTTTTTTTTAAAGAATTTTTTGCCGTCCAATGGATTCCTTGCTGGAAAAGTGAGGCGAGCGAAAAAATTTTATTTAAAAAAAAAATTGCCAAACATCACAAAGAGAAAACTTGTAGAAAGTGAAGCAAGCGAAATCCGTAGACGAGATTTTTTTTTTTACAAAGAAAATAAAATTGTATTTCCGAAAATATGGAGTGAAATCTGTAGACCAACTTATTTTTTTGGTGTGGCCTTATGGTTAAAGTGTTGAAAAGAAAATATATTCATTCTAATAAGCACACCGGTGTGAAAAACTAATTTTTAGATGCTAAAAGCCCTATATCAGGGGTGTGAAATCTCAGCTGACACGCTGAATTCAGTGGTTTTGATGCTTTCCAGGACCATTCCTGAGATATGTGGAAATCCACTGAGAAAATGAATTAGCATTTCTGAGGGGGGTGGGGCTCTTTGAATTTTGCCCAATTCAATGTTGGATCTAATGTCATATTAGAGATATTAAAGCATTCAAATCGTTATTCTAAGCTTCCCTTTATAAATATAAGGTGGTATGAAGTGTCCAACTATTTTAATCTATTACCTTTAATGAAATAAAGACTAAAATTCCTGGGGAGATTGTACAATATGATTAAGAGGAAATCGGTTTCAGGATTTCACACCCTTGTATATATATATATATATATATATATATATATATATATATATATATATATATATATATATATATATATATATATATATATATATAAATTCTAATATGCACACCCCCTAACCCTAAAAATGGTTGTTTTTGCCCAAAAAAAAATCATAATTTTTGCACTTCATCTGCATCCAGGGATGTAAGTCTTCAGGTTTTATCAGGATTTCCTGATTTCTGAGAATTTTGAATGGCATGTACTTTCATAATACGAGTGGTAAAGGAGGGCTGTTTTAAAAAATCGAAGGCTTTTATATTGAGTTACTGTATGGTTTCCTGATTTTTGCCCATGCCTGACTTACATCCCTGACATCGTTTCATACGAGGGAGGGTGCGCCTAAGGCCCTAAAGGAGGGGGTGCGCTTATTAGAGCAGGTGCACTTATTAAAATACAGTGTATTCTATGAATCTTGTAGTTATGAATGTCGGTCAGTGAAATAAAGTACACATGTGTCAGTATTTCCAATTTGTGCTTGTTTTTTCCACAGGAGGTGACCGCGAAGAAAGCTGAAGGTAATAAAGCGTTCAAAGACCAGAAATTTGACGATGCCTTGAAGTTGTACACCACTGCTATTAGATTACAGTAAGTGAACGTATGTTGTAATTACTCTAAAACGCTGCGTATAAGCCACACCCGCAACATTGGATAAAGATATATGCCGCACCCGGGCTTGAAATTATCAATTTAGCTTTGTTCTATACATGTATGAAAACCCCTTGTATATGCCGCACTCTGAGTTTTACAGTACTACTGTAATCTCCTGTGTATAAGGTGTGCGCTTATTAGAATTAATACTTGTAATATGGTTTTTAGCATCTAAAAATTAATTATCCGCACATGCGCACTTATTAGAATGAATACGGTAATATTGAACAAGTTTGAACCATCTTATAGTAAAAGTAGCCCCCCTATAAGGTACACCCAGACTTTGCTCTGAATCTGCACGCGGGCCTGCCGTTAAGTACCATAATCTCTTAGACTTTGGTCTGAATCTGCACGGGGCCTGCCGTTAAGTACCATAATCTCTTGTGTATAAGACGCGTCTTCTACGCCAAAAAAATGCCTACTGCGTCTTATAGGTTTTCCCAAAGAAGGGGGTGCGTCTTATAGGCGGGGTATTTTTACTATAGAACAGTACTGAACTTACAAAAATCACCCCTAAGAGGTGCGTCTTTTACGCGAACCAGCCTTTCTTGAGTTGGGATGCGTCTTCTACGCGCGCTGCATCTTCTGCGCGAGAGATTATGGTACTGATCGTACATTCAGGCATGGCAGTCTTTAGGATATATCCAAGATATTTGAAGGTGAAGTGGGTTATTCTTGTGATTTGCATAGATACAATGAGAAAACATTATAACACTACAGAGTGGCGTGGGGGGGTGTATGTCTTAGATTCCCAACCTATATTTTATCTCAGATACCAGCTGGAGGAGGGGTTGAAGAGCCATCTTGGATATTTCTTCAGTCTCATTAATGTGTCATGTCCATAGGTCATCGATAATTGTAAAGGGTTTCCAAGGATTTCCAAGCCCACTTCAAAAGATCTCCTTTTTCTCATCCCCTCCGTGTGTCTGCATATCGACGCCTTACTGCAACAAGGATGTAACTGACATTTTGGCAAAATTGAATTTCCTTCAGGTTTCTGTATTCTAGCTTGTGTCCACGTTGTGCTAAAATTATTGAAGCACTTCTTTTGCCTCTCCTCCAAAACTTAAAATATGCAGTTACACCTTGTTGCACTGAGGCGAAGATATGTGCGGGGGCAAAAACACATTCATTTTGTAAACTCATATAGTTTTCTCACCATGAATATAACCTTAGTTGTAGAAGTGGCGTTAACCATGACTGACTGACATTTGTCATTTCAGGAGTTATAACCAGAAGTTATACAGTAACCGCGCCCAGTGCTTCTTAAATAAAGATAGACCCCGCGCTGCCGCCTCAGATGGACTACGCTGTGTGAGGATTGACCCTCTCTGGGCCAGGGTAAGACACGTTATTTATAAATCCTCTCATATAAGGCGCGCCTTATACAAGAACCAGATGCTGCTTGTTGCGGCTTATAGGCGGTTTCCAAAGTCAGGGTGCAGCTTATGTACAATTTAAGGCCACACCAAAAAATAAGTTGGTGTTAGGATTTTTGTTTTGAAAAAATGGTGCGAGTGAAATTTTTTTTCTAATTTTTTAAGATTTTTTTGTTGTCCAATGGATTTCCTCCTTGAAAAACGAGGCGCGAGCAAAATTTTTATTTTTTAAAAATTTTGCCAAATACTCCAAAGAGAAAACTCTCAGAAAGTGAGGCGAGCAAAATCCGTGGACAAGATTTTTTCAAAGAATAAAAATTTGCATTCTTGAAACTATGAAGAGGGAAATCTGTAGACCAACTTATTTTTTTGGTGTGGCCTAATTTGACACTACACAAATTGCCAATTTTCAAGACCTACCGTAAATTCTCGCGTATTATCCGCATCCCTCATATAAGCCACACCCCCAACTTTGGGAGAAGCTGAAAGCCATAGCAAAGGCTTGGAAATTGGTAGTTCAGTATTATTTTATAGTGGAAAATACCCTCATATAAGCCGCATCCTAACTTTGGGCCAGTCCTATAAGCAGGGTTCTCCTCACACTGTAATGACGCCGGTGGGCCGCCGATGTGATTTTTACTGCCGCCGGTGTGATTTCATCTCAGAATCACTGCCGGTGTCATTTTAGCTTCATATAGGTTTTTAAATTTTGCAAATTGGCCAATTAGAACAGAAGTTATGGCCATATTTATGAAAATACTTTCAATTTCTTTGTTAAATTCCCATCTGTAATCCCCACACTGTCATGAATGAGACTAAACAGCCAAATTTAGCCTACCATAAGGCTTTGGACGTTACCAAATAAAATTTTACACCAGCTCGCTGCAGGATTTTACGGTGTGATTTTACATTCTGCGGAGAACCCTGCTATAAGCCTAATATGTATTTAGATTGTGGTACTAACCAGGGCTTATGTGAGAGAATTTACGTTAGGCGCAGTTTGTAGCTCATCCACAAACTCAGGGCGTGGCTAATTTAGAGAGAATTTACGCTTTATATTTAACCCCTGCCTATAAGCTGAACCCCTGACTTTGGGAGGAGCTATAAGCCAGCGCTGGATTTGGAGCATGAAAATTATAGCTTTAGTGCCCAGCCATAAGCCGTGCCCCTTCTTTAGTCTGATGTTATAAGCCGCACCCCTTCTTTAGTCTGATGTTATAAGCCGCACCCCTTCTTTAGTCTGATGTTATAAGCCGTGCCCCTTCTTTAGTCTGATGTTATAAGCCGTACCCCTTCTTTAGTCTGATGTTATAAGCCGCACCCCTTCTTTAGTCTGATGTTATAAGCCACACCCCTTCTTTAGTCTGATGTTATAAGCCACACCCCTTCTTTAGTCTGATGTTATAAGCCGCACCCCTTCTTTAGTCTGATGTTATAAGCCACACCCCTTCTTTAGTCTGATGTTATAAGCCATGCCCCTTCTTTAGTCTGATGTTATAAGCCATGCCCCTTCTTTAGTCTGATGTTATAAGCCACACCCCTTCTTTAGTCTGATGTTATAAGCCACACCCCTTCTTTAGTCTGATGTTATAAGCCACACCCCTTCTTTAGTCTGATGTTATAAGCCATGCCCCTTCTTTAGTCTGATGTTATAAGCCATGCCCCTTCTTTAGTCTGATGTTATAAGCCACACCCCTTCTTTAGTCTGATGTTATAAGCCACACCCCTTCTTTAGTCTGATGTTATAAGCCATGCCCTTTCTTTAGTCTGATGTTATAAGCCGCGCCACTTCTTTAATCTGATGTTATAAGCCATGCCCCTTCTTTAGTCTGATGTTATAAGCCGCGCCACTTCTTTAGTCTGATGTTATAAGCCACACCCCTTCTTTAGTCTGATGTTATAAGCCGCACCCCTTCTTTAGTCTGATGTTATAAGCCGTACCCCTTCTTTAGTCTGATGTTATAAGCCACACCCCTTCTTTAGTCTGATGTTATAAGCTGTGCCCCTTCTTTAGTCTGATGTTATAAGCCGTGCCCCTTCTTTAGTCTGATGTTATAAAGCTGCACCCCTTCTTTAGTCTGATGTTATAAGCCGTGCCCCTTCTTTAGTCTGATGTTATAAGCCGCACTTGGGCTTTAGTTCTGGTCCTTATACCCCAGAGTTTACGGTAACTGTTTTAGGTGACACAGAAAAAAATGACTTTAAAACCCTGCATGTAAGCCACACCATGAATTAGAAACTTTTACCAAAAAAAACAACATTAAGGCTACATAAAATTGATAACCAGCTTTGTGGACAGCGCCCGCACCCCTAAAATACATCTACCCTTTTTATCCTTATTCCACAAGAAAACACCTAAAAAATTCCTCATGCCTTAGAAAAATTAATAAAATTGTAGTACTTCTACTTGACCAATTTTGACAATTTAAACAGTTTTGAAATCCTAAAAATGTGTGCTGTCTCATTCTAAAATTGGCTTATTGATGATATGAATGACTGATACAAGTATACTGTAAGCAGGAAGCATATTTTGTAGGGTATTGGAATGTATGAAGGACGCTAAAGCATATGCGTGAATGGATTTCATTTTTTTTTTTTTATGGTTTATGTTATCATTAAAGTTCTGTACAGGAGAGAAAGGGCTGGGGCAACAGAGAGGAGAAAGCAGCAGATTAAATAGAGTAGAAAATGTGTAGACCTCTGAATCGTATCTGTGAAATTGAAAAATAATAAAAATAAAATGTCTCCTCCCTCATCATTTAAGATAAAGGTAAAAAAAAAGTTACCTTCCTCATTGAAAAAATCGTTGAACAAATAAAATAAAAAGCCTCCCTCCCTCGCCGTATTATTTCCAAAAGTGTCCGCAAAGCTGAAAATCAATTTTATTCAGCCTAATGCCAATTCGTTGTCAAGATGCATCTCTGGCGAGTAACTCGCCACAGCAACATTCATGCATCCTAACTGTACAATGGGATTGATCCACTATTGCAGGGTGTGTATGATGCACCAATTTTTCAGACCCATGAGGGGAGGAGGTGGAAACCTTTTTTTATTTTTGTCATGAGTGGTCAGTAGGGGCAGTATGAATCTGCCGTCATGTTCTACGATAAACCTGAGTTTGTCATGAGTGTTCAGTAGGGGCAGTATGAATCTGCGTTCATGTTCTACGATAAACCTGAGTTTGTCATGAGTGGTCAGTAGGGGCAGTATGAATCTGCGTTCATGTTCTACGATAAACCTGAGTTTGTCATGAGTGTTCAGTAGGGGCAGTATGAATCTGCCGTCATGTTCTACGATAAACCTGAGTTTGTCATGAGTGTTCAGTAGGGGCAGTATGAATCTGCCGTCATGTTCTACGATAAACCTGAGTTTGTCATGAGTGTTCAGTAGGGGCAGTATGAATCTGCCGTCATGTTCTACGATAAACCTGAGTTTGTCATGAGTGTTCAGTAGGGGCAGTATGAATCTGCCGTCATGTTCTACGATAAACCTGAGTTTGTCATGAGTGTTCAGTAGGGGCAGTATGAATCTGCCGTCATGTTCTACGATAAACCTGAGTTGAGAGGTTGGAAACCTACAATCTTGTGCTGAGAGACTTTCTTTTTTACAACTCTATTTAAGAATGGCTGCAAGCTGCCTCTCACATATATGCCACACCCAGACTTTGGTCATGTATTGTAAGCCGCACATCAGCCACAACAATGGCGTATATGTCATAAACAGCTGACTTGTTACCACCGATACTAGTGTATACATAGTGCCGCTTTTACAGGATGTCACAAAGGATATAGTGAAGGCACATAGTACATGTACAGTAGCGCTTTATAGCTTTTCCTTCAACTCAGGGTGTGTCTTAAACGCACGCATGGGACGTCCACCTTTTATACAAGGAACTACAGTAGAAATGTCCCAAAGTATTCCTTAAATCCCCCGCCCCACAAACACACAGTATGGTGTTCTTGTTATGCCCCCCCCCTCAATCTGACACAGTTCCACAGCAAGTTGTGAAAGTGTGGATTTACCCAGCATCTATAAATAGCCTGAGGTACCCCCCCCCCCCCCGACATACACACAGACACACACGTTATGTAGGAGGGTGAAAATCGGACATCCGTGCCAATTGGATGGAAAATGAACTCGAAAACAAAACTTGAAAATGAATGTATTTGACTCCATAACCTGTTCATATATATGATGGACTATGCTATTCCAGACGGGGACAGAATCAAAATCATTATTTGAGAAATGAGAGACTGATAAAAAATGATCCCTATGTTAAAAGATAGGAGGGCAATATGTCCGTTACCATGATTTTGGACATTCCTAAAGGCACTTGCATAAGTGCAATAAGCACTTATGCAAGTGCCTGGTGACTATCATAATGTACAAGACAAGTCCACCCTGTGACTCTATCATAATGTAAGAGACAAGTCCACCCGATGTCTCTATCATAATGTACAAGACAAGTCCACCCGGTGACTATCATAATGTACAAGACAAGTCCACCTGGTGTCTCTATCATAATGTACAAGACAAGTCCACCCAGTGACTCTATCATAATGTATGAGACAAGTCCACCCGGTGACTCTATCATAATGTACAAGACAAGTCCACCCGGTGACTATCATAATGTACAAGACAAGTATACCCGGTGTCTCTATCATAATGTACAAGACAAGTCCACCTGGTGACTATCATAATGTACAAGACAAGTCCACCCGGTGACTATCATAATGTACAAGACAAGTCCACCGGTGACTCTATCATAATGTACAAGACAAGTCCACCCTGTGACTCTTATCATAATGTACAAGACAAGTCCACCCTGTGACTCTTATCATAATGTACAAGACAAGTCCACCCGGTGACTATCATAATGTACAAGACAAGTCCACCCGGTGACTATCATAATGTACAAGACAAGTCCACCTGGTGACTATCATAATGTACAAGACAAGTCCACCCGGTGACTATCATAATGTACAAGACAAGTCCACCCAGTGACTCTATCATAATGTACAAGACGGGTCCACCTGGTGTCTCTATCATAATGTACAAGACAAGTCCACCCGGTGACTATCATAATGTACAAGACAAGTCCACCCGGTGACTATCATAATGTACAAGACAAGTCCACCCGGTGACTATCATAATGTACAAGACAAGTCCACCCGGTGACTATCATAATGTACAAGACAAGTCCACCCAGTGACTCTATCATAATGTACAAGACAAGTCCACCCGGTGTCTCTATCATAATGTACAAGACAAGTCCACCCGGTGACTATCATAATGTACAAGACAAGTCCACCTGGTGACTATCATAATGTACAAGACAAGTCCATCCGGTGACTATCATAATGTACGTGACAAGTCCACCCGGTGTCTATCATAATGTACAAGACAAGTCCACCCGGTGTCTATCATAATGTACAAGACAAGTCCACCCGGTGACTATCATAATGTACAAGACAAGTCCACCTGGTGACTATCATAATGTACAAGACAAGTATACCCAGTGACTATCATAATGTACAAGACAAGTCCACCTGGTGTCTCTATCATAATGTACAAGACAAGTCCACCCAGTGACTATCATAATGTACAAGACAAGTCCACCCGGTGTCTCTGTCATAATGTACAAGACAAGTCCACCTGGTGACTATCATAATGTACAAGACAAGTCCACCCGGTGACTCTATCATAATGTACGTGACAAGTCCACCCGGTGTCTCTATCATAATGTACAAGACAAGTCCTCCTGGTGACTATCATAATGTACAAGACAAGTATACCCGGTGACTATCATAATGTACAAGACAAGTCCACCTGGTGTCTCTATCATAATGTACAAGACAAGTCCACCCGGTGACTCTATCATAATGTACAAGACAAGTCCACCCGGTGACTCTATCATAATGTACAAGACAAGTCCACCCAGTGACTATCATAATGTACAAGACAAGTCCACCCGGTGTCTATCATAATGTACGGGACAATTCCACCCGGTGTCTCTATCATAATGTACAAGACAAGTCCACCCGGTGACTATCATAATGTACAAGACAAGTCCACCCTGTGACTCTTATCATAATGTACAAGACAAGTCCACCTGGTGACTATCATAATGTACAAGACAAGTCCACCCGGTGTCTCTATCATAATGTACAAGACAAGTCCATCCGGTGACTATCATAATGTACAAGACAAGTCCACCCGGTGTCTCTATCATAATGAACGAGACAAGTCCACCCAGTGACTCTATCATAATGTACAAGACAAGTCCACCCGGTGACTCTATCATAATGTACAAGACAAGTCCACCCGGTGACTATCAAAATGTACAAGACAAGTCCACCCGGTGACTATCATAATGTACAAGACAAGTCCACCCGGTGACTATCATAATGTACAAGACAAGTCCACCCGGTGACTATCATAATGTACAAGACAAGTCCACCCGGTGACTATCATAATGTACAAGACAAGTCCACCTGGTGTGTCTATCATAATGTACAAGACAAGTCCACCCGGTGACTATCATAATGTACAAGTCCACCCGGTGACTATCATAATGTACAAGACAAGTCCACCCGGTGACTTATCATAATGTACAAGACAAGTCCACCCGGTGACTATCATAATGTACAAGACAAGTCCACCCGGTGACTATCATAATGTACAAGACAAGTCCACCTGGTGTGTCTATCATAATGTACAAGACAAGTCCACCCGGTGACTATCATAATGTACAAGTCCACCCGGTGACTATCATAATGTACAAGACAAGTCCACCCGGTGACTTATCATAATGTACGAGACAAGTACACCCGGTGACTCTATCATGTACGAGACAAGTCCACCCGGTGACTCTATCATAATGTACAAGACAAGTCCACCCGGTGACTATCATAATGTACAAGACAAGTCCACCCGGTGTCTATCATAATGTACGGGACAATTCCACCCGGTGTGTCTATCATAATGTACAAGACAAGTCCACCCGGTGACTATCATAATGTACAAGACAAGTCCACCCTGTGACTCTTATCATAATGTACAAGACAAGTCCACCTGGTGACTATCATAATGTACAAGACAAGTCCACCCGGTGTCTCTATCATAATGTACAAGACAAGTCCACCCGGTGACTATCATAATGTACAAGACAAGTCCACCCGGTGTCTCTATCATAATGAACGAGACAAGTCCACCCAGTGACTCTATCATAATGTACAAGACAAGTCCACCCGGTGACTCTATCATAATGTACAAGACAAGTCCACCCGGTGACTATCATAATGTACAAGACAAGTCCACCCGGTGACTATCATAATGTACAAGACAAGTCCACCCGGTGACTTATCATAATGTACGAGACAAGTACACCCGGTGACTCTATCATGTACGAGACAAGTCCACCCGGTGACTCTATCATAATGTACAAGACAAGTCCACCCGGTGACTATCATAATGTACAAGACAAGTCCACCCGGTGTCTATCATAATGTACGGGACAATTCCACCCGGTGTGTCTATCATAATGTACAAGACAAGTCCACCCGGTGACTATCATAATGTACAAGACAAGTCCACCCTGTGACTCTTATCATAATGTACAAGACAAGTCCACCTGGTGACTATCATAATGTACAAGACAAGTCCACCCGGTGTCTCTATCATAATGTACAAGACAAGTCCACCCGGTGACTATCATAATGTACAAGACAAGTCCACCCGGTGTCTCTATCATAATGAACGAGACAAGTCCACCCAGTGACTCTATCATAATGTACAAGACAAGTCCACCCGGTGACTCTATCATAATGTACAAGACAAGTCCACCCGGTGACTATCATAATGTACAAGACAAGTCCACCCGGTGACTATCATAATGTACAAGACAAGTCCACCCGGTGACTATCATAATGTACAAGACAAGTCCACCCGGTGACTATCATAATGTACAAGACAAGTCCACCCGGTGACTATCATAATGTACAAGACAAGTCCACCTGGTGTGTCTATCATAATGTACAAGACAAGTCCACCCGGTGACTATCATAATGTACAAGTCCACCCGGTGACTATCATAATGTACAAGACAAGTCCACCCGGTGACTTATCATAATGTACGAGACAAGTACACCCGGTGACTCTATCATGTACGAGACAAGTCCACCTGGTGACTCTATCATAATGTACAAGACAAGTCCACCCGGTGACTATCATAATGTACAAGACAAGTCCACCCGGTGTCTATCATAATGTACGGGACAATTCCACCCGGTGTGTCTATCATAATGTACAAGACAAGTCCACCTGGTGACTATCATAATGTACAAGACAAGTCCACCCTGTGACTCTCATAATGTACAAGACAAGTCCACCCGGTGACTATCATAATGTACAAGACAAGTCCACCCGGTGTCTATCATAATGTACGAGACAAGTCCACCCGGTGACTATCATAATGTACAAGACAAGTCCACCCGGTGACTCTATCATAATGTACAAGACAAGTCCACCCGGTGTCTCTATCATAATGTACAAGACAAGTCCACCCGGTGACTCATAATGTACAAGACAAGTCCACCTGGTGTGTCTATCATAATGTACAAGACAAGTCCACCCGGTGACTATCATAATGTACAAGTCCACCCGGTGACTATCATAATGTACAAGACAAGTCCCGGGCTTCCCTAGCCCACTTAAAAGGGTCTATTTCTCCTCTTTCCTATCCCCTCAGGATGTGTGTGGTGCACATATCCGCGGGCACTGACACATTCCTCTGAAATTGTGTAATGCAGTTCTCGCCATGAATATGACCTCAGCTGTCGAAATGGCGTTAAACATCTATTACTCACTCACTCACAAGACAAGTCCACCCGGTGACTATCATAATGTACGAGACAAGTACACCCGGTGACTCTATCATAATGTACGAGACAAGTCCACCCGGTGACTCTATCATAATGTACAAGACAAGTCCACCCAGTGACTATCATAATGTACAAGACAAGTCCACCCGGTGTCTCTATCATAATTAACAAGTCCACCCGGTGACTATCATAATGTTCAAGTCCACCCGGTGACTATCATAATGTACAAGTACACCCGGTGACTCTATCATAATGTACGAGACAAGTCCACCGGTGACTCTTTCAAGGCGGACTGTGCATTCATGCATTACACCCATTGGTCGTCATGAATGCACTCCAACATTCATACCTGCTCATCAGCACTTCATTGACACATCATGCCGACCAATGGGCATGATGCACTCCTGCATGAGCAGACCTGAAATGGTTAAGGAGTGTATCAATATCATGATCAGTAGTGTTTCCATGGTACATGAATGTGGCCCTTGTGAGTCACTCACCAGGCCTGCATTCATTAATGTATCACGTGTCTCATATTGTGCATGTCATGATGCGTATTTGATGATTCACATGTCATGATGCATTCGTGTCATGATGCATTCGTGTCATGATGCACTCGTGTCACGATGCACTCATGTCACGATGCACTCATGTCACGATGCACTCATGTCACGACGCAGTCATGTCACGACGCACTCATGTCACGATGCACTCATGTCACGATGCACTCATGTCTCGACGCACTCATCCCTCGATGCACTCATGTCTCGATGCAGTCATGTCATGATGCACTCATGTCATGATGCAGTCATGTCATGATGCACTCATGTCATGATGCACGTCATGTCTCGATGCACTCATGTCTCGATGCAGTCATGTCATGATGCAGTCATGTCATGATGCAGTCATGTCATGATGCAGTCATGTCATGATGCAGTCATGTCATGATGCAGTCATGTCATGATGCAATCATGTCATGATGCAGTCATGTCATGATGCAGTCATGTCATGATGCACTCATGTCATGATGCAGTCATGTCATGATGCACTCATGTCATGATGCACTCATGTCATGATGCAGTCATGTCATGATGCAGTCATGTCTCGATGCAGTCATGTCATGATGCAGTCATGTCATGATGCAGTCATGTCATGATGCAGTCATGTCATGATGCAGTCATGTCATGATGCAGTCATGTCATGATGTAGTCGTGTCATGATGCAGTCGTGTCATGATGCACTCGTGTCATGATGCAGTCATGTCATGATGCACTCATGTCTCGATGCAGTCATGTCATGATGCACTCATGTCATGATGCAGTCATGTCATGATGCAGTCATGTCATGATGCACGTCATGTCTCGATGCACTCATGTCTCGATGCAGTCATGTCATGATGCAGTCATGTCATGATGCAGTCATGTCATGATGCAGTCATGTCATGATGCAGTCATGTCATGATGCAGTCATGTCATGATGCAGTCATGTCATGATGCAGTCATGTCATGATGCAGTCATGTCATGATGCAGTCATGTCATGATGCACTCATGTCATGATGCAGTCATGTCATGATGCAGTCATGTCATGATGCAGTCATGTCTCGATGCAGTCATGTCATGATGCAGTCATGTCATGATGCAGTCATGTCATGATGCACTCGTGTCATGATGCACTCGTGTCATGATGCACTCATGTCTCGATGCAGTCATGTCACGATGCACTTATGTCACGACGCACTCATGTCACGACGCACTCATGTCACGACGCACTCATGTCACGACGCACTCATGTCATGATGCACTTATGTCATGACGCACTCATCCCACGTTGAACTCATGTTATGATGCACTCATTGCATGATGCACTCGTGTCACGATGCACTCATGTCATGATGCGGTTTCATGATGCACTCATGTCATGATGCACTCATGTCATGATGCACTCATGTCATGATGCACTCATGTCATGATGCACTCATGTCATGATGCACGTCATGTCATGATGCACTCATGTCATGATGCACGTCATGTCATGATGCACTCGTGTCATGATGCACGTCATGTCATGATGCGCTTATGCCATGATGCGTGTTTCATGATACACTCGTGTCATGATACAGTAAAGCAGACTGCAGTGTTTCATGTCCCAGGTCCATGTTTTTGTCACCTACCAGCGTCTGTGTGACACACTTAGCTGCGTCTGTGTGACCCAGTTTGATAACTGCAAACCACTGAACATAACACATGGACATAACAGGAGCTACTCCTATCTAGAGTCCTACTGTAGACGTGCACACGGTCTCTCACAATAGTAGAATACTAGATCACAAGAGTATAAAGCAAGTCTATTTTACCGGAAATAACAGAGATGTGCATATTTAATTTTATGCTGAGTATGGGCTTCTTCTATAAGGTGCTGGAGCCCTCAGATTGGTGTGTAAGTTAGGAGAGTGGACTCGGTGAGTGAGTGAGTCCAGGATGTCAGACCTTCAGAGGTCCGTCTATTTTCAGATGTTCAAACTTTTCTAAAAATCAGACATCTCAGGCTGCTTCCAAATTGTGGTCATACTATGGATAGAGAGAATTACATTAATCATAGATCCCCTTATAACATGTCCTTTCTTTTTCTAGGGAGCCTAAGGCTGAGCATAGTTCAACTTCAGGCTTCAGCAAGTGGAATTAAGCATGCCTTGTGCTGCCCTCTAGCTTTTTGTAGACAAACCACCTTTCAGAGATCAGAGGATCTCTGAAATCTCATTTCAGAGGACATGAATCTAAGCTGGCTGCTGATTGGCTGAAATTATGATGCAGTGTTTTAAATTGTATTTCTATGACCACCCATTCCAGAGAGGTTTTAATGGTTTTGAGTGAGGGGAATCAGTTGAAATGAAGACAAGATGGGTGGCTTTAAGCATAATGCATTGGAAGAATAGGTGCTTTGATAACACCCAAACATTTTCAGAGGTTGAGCTCATACCCAACTGACATCTCTAGTGAGTGAGGCGGGGGTGGGGTGGTACATCTATGGCCCATGTAGTAGTGGTGGCAGCACTGTCGTCTTGTTATAGTTTGGTGCTGGATGGAGTGGTTCACACTGATTATAAAGAACTACATGTACACATACTTAGTCTCAGCATCACACAGACATATAGAGGTAGTGAACAGGACACTGAGTGCCGAGCTACTTATGGAGACATAGTCTATTATAGTCAGTTATAGCACCCATACCATAGCAACACAAACCCAGTCATCAAACTACCATAGAGGTGAGGGAAGGACTGCGCCATACAATGACACAGTAGTAAACCACCATGGAAGTACTACTAATGGACTAAGGGAGAGAAGCAGCAGTCTCTGAGCACCACACACAGTGTGGTACCAAAGTTCTGCTGAAGTAGAACACAGCAGTCTCTGAGCACCACACACAGTGTGATACCAAAGTTCTGCTGAAGTAGAACACAGCACCACACACGGTGTGATACCAAAGTTCTGCTGAAGTAGAACACAGCACCACACACGGTGTGATACCAAAGTTCTGCTGAAGTAGAACACAGCACCACACACAGTGTGGTACCAAAGTTCTGCTGAAGTAGAACACAGCACCACACACGGTGTGGTACCAAAGTTCTGCTGAAGTAGAACACAGCACCACACACGGTGTGGTACCAAAGTTCTGCTGAAGTAGAACACAGCACCACACACGGTGTGGTACCAAGGTTCTGCTGAAGTAGAACACAGCACCACACACGGTGTGGTACCAAAGTTCTGCTGAAGTAGAACACAGCACCACACACGGTGTGGTACCAAAGTTCTGCTGAAGTAGAACACAGCACCACACACGGTGTGGTACCAAAGTTCTGCTGAAGTAGAACACAGCACCACACACGGTGTGATACCAAAGTTCTGCTGAAGTAGAACACAGCACCACACACGGTGTGGTACCAAAGTTCTGCTGAAGTAGAACACAGCACCACACACAGTGTGGTACCAAAGTTCTGCTGAAGTAGAACACAGCACCACACATAGTGTGGTACCAAAGTTCTGCTGAAGTAGAACACAGCACCACACACGGTGTGGTACCAAAGTTCTGCTGAAGTAGAACACAGCAGTCTCTGAGCACCACACACAGTGTGGTACCAAAGTTCTGCTGAAGTAGAACACAGCACCACACACAGTGTGGTACCAAAGTTCTGCTGAAGTAGAACACAGCACCACACATAGTGTGGTACCAAAGTTCTGCTGAAGTAGAACACAGCACCACACACAGTGTGATACCAAAGTTCTGCTGAAGTAGAACAGAGCACCACACACAGTGTGGTACCAAAGTTCTGCTGAAGTAGAACACAGCAGTCTCTGAGCACCACACACAGTGTGGTACCAAAGTTCTGCTGAAGTAGAACACAGCACCACACACAGTGTGGTACCAAAGTTCTGCTGAAGTAGAGTAGAGTGAGAAGCACTCACAGTGGACAGTAGACGGAGTAAACCACCATAGAAGGACTCTACCAGTGGTTGTACGTCACATACAGAGTTCTAGGAACACGCTGTGAGTTTATAACGGATAACCACCACACATACAGACACACATTGAGTAACTACAGGTACCTTAGAGGTACACAGACAAGTCAGAGGTAGGAGAAGCACCATACACACAGTTATCCGGCACAACCACCATAGCAGGAACACATATGTGTAGGTAGGTACAGAGAGAAAGGGATAACCAGCAGTGTGGGAGCAGTCTTACAGGTACCTGGTACTCAGCCATCACTCTACCAGCTCTAGTAGCACCCTCCCATAGTGTGTTGTGGATCATACTATAGTGTTGTTTTTGTTCTACAATCAGTGTCCACGGGCTTCCCTAGCCCACTTAAAAGGGTCTATATCTCCTCTTTCCTATCCCCTCAGGATGTGTGTGGTGCACATATGCGCAGGCACTGACACATTCCTCTGTTAAATTATCAACCTGTGAAGCACGGGATAGCCACTTAGTGCCACTAAAGTGCTGTAAAACACAAATCAATGAATCAAATCAGTGTCCAAATACCTGATATATAGAGAGAGGGTGCGCCATAGACACGAGGATCCTGATAAAGCTGGACCCTGACAACACTCTGACTGAGTCGTAACAGAGTGTTTAATAAGTGTAGATTTATTCCACCACTGGTGAGCAGCCCCCCCCCCCCCGCACCAGTTACTACACAATACACGGTACCGTAATCTCCCGCGTATAAGGCGCAGCCCGCGTATTAGACGCACCTAGAGTTTTGGAAAATTCTCAAAAAAATGAAAAATTCATAACTTTGGTTCTACTGAATGAATTTTCAAAATTCAAAAATCTATGGGTAGCTTGGGCCACCTTGGGCCCTCCTTGTCCCCATTTTGTCCTATTTTGACCAAGGGGGCATGTAAGATATCAAAAGAAAGGTCTTGGTGTCCCTCTTCTGGATCAAATGAGAACTAAAACCCCCCGTATAAGACGCGCCTTATACGCGGGAGATTACGGTAAGTGAGTGAGACATAGAGCACTTGGTGGGACTGGCAGGTGTTAATTAGAGGTAACATGTGGGACAGACACACACAGTCGGGCAGATACACATGCAGTAGGTGGGAACTAATTAAATTAAAACTACTACCAATATATGGAAAGTGTTGACACCTTGTAGCAGCTTTTCTAGGAGAAAGCCTTCTACCTGTTTGAACATCAGCACACAAATATCCTCAGAGAACTCCACAGAGAAGTTTACTAATTAACCTTACACTATTGTACTTGGACAGTTGTATAGAGCAGTGTGACCCTGTACCTACGTATTACACTGAGCACATGGTGGAGCCTGTTAGCACTATTAGATACAGACAGACACACACACAGAGCCCAGTGTGTGGTGTGTGGATCTAAGCTAAAACTACTACCGTAAACTCCCGCGTATAAGACGCGTCCTCTAGGCCAAACAAAATGCTGGGGGGGTCTTATAGGATGTACTGAAATTGGGGGTGCATCTTATACGAGGGGTAATTTTACTATAGAAATGTACTAATCTTACAAATTTCAGCCTCAAAATGTGCATCTTATACGCGAAAAGGCATGTGCTGAGTTTGGGGTGCGTCTTAGACTCGCGGCGCGTCTTCTACGCGGAAGATTACGGTACCTGTATATGGAGAGTGCCTTAGAGCAGACAGTCCCAGCACGTCTACTCTCACAGCATAAGGTTAACGCTATTAGTAAGTCACACACAGTGACAGAGCCCAGTGAGGTAGTGAGTGTGGGTTAGAACGAGGACACTTGGATAAAACACATAGATCAGCACACAGAGTCAAGGTCTCGGCATTTATCTGGAATAACAATCTGACTTTGGCATAGTCTGCATCTCCCAGTGTACTCAGTGCCAATGTGGACAACGTGTACATGGATTCTCCACTGCTGTCTTAGTTCTAGGTAGAAAACAGTAATATTGTGTGTTACCGTGCCCGTGTTATACACAGTGTCACATAGTTACTGCTACCCTGTGTATGTCACACTTTGTGTGTTTTTTTTAAGATCCTAATCTAGGTGCACACAGTAGGACACAGGAGAGACAGGTGGGAGCCCATCTGTGACGTCATAACTCTGTACACAGATCCTGACTGGAGCAGGACGGAGCTCAACACACGGAGACAGGGTCAAAGCCTTAGTAGGGGGGAATGCTGCTACTGATCCACTCAACACACACAGAGTCAAGGCCTTACGAGTAATAATCTCACTGGGGCATAGAGCGCAACGTTTTACGCTAATCACTGACAGAAATATAAGGAAATCTGAGATATAATCGGAACATACCGTCTACCCACACACGTGTATGGACATTACCTTCTCACACAATAACAGAAAAGTAGCTTCCTGGATGATAAAACAACACGTGCCACCGTGTCACACATTTACTCACCACTAGGATCTAAAACAAACTTACAAACTCGGACATAGAGACAAGTAGACAAGGTGGGTGACGTTTGTGATAACTAATCCAATACACAGCTACCATATTGGGCTGTATAACAGCCAAGGTGCTCATTGATTTTAAATAGGCTCTATCCCCAGTGCTTACCTAAGACCCCGCAAAAAACTTAGGGTTTCTTCTGGCTTAGGGTGGGCATGTAGGCAGGTGGTGTCCATATGCGCGGGCCCGGGCATGCATGCTTGCCTTTTGCCATCGGATTCCCCCTCAGTGAACCACGTCTGAGTGATCAAAGGCCGTGGTTTGTCTGGCCCTGTCTATGGGACCAGGCAAATAAAAGAACACTTGCTATTCTTAAAAAAATAGTAGGGGTATGAAGCCCCGGTAGCGGTTTTCCCCCTCAACCTTCCTCATAGTTGCAGCCATTCATCTCATAGATTCGGTCATTCATAGATTCCGTCACTGCTGAGTCGGGCAAGCAGCATATAAATACCTGTCTAGCTGTTCGGACAAGCAGCTTTTAAAAAACTCTCCAAAAAGAAAATAAAGGACTTGAGGTCTGTGAACCACGGAAATGTCTGCTAACTTTTATGTACTATTAGTGGACGTAAAATCAACCAAACCTAACCAAACAGGCCAATACGTTAAACACACATTTTGGATATAATGCACAAGGCATCAGTTGTCCCCTAAAGTCTCACATAGAAGGTTGACCACAGTGCAGCACTGACAGGGGAGAGGGCGGCCATATAGAAGGTTGACCACAGTGCAGCACAGACAGGGGAGAGGGCCCCCATATAGAAGGTTGACCACAGTGCAGCACAGACAGGGGAGAGGGCGGCCATATAGAAGGTTGACCACAGTACAGCACTGACAGGGGAGAGGGCGGCCATATAGAAGGTTGACCACAGTGCAGCACTGACAGGGGAGAGGGCGGCCACATAGAAGGTTGACCACAGTACAGCACTGACAGGGGAGAGGGCGGCCATATAGAAGGTTGACCACAGTACAGCACTGACAGGGGAGAGGGCGGCCATATAGAAGGTTGACCACAGTGCAGCACAGACAGGGGAGAGGGCGGCCATATAGAAGGTTGACCACAGTGCAGCACTGACAGGGGAGAGGGCGGCCATATAGAAGGTTGACCACAGTGCAGCACTGACAGGGGAGAGCGCCCCCATATAGAAGGTTCACAGTGCAGCACTGACAGGGGAGAGGGCGGCCATATAGAAGGTTGACCACAGTGCAGCACTGACAGGGGAGAGGGCGGCCATATAGAAGGTTGACCACAGTACAGCACTGACAGGGGAGAGGGCGGCCATATAGAAGGTTGACCACAGTACAGCACAGACGGGAGAGGGCCCCCATATAGAAGGTTGACCACAGTGCAGCACTGACAGGGGAGAGCGCCCCCATATAGAAGGTTCACAGTGCAGCACTGACAGGGGAGAGGGCGGCCATATAGAAGGTTGACCACAGTGCAGCACTGACAGGGGAGAGGGCGGCCATATAGAAGGTTGACCACAGTACAGCACTGATAGGGGAGAGGGCGGCCATATAGAAGGTTGACCACAGTGCAGCACAGACAGGGGAGAGGGCGGCCATATAGAAGGTTGACCACAGTGCAGCACAGACAGGGGAGAGGGCCCCCATATAGAAGGTTGACCACAGTGCAGCACTGACAGGGGAGAGGGCGGCCATATAGAAGGTTGACCACAGTACAGCACTGACAGGGGAGAGGGCGGCCATATAGAAGGTTGACCACAGTGCAGCACAGACAGGGGAGAGGGCCCCCATATAGAAGGTTGACCACAGTGCAGCACTGACAGGGGAGAGGGCGGCCATATAGAAGGTTGACCACAGTACAGCACTGATAGGGGAGAGGGCGGCCATATAGAAGGTTGACCACAGTGCAGCACAGACAGGGGAGAGGGCCCCCATATAGAAGGTTGACCACAGTGCAGCACAGACAGGGGAGAAGGCCCCCATATAGAAGGTTGACCACAGTGCAGCACTGACAGGGGAGAGGGCGGCCATATAGAAGGTTGACCACAGTGCAGCACTGACAGGGGAGAGGGCGGCCATATAGAAGGTTGACCACAGTGCAGCACAGACAGGGGAGAGGGCGGCCATATAGAAGGTTGACCACAGTGCAGCACTGACAGGGGAGAGGGCGGCCATATAGAAGGTTGACCACAGTGCAGCACTGACAGGGGAGAGGGCGGCCATATAGAAGGTTGACCACAGTGCAGCACTGACAGGGGAGAGGGCGGCCATATAGAAGGTTGACCACAGTGCAGCACTGACAGGGGAGAGGGCGGCCATATAGAAGATTGACCACAGTGCAGCACAGACAGGGGAGAGGGCGGCCATATAGAAGGTTGACCACAGTGCAGCACAGACAGGGGAGAGCGGCCATATAGAAGGTTGACCACAGTGCAGCACTGACAGGGGAGAGGGCTCCCATATAGAAGGTTGACCACAGTGCAGCACTGACAGGGGAGAGGGTGGTCATATAGAAGGTTGACCACAGTGCAGCACTGACAGGGGAGAGGGCTCCCATATAGAAGGTTGACCACAGTGCAGCACTGACAGGGGAGAGGGCGGCCATATAGAAGGTTGACCACAGTGCAGCACTGACAGGGGAGAGGGCGGCCATATAGAAGGTTGACCACAGTGCAGCACTGACAGGGGAGAGGGCGGCCATATAGAAGGTTGACCACAGTGCAGCACTGACAGGGGAGAGGGCGGCCATATAGAAGGTTGACCACAGTGCAGCACTGACAGGGGAGAGGGCCCCCATATAGAAGGTTGACCACAGTGCAGCACAGACAGGGGAGAGGGCGGCCATATAGAAGGTTGACCACAGTGCAGCACAGACAGGGGAGAAGGCGGCCATATAGAAGGTTGACCACAGTGCAGCACAGACAGGGGAGAGGGCGGCCATATAGAAGGTTGACCACAGTGCAGCACAGACAGGGGAGAAGGCCCCCATATAGAAGGTTGACCACAGTGCAGCACTGACAGGGGAGAGGGCTCCCATATAGAAGGTTGACCACAGTGCAGCACAGACAGGGGAGAGGGCGGCCATGCAGAAGGTTCACAGTGCAGCACAGACAGGGGAGAGGGCGGCCATGCAGAAGGTTCACAGTGCAGCACAGACAGGGGAGAGGGCGGCCATGCAGAAGGTTCACAGTGCAGCACAGACAGGGGAGAGGGCGGCCATGCAGAAGGTTCACAGTGCAGCACTGACAGGGGAGAGGGCGGCCATATAGAAGGTTGACCACAGTGCAGCACTGACAGGGGAGAGGGTGGCCATATAGAAGGTTGACCACAGTGCAGCACTGACAGGGGGAGAGGGCTTCATAAAGGTTAGAATGCATGGTTACACATCCTGATTTAGCATATTAATCTAGGGTATGTGGTATTGTTTACAGTCCAGCAGTGACGGGTGAGACCAGTTTCAGTTTCATGTTATACGACCGGGCACTGTGTCAATAACACTGAGCGTGGATATAGATATAAACTGTAATGCTGTAAATGTCTGTGGCTTATAGGGGGTATCTTACCATAGAGACCAGTACTAAAGCATCAATTCTCAGCCCTTAGGTGCAGCCTGTATTTCCTATCTAATTCAGGGTGCGGCTTATACAAAAGAATTTACGGTACTATGCCCTGCACGGATGTGAAAATTACCATTCCTGACTATACTCGATATATGAAGTCTGACTTGACTCGTACAAAGAAATGTCCAGAGGGCCGCACTGGTACACTGCTGTATGGAGGCTGTGGGTCTACATGAAAGACGGATGTATGATATTGTGTTCTTTGGTCAACTGTCTCGGAGAGGGCAGAAGAGTGTTAAACTGCAGTGACATAGAGTTTGTACATGATCAGACTTCACATGCCATGTCAATAACTAGTTACTGCGGTGAAGGATTGGTTTGATATCCACTAGCTCCTGGTCTGAACCCCCCCCCCAATCCACCGAGGTCCATACCATGTGTCAACAGTGACATCCCATTAACGAAAGGTAACAAATGAAAGTGTGATGATGGATGAGTGTAGCACTGAACTCTACTGCCGTAAATTCTCTCATATAAGCCGAACGCTCAGATAAGTCGCACCCCCAACTTTAGGAGGCTATAAGCCACACCTGTTGCTTGAAAAAGGTTTAGTACTGTTCGATAACGTCAGTACCCTGACTTTGGACTCATTCTGTAAGCTGCAATAAGTATCTGGGTTCTATTATAAGCCGCAGATTATATGAGAGAATTTCCGGTGTATATATGCTATATGAAGGACGGTTGTCACCGTGGTGAAGGATTGTTTTAGATATCCACTAGTTCATGGTCTGAACATACATAGGGACAGTAGGTGAGGAACAACTCAGCTTCTGCTCACACTAGACGAAGTTCTGTGTGGGAAAAACCACACATAGATTACTTACATGTTGTCTGCAAATATCAACACAGACATGGGATTCTTCAGGATATATCCAATATCTCAGATATTTAAAGGCTAAATCCTTGTGATTTCCACAAATCGAATGAGAAAATGATTTAACATTAATAAAGGGGCTGAGTCTCATACTTTTTCAAGCTTCTGCCCCAGAGAAGGTATCTTGGATATTTCTTCAAAACGTAACCCCATGCCTGTCGACACCCATCACACATGACTGAACCTACCCTTGACATGCGGCATACAGAGACAGTAGTCTTCAAAACGTAATCCCATGCCTGTCGACACCCGTCACACATGACTGAACCTACCCTTGACATGCGGCATACAGAGACAGTAGTCAGGGCCTGGTGTAAGAAACCATCCTGTTTACAAAAGCAGGGGATCGTTTGTCTTGGAGAAACCACCCATCGTCACAAACTCGGGATAAGGCCACCCTTAAAAATATCTTCGTTTCTTGTCCAGAGGCCTGGTGGGATTTTTTTTGAGAATGGGAAATTTTTGTTCTTCAGTTATAAAATTTTTTTTTTTTCGTCCATCAGCACAAGAATCTAGGTTTCCAATCACTGAATCCTAGAACCCGATGACAAATTCACGCCATCCCCACTTACGGTGTTCATGACAAATGAAAGGTTTTTGCAAAAAAACAGGTAACAGCCAGGAAGGCACCGCGGGGGGGGGGACTAGGGAGACTGCTTACCTGTACCAAGGACACTATAGGTACCCATGACAGTTAGCGACACCATGTATGGCTAACTAATGAATTAGCGCTAACACCGAGTACTCAGGTTTCACTTTTACACATCACTGTCACCAGCTGTTAACCGTTTAAGGGCTGCAGATGCATCATGCTAACCCTACGGGATTGATACATATAATCCCGGAGGGTCGGCATGATGCACCAATTAAGTGCTGGCGAGCAGTCTCAGCAGCACTTCACGGTGCATCATACCGACCTATGGGTATGATGCATTAATGCATCATACCGATTGATGGGCATGATGCATTAATGCATCATACCGACCGATGGGCATGATGCATTAATGCATCACCGGCCCTTAAAGGGTTAAGACCACCCCCCTACCACCACCACCACCGTGTGCCGCACACTCCATATAATAACTAGCACATAGCGGAGAATGATAAAGGGATATTATAATGAATCCAATTAGCGAGTTTCCCTGGTGACGTTATTAAGGCATGAACACTATGGTCCCTGGTGACAGGTCTAATGACAATGTGTGGTGAACCTTCCATACAGCGGTGTATCATGCCCATGGGTGGATGGCATGATGCACCAATGAAGTGCTAATGAGTCTGCTCACTGGCCCCCCAGTGCTGTTATCAGTGGACTCAGCAGCCCTTCATTGTTCCATCATGACGATCAATGAGCATGAGGCACTCCACCATCAGTGGACTCAGCAGCCCTTCATTGTTCCATCATGACGATCAATGAGCATGAGGCTCTCCACCATCAGTGGACTCAGCAGCCCTTCATTGTTCCATCATGACAATCAATGAGCATGAGGCTCTCCACCATCAGTGGACTCAGCAGCCCTTCATTGTTCCATCATGACAATCAATGAGCATGAGGCACTCCACCATCAGTGGACTCAGCAGCCCTTCATTGTTCCATCATGACGATCAATGAGCATGAGGCACTCCACCATCAGTGGACTCAGCAGCCCTTCATTGTTCTACCATGACGATCAATGAGCATGGGGCACTCCACCACCAGTGGACTCAGCAGCCCTTCATTGTTCCATCATGACGATCAATGAGCATGAGGCACTCCACCATCAGTGGACTCAGCAGCCCTTCATTGTTCTATCATGACGATCAATGAGCATGAGGCACTCCACCATCAGTGGACTCAGCAGCCCTTCATTGTTCTATCATGACGATCAATGAGCATGAGGCACTCCACCATCAGTGGACTCAGCAGCCCTTCATTGTTCTACCATGACGATCAATGAGCATGAGGCACTCCACCACCAGTGGACTCAGCAGCCCTTCATTGTTCCATCATGACAATCAATGAGCATGAGGCACTCCACCATCAGTGGACTCAGCAGCCCTTCATTGTTCTACCATGACGATCAATGAGCATGAGGCACTCCACCATCAGTGGACTCAGCAGCCCTTCATTGTTCTACCATGACGATCAATGAGCATGAGGCACTCTTCCATCAGTGGACTCAGCAGCCCTTCATTGTTCTACCATGACAATCAATGAGCATGAGGCTCTCCACCATCAGTGGACTCAGCAGCCCTTCATTGTTCCATCATGACAATCAATGAGCATGAGGCTCTCCACCATCAGTGGACTCAGCAGCCCTTCATTGTTCTACCATGACAATCAATGAGCATGAGGCATTCCACCATCAGTGGACTCAGCAGCCCTTCATTGTTCCATCATGACAATCAATGAGTATAGTGCACTCCACCATCAGTGGACTCAGCAGCCCTTCATTGTTCCATCATGACAATCAATGAGCATGAGGCTCTCCACCATCAGTGGACTCAGCAGCCCTTCATTGTTCCACCATGACAATCAATGAGCATGAGGCACTCCACCATCAGTGGACTCAGCAGCCCTTCATTGTTCTACCATGACGATCAATGAGCATGAGGCACTCCACCATCAGTGGACTCAGCAGCCCTTCATTGTTCCATCATGACAATCAATGAGCATGAGGCACTCCACCATCAGTGGACTCAGCAGCCCTTCATTGTTCTACCATGACGAACAATGGGTGTGAGGCTCTCCACCATCAGTTGACTCAGCAGCCCTTCATTGTTCTATCATGACAATCAATGAGCATGAGGCACTCCACCATCAGTGGACTCAGCAGCCCTTCATTGTTCTACCATGACGAACAATGGGTGTGAGGCTCTCCACCATCAGTGGACTCAGCAGCCCTTCGTTGTTCCATCATGACAATCAATGAGCATGAGGCACTCCACCATCAGTGGACTCAGCAGCCCTTCATTGTTCTATCATGACAATCAATGAGCATGAGGCTCTCCACCACCAGTGGACTCAGCAGCCCTTCATTGTTCTATCATGACGATCAATGAGCATGAGGCACTCCACCATCAGTGGACTCAGCAGCCCTTCATTGTTCCATCATGACAATCAATGAGCATGAGGCACTCCACCATCAGTGGACTCAGCAGCCCTTCATTGTTCCATCATGACAATCAATGAGCATGAGGCTCTCCACCATCAGTGGACTCAGCAGCCCTTCATTGTTCCATCATGACGACCAATGAGCATGAGGCACTCCACCATCAGTGGACTGAGCAGCCCTTCATTGTTCCATCATGACGATCAATGGGTGTGAGGCATCTGCGGCCTCTAAAGGGGTTATAAGTATGTATGTGTGTGGCAGCAGGGGGGGGGGGTCATACCTGTAGGTAACTAAGGTAACTAGAGGCCTTTTCCCACCTGTTGTCTACCATTGTTTGTGTCTCTGTATCAAACTATAATGGTCGGGGGGGGGGTGTCTTTTGATAGGCTCCTCCTCCCCTTACGTGTTTATCTTAAATACCACACTGCCCAGAATCTGGATGCTTCTTGGATATTCCCAAGATATTCCTGAGAAAAGGTATCAGAAATGGTCAGATTTTGTGGTATTTATGTTGACGGGCAGCAAGTGGCATCACACTGAAACGGAGCCTTCCCTAATGAAGACAAAAAGGTACTATTGCAGTTCAAACTTTGGTCTTGTAATGTCGACACACACTTTGCACTGCTACATGAGTGTCGTGTTTAGACTTAACAACACATGTTGACAACATCCTGATACCGAGCTACAACATAACATGCACTTACACCGTGTCACTGTCTCCCCTTTACCACTGTATGGAGCTCTCAGCTGGTAAGGGCAGTGAATGCAGGAGTGCATCATGTCCATTGGTTGTCATGATGCACCAATGAAGTGCTGGTAAGTCTGCTCATGGTTGGTGTTACCCACTTCTCAGGCTGCTGACTTGGCATGTACCAGATAAACCATTTCAGGCTGAGAGGCGTCCTGTGATTTATAGTGTTATCCTGAAGTCACGGTGTGTGTGGCTTATATGTAAGGTTGTACCATTTCAGGCCTTAGGCCTTAGGTAGCATCAGAGGCATTACACTCAGGGTGTGTAACATTATGTGTATGTATTTCAGGGATGGAGGCATTACACTCAGGGTGTGTAACATGTGTATGTATTTCAGGGATGGAGACGTTACACTCAGGGTGTGTCTAACATTATGTGTATGTATTTCTGGGATGGAGGCGTTACGCTCAGGGTGTGTCTAACATGTGTATGTATTTCAGGGATGGAGACGTTACACTCAGGGTGTCTAACATTATGTGTATGTATTTCTGGGATGCTCAGGGTATGTCTAACATACATGTATACGTATTTCAGGGATGGAGACGTTACGCTCAGGGCCTCTATAACATGGGCAAAGTGATTCCTGCCTGGAAGGTGAATGAAGAAGGACGTAACAACCTGCCTGAAGATAAACTCAAGGAACTAGAAGAACAGGCGCAGACATTTAAGGTGAGACCCCTGATATTTGTCGTCTTCAAGGTCAAGTTTACGATATGTGACATGATCTGCAAAAAGGGGTATAAGGCCCCCTTTATATATATATATATATATATATATTTTACCTCGGGAATACCTCGGGTATTTCCGGAAACCGATGAGATACGAACGAGGGCGGTCACGTGATGACAGTTTGGATCGAGCGTCCGTGTTTGGCAGACGGTTTGAAAGTTCCAGGTGAGTTTTTTATCGTTTTCACCCTTTTTACTGCCCAATTTTGGGCAGTTTTTGCCCTATTTCAAGGGTTTTTGTTCTTGTTTGTATCTAGCCAGGGTTACGCCGTTGGGGTACCCTTTTAGAGCTAGAAAATAAAGTTTTTCTCTCAAAGACGGTCGTCGTGTCGGCGGGCCGTAGAGAGAATTTACATTTTTACAAATTCCTGGAGGAATTCCGCTGGAATTCTCTCGATACAGGGATCTAACAGGGTTTTTTGAGCATTCCCTGATGTTTGGCACCCTTTTTGCCTTCAGTTTGCATTTTTTCGGGCAGTTTTTGTCGATACCGATCGAAAAATCGTCCGTTGGGGCTCGCCGAGCACCAGCGCTGTTGTACCTGCGTACCTAGAGTAGGACAACGCGAGAGCTACCTAAAGTAGACCGCTAAGTACATACCCTCGGCGAGTTTCGCCGTTACCGCTAAGCGGGTCTGCTCCAGGTACACGCTTTTCTAGTCCTGCTCTAAGTACATAGCGCTCGGCGAGTTTCGCCGTTACCGCTAAGCGGGTCTGCTCCAGGTACACGGTTCTAGTCCTCCTCTAAGTACATAGCGCTCGGCGAGTTTCGCCGTTGGCGCTAAGCGGGTCTGCTCCAGGTACACGCTTTTCTAGTCCTGCTCTAAGTACATAGCGCTCGGCGAGTTTCGCCGTTACCGCTAAGCGGGTCTGCTCCAGGTACACGGTTCTAGTCCTCCTCTAAGTACATAGCGCTCGGCGAGTTTCGCCGTTGACGCTAAGCGGGTCTGCTCCAGGTACATGTATCTTGTCCTGCTCTAAGTACATATCGTTTGGCAGCTAGTATTTAATCTTTTTATTTCTGCTCTGTTTTCCAGGATGGCAAGTACATCTCAGTCCAGTCCCACTGCTGTGGAGAAGGGGAAGAAATCACATAAGAACTCAAGTTCCAGCTCTGCTAGATCTTCATCTAGGCATTCTAAGGATAAGGGTGCTGAGAAAGACACTGTGAGTTCAGTAAACTCTGAGAAGGAGCCTGAAGTTCAAACTACTGAGACTCCCAGTGCTCCTGTGCTGTTGGTCCAGCAGCCACATCAAAGATGGGCTCCTCCTATGCCCTACTACCAGCAGGGTTATGATTACTATCAGGACCCTTATCAGCCGATGGATTATGCCTATGGTATGGATCACATGGCCTACCAGTGTGAACCAGTAGAGGAGGAAGGTCAGGGTTATGTGGTACTAGGCCCACATGGACAGGCACATGCTATGTCAGTAGTGGATGATGAGGAGGAAGTGGCTTCTGTGCAAGGTGATTTTGAGGCACAGTCGTCAAAGGCTAAGCCACCTCCAATAGACCATCTCAAGGGGCTAACTGGAAGCCTAGCTGAGAGTATCCAGTCATACAGACGGGAAAAAGCGGAACTAACCAAGGAAGGCCCCACCGTACATGAAGCCCTCTCCGATGCCATCAATTCCTATTTTGAAGAGACTTATATTGCCCAGGACTTGGAGAAAGCGGCTAAAGATTTTCCTAGGCCTTCAAATGTGCAGAGACTGGTAGCACCTAAGTTAGAGGAAGCAATTTTCAACTCTGAGGCACTTTCCAAGAATGCGGCAGTGCGTATGCTGGATGTATCTCTTCAGACCCTGCAGAAAGGGGTGGTCTCGGCCATTGCAGCTATGGCACCGTTAGGCTCGATGATGTTGGAGAAAGGGCCCGAGGACCAACAACTGGATGCCTTTGGAAGGGATTTTAATAAGGCAACCAGACTACTGGTCAATGTATGCAATGGGCTATCGGTGAAGAGGAGGGACTTGCTAAAACCTTTCCTTGCTAAGCCCTATGCTAAGGCGCTCACTAAGACCAACATTGATGGTGACCCACAATGGCTTTTTGGGGGCAACCTGGAGGCTCGTATTAAACAGGCTGAGGAGGACAAGAAGATCTCAGACAAGGTTCTAACGTCCAAACGCCCGGGGCCGCAGGATTCTCATTCCCAGTCTAAGAGGCAGAAGGTCATGGGCACAGCACCTGCTCAAGCCTGGGGGCCTAGACACCCTTATGGACAGAACCACTACTATGGCCAGGGCCCTAGGGGCCGTTACCCTGCTCCGCGCCATCAATACGCTCAGCCGAGATTTCAAGTGGCTCATGGCTACAGGCAGACTTACGCTCAGAATTACCAGACACAAGGCCAGGGTTACCGCTTCAAAGCACCTCGTCCGCAGGGCCAAGGCCAGCAGCAGCAAGCCCAACAGGGTTTTTCCAAGAAGGGGCCCAAGTAGGGCAGGTGAGTCCCTTCCCACTACATAACACTGTCCAATCCTTTCAAGGGGGTAACATTCTGAAGTGTGCTGATGCTTGGTTTAAACTCACCAAGGACCCTTGGATCTTAGCCATGTCTCAGGGTGTCACCATTGACTTTAATGCCTTACCATCCCAGGACTGGGTGCCTCCTCCATATAAACTTGATCCGGTAGAGGTGGCCTTTATGGATAAGGAAGTAGATAAAATGGTAGCTAGGGGTATAATTGAGTTTACAGTACATGAACAGGGCGAATTCATCTCCAATGTTTTCCTGCGTCCCAAGCCCAATGGGGATTACAGGCTTATATTGGATTTGACAGATATGAACAAGCAGGTCATTTATGAGCATTTTAAGATGGCCTCCCTACAAACTGCTGTGGACCTTGTCACCCCTAATTGTTTTATGGGGAGTGTAGATTTAAAGGATGCCTATTACTCTATTCCTGTACGAGAAGATTATCGTAAATTTCTGAAGTTCAGGTGGAATGGGGTCCTCTACCAGTTTGTAGGGATGCCAAACGGTCTTTCATGTGCACCAAGAGTATTCACTAAGTTGCTCACTCCCCCCTTCGCAAAGCTAAGGGAGGAGGGACACATATGTTTCCCCTACATTGACGATTCTTTTATTATGCATGAGTCAAAAGAAGGTTGTGAGCAATCTATCAGAAGAGTGTGTGAAACCCTGGATGGGTTAGGCTTTGTAATTCACCCAGATAAGTCAGCCTTTGTAGCCTCGCAAAGGGTGATCTTCTTGGGTTTTTGGATTGACTCTGTGGATATGTCTATATATCCAACTCAGGAGAAGGTAGACAAATTCATGTCAGATTCCTACTTGCTGCTGGGGAAAGTCAAGCCAAAAATCAGGGAGGTTGCATCTCTCATAGGTCTTATGGTAGCTTACTCGGCAGGAGTTCAATATGGGCCTGCACATATTAAAGGACTTGAGAAATGCAAGAATGTATGGTTAGCCTACCGAAAAGGGAATTTTGATGCAAAAATGGTACTTTCCAAGGATGCTATACAGGACATACTATGGTGGCGAGCCAGCATACCAACTGCTAAGAAGGCACTGGATGTAGGTCCACCAGAGTTTGAATTGTATACGGATGCATCGGATGACGGCTGGGGTGCACACAGGGGGAACGTCAGAACTAATGGCAGATGGCTTCCCTCTGAGGTGGACTTCCACACCAACATCCACGAGACCATGGCAATAGAATATGGGCTAAAATCGTTGTGTAAAGTGAGAGGGGCTCATATTAGGGTCATGACAGATAATACCACGGCACTTGCATATGTGAGACATATGGGAGGGCTGCAGTCTCCAATGTGTAATCTGGTATCAAGAAACATCTGGAACTGGTGTGAGTCTAGAGGGATCTGGTTGACAGCGGCTCATGTGCCGGGAGTGGATAATGTCATCGCTGATCATGAGTCACGCCATTTCCAAGATGAGACTGAGTGGGAGATAAATGAATCAATTTTTGAAATCATTTGTGAAAGGTTTGGGAGGCCTCAGGTGGACATGTTCGCTTCTAGAACAAATTGTAAAGTTCAATGTTTTGTGGCACGTAGGCCAGAACCAGAAGCATGGAAAGTTGACTCTTTCTCATTCACATGGCCTAATAAGCTCTTATATTGTTTTCCTCCGTTCAGCATTGCAGGCCGGGTGCTTCAACGCATATTGAGGGCAGGAGCAAGGGCAATCCTCGTGATGCCGGATTGGGAGAGTCAACCCTGGAAGGCAAAAGCCCACAAGTATGCGGTGGACTACGTACGGTTCCGCAAGAGAAAGAACAACCTACTACCTCATGGGGCCCCTACAAGCCTACAGTTCATAGGAAGTCTACCAATTATAGCTTTCCTTTTCTGAGGCGACGCCTCCAAAAGGAAGGGTATGACAAGGCTTCCATTGACCTTATGATAAAAGCTTGGAGACCATCTACAAGGAAGCTTTATACGACTTACATAAACAAATGGATAGTTTTCTGTGTTGAACGGGGTTATAACTGGATGAAGGGCACTATGCCACAAGTGTGTAAATTTATGAGAACTTTGTATGACTCGGGAGTAGGTCACGGAGTTATGAATGTGGCACGATGTGCTTTGGGAACCCTGTTACCACAGGTAGATGGGGCGCCTATTGGGCAACATCCAAACATTTGCCATATGGTGAAGGGTACATACGAAGATAGACCTAGTGGACCAAGGTATGACACGTTTTGGGACGTTACAAAGGTATTCAAGTTGTTCAAAAGTTGGGGGGATAACAGTTCTTTGTCACTTAAGAAGTTATCGTTGAAACTAGCGGTTTTAATTTTGCTTGTCACATCTCAAAGAGGGCAGACAATCTTAGCGTTAAGGACAGATGAACTGTCTTGGGAAGACAGGAATGCTGTCTTCAGACTCAGTACTCTGTTAAAGTCTAACAGAGTGGGTGACCCTTTGAACACTGTGGTCTTGAGACCCTACATCCTGAATGAAAAACTCTGTGTGGTCAGCACCCTCAAAGCATATCTCACTAGGAGGCAAAAGGTCCGTGAAAAGTCTGAACGACTTAGGAGGAAGCTGAACCTCCCACCTCTTGAAAATCCACTGCAGCTCCTTATGAGTTACATTTCGCCTCATGACGGAATCAGTAGGGATACCCTGGCCAGGTGGACCATTGCCACTCTAGACATGGCTGAGATTGACACTTCACGTTGGAAGGCCCACTCTACTCGTGGGGCTTCAGCTTCAGCTTCCACCAAGGTAGGATCCTGCTTGAATGCCGTAATGCGCCTGGCAGGGTGGAAGTCAGCTGACTCATATCGGAAATTCTACAACAAGCCCATCGAGGTGGATACAGAGCATGTAGCTACAAACTTGCTGAGACTAGCAGATTAGTTTCCTTGAACGTTCAAATGTATGGGTTATCTGGTGTATGAATTGCATTGGTTGGTTATTTGACTACTCCAGATTACTAGTGTATTGTGCTTTAACCAAGTTGGTTATGATAAAGGTCAGAAAATTAAAGCTGTTGAATTGATTCGGTTTTGGTCTTGGTCAATTATTAAATTGATAATAATTGAGAATTATTGATAATAGCCAAAAATCTTTATGACTAGAAAAACACATTGGCTTTCAACATCTCATCGGTTTCCGGAAATACCCGAGGTATTCCCGAGGTAAAATTTTGGAATTTTGGGAAACTTACCGTAGGGTACCGGAGGGAAGTTGAAGTAAAACTTCTTATTTTACCGAGGGAATACGGGGTATTGGAGGAACAGATGCCCTTCCCACCCTACCCGTATTCTTTCGAGGTAATTATTATTATATATAAAAAATTTAAATGTCTAATCTGGTTTGTTTCCAGAAAATTGTGTGTGTTTTTCTACTCATAGATTTTAGGTTTTTCAAGTCTGTCATCACGTGACCGCCCTCGTTCGTATCTCATCTGTTCCTCCAATACCCCGTATTCCCTCGGTAAAATAAGAAGTTTTACTTCAACTTCCCTCCGGTACCCTACGGTAAGTTTCCCAAAATTCCAAAATATATATATATATATATATATATATATATATATATATATATAACTTATATCAAAGCTACTGTAGCTGTTACCATAGTTACTGTAGCTGCTACAATAGCTAATGTAGCTGTTACCATAGCTACTGTAGCTGTTACCATGGTTACAGTAAATGTTACCATGGTTACAGAAAATATAACCATGGTTACAGTAAATGTTACCACGGTTACAGTAAATGTTACCACGGTTACAGTAAATGTTACCACAGTTACAGGAAATGTTACCATGGTCACAGAAAATGTTACCATGGTTACAGAAAATGTTACCAGGGTTACAGAAAATGTTACCAGGGTTACAGAAAATGTTACCAGGGTTACAGAAAATGTTACCAGGGTTACAGAAAATGTTACCATGGTTACAGTAAATGTTACCATAGTAACATTAAATGATGCCAGTTACAGTAGCTGTTACCATAGTTACTGTAGCTGTAACCATGGTAACACGGGTGGCCTATGGAATGGTGACATTATTTAAACCTTTTGCCATGGACAGTAGGACAAAGTGCACATTAGATTGTGTTTTGTCACTTGTCATCTGTGTGTTTAAGGTTTCGTTGACAGGTCAGCTAGAGTTACTGTGTGTGCCGCCTCTGGCTGTCTCACACCAGACACATCAGGTTTCCCGATAAAATCCTCACCGTCTTTTAAATGTCTCATCTAAATGAGATGTGTGCTCTCGGCTCTGCCGCATTTAGAAAATAAAACCCTACAGAAACTTGTTAACTGTGGCGTGTGTTTTTGTTGCAGCTTCATGACGAGGTGATTCAGTACTTAAAGTTCCGTCCCCAAGACAGCAGCAAGAAGGCCAAGCCTGCCGCAGCTGGAACTAAAGTGAACGGAAACCCGCCTGCTACTGCCGCCACTACTCAGACTACAGGTAAGGTTCACGATGATATGTACCCTGACTCTAAACGTAGATTCGCACATAACATGGTGTCTCCCATATAAGCGGCACTGTATATGCAGACTTGAGGCCTCATGACCTTTCAAAGACGTGCCATATTGGTGGGTAACATGAAGCCTTGAAGCACCATGCTGTCCTTACATGGGTTACCATGAAGCCTTGAAGCATCATGCTGTCCTTACATGGGTTACCATGAAGCCTTGAAGCATCATGCTGTCCTTACAGGGTTAACATGAAGCCTTGAGACACCATGCTGTCCTTACAGGGTTACCATGAAGCCTTGAAGCTCCATGCTGTCCTTACATGGTTAACATGAAGCCTTGAAGCATCATGCTGTCCTTACATGGGTTACCATGAAGCCTTGAAGCATCATGCTGTCCTTACAGGGTTAACATGAAGCCTTGAGACACCATGCTGTCCTTACAGGGTTACCATGAAGCCTTGAAGCATCATGCTGTCCTTACATGGTTAACATGAAGCCTTGAAGCATCATGCTGTCCTTACATGGGTTACCATGAAGCCTTGAAGCATCATGCTGTCCTTACAGGGTTACCATGAAGCCTTGAAGCATCATGCTGTCCTTACAGGGTTACCATGAAGCCTTGAGGCACCATGCTGTCCTTACAGGGTTAACATGAAGCCTTGAGACACCATGCTGTCCTTACATGGGTAACATGAAGCCTTAAAGTATCATGCTGTCCTTACAGGGTTACCATGAAGCCTTGTGGCACCATACTGTCCTTACTGGGTTAACATGAAGCCTTGTGGCACCATGCTGTCCTTACAGGGTTAACATGGAGCCTTGAGACACCATACTGTCCTTACAGGGTTAGCATGAAGCCTTGAGACACCATGCTGTCCTTACAGGGTTACCATGAAGCCTTGAGGCACCATGCTGTCCTTACAGGGTTAACATGAAGCCTTGAGGCACCATACTGTCCTTACAAGGTTAACATGAAGCCTTGTGGCACCATGCTGTCGTTACAGGGTTAACATGAAGCCTCGTGGCAACATGCTGTCCTTACAGGGTTAACATGGAGCCTTGAGGCACCATGCTGTCCTTACAGGGTTAACATGAAGCCTTGAAGCATCATGCTGTCCTTACAGGGTTAACATGAAGCCTTGAAGCATCATGCTGTCCTAACAGGGGTAACATGAAGCCTTGTTGCACCATGCTGTCCTTACAGGGTTCTGCTCGGTAACACCAGGGGGCAGTTGCAGATTAGCACACAGGAGAGAGATGACGTCATCGCTTGGCGCCAGTTCAAGGCGCATGCGCATGGTGTCAGACCGTTTGTAGCAAACTGACGACAAATTGGTGAGTAAAAATCGTAATTTCTACAAGTTTTCACCCTTTTTAGTCGTCATTATGATACATTTAGACGAGTTTGATTCATTATTTACGTCATATTGACGATCGGAGCTAAAATTCGTCAGATTTTAAAATTTCTGACACAACACGGGCAAGCCCCGCATTATCGCTCAGATCGTCTTTTGACGAACGATGTTTCAACTCTCTTCTACTCGTCAATCGAGGGTCTATACAACTTTTCTAACGTTATAGACGATCTAATCCTTTGAATTGACGAGTTTCTACCTGTTTTCCATGTTTTTAAAATAAATTGTACTTTTACGACATCAACAAAAATATAAAACCGATTGACGACACTTTTACGACATTCCACCCTAGCCTAGAACCTATTTTCGGCAAACAAAATGGCGGCGCCCATGCGGGACGCGCGTCGAGCTGAGAATTGTTTTTAAAGGCTCTTAATATTTATCCAAACACTGGAAATGTATGTAATTACTTTCTTTATAGAAGTTCAAAGTTTCTTTGTTATGTTGATGTTGTGTTAACTGTTTTTTATGCCCTTTTTGGCTACTCTCACTCCCTTTAGAGTGATAATAAGTTAAACTAACTTGAACAGAGGGAGATGCTGTCACTATAGTGACACATCTACTAAGGTGAGTCCCTCTAGTTCCACTGAGAAGGTTCCTTTTATCAAATAGATTGTATTGTCTCTACTATGCTTCCTTATGGAATTCAGGTAGTTGACCAAACCAGCTTGCTGGGGGTTTCAATCTTAGATATTAGGGAGCTTCTCTATGCCCAGTACATAAAAGTCTTCACCTATAGGCCAAGGGGCAAGGTTGGACTCTGCTATGCTTTCTTATGAAATCCAGGCAGTTATTCATATTTCTTATCATGCCAAGCAGGATGATAGAAATCACTGATAGTGTACAGGAAGGTTACTTACACACTGTGGCATATGGCACAGATATCACTGTTATTAATTTAACAGTTCCCTCCAAGTGACATTTCCAGACCTGCGGTTGGACTTGCAAACTTGTGGTCATTGACCTATAGAGGGAGTGTACAGTGACAAGACACTAAAAAGCACTAGATGCTTCTGCTTTGTAAGCCTTAGCAGTTATTCCGAGTCCTCCGTTTAACCATTTATGGGCAAACGATAGAACTTGTTGACTCTCCCAAGGGGGATGAAGTCTTAGAAAGTGTCAAGGTTGGTTTAGCTAAGACTGTGAATAGAAAAACAGCTATTACCTATACCTTATGCCGAAAAATTCACTTAGCAATTTTTCTGGTCCTTGCAGGTTGATGAATCGCATCTGGGACTCTGTGAGACGTAAGGTCGTAACCCTGCAAGAGCAGACAGACGTAATAGACCAAGTTATGGCGTCTGTCAGTGGCTTAAACCTCAATGGCAAAGAGAAGAAAGACAAAAACTCCAACGGGAAAAAGTCTAAAAAGCCAAGCAAAGACCACCAAATCAGTGATGATGAAGATAAATCTGGCAGACAGAGCAGACCACGTAGTAAAAGCCGAACACCCAGAAACAAGTCTCGCAGTAAGACTAAATCTCGTAGCAAGACTAAGACACCCAGCAAGGGTAGATCTAGAAGCAAGACCAAATCGCCTGCTCGAAGTAAGAGCACAAGAAGGTCCTGCACGAGAAGCCACTCTAGAAGTGGCGATAGACCCCGCAGTCAAAGTAGATCTGATAGTCGGGAAAGAGCACGCAGCCGTGACAGATCCCACAGACGAGGAAGATCCCACAGCCGGGGTAGGGCCCGAAGCCATGGGAGATCCCGAAGCCGCAGAAGATCTCGCAGCAGCAGATCTCGCAGCAGCAGATCTCGATCAGACAGCAGGCATAGACATCATGGTAAAAAACGCCACTCGAAATCGAGATCCAGAAGACCAAGGTCTCACGAGAGAAGACACAAGCGGAAACATAAGTCCCGCAGTCCCTCACGCAAATCTAAGAAGAGCAAGAAGAGCAAAGCCAAAAAACGTAAACGCTCCACCTCTTCCGACTCGTCTTCCGACTCCACTACCCCAGATGACTATGGGCACGAAGACGAAAGCTCAAGCTCTAACTCCAGCAGCAGCGGAGACAAAAAGAGTAAAAAGAAGAAAAAGAAAGCACCAGACTTTAAGAAGAAAAAATCTGGAACTTTTGCTGAGGCAGCCCAGACAGCCATCGACAAAACAGATGGCCCCAAAAAGTCGGAGAAAATAGACAAATCTTTGGCCACGTTGGTCGAGAGACTTATACTTACTTCTACGGACCACAAGGCTGCCGATGCTATAGTCGAGAAATTCCCGCCGCCCAAAAACGTATCGGCCATGATCATACCTGAAATAGACCCACCTATCAAAAAGCAGCTACAAAAAGAGTATACAAGGTACATACAGCCAGACAACTACCTGATGAAAACCCAACATGCCATCCAAAGTGCCATGACTGCCTTATTCCCATTGATCCAAGAAGTCATAGAAAGAGGTGATGAAGATGATGAACTAAACAAAACAGGAGGATCAGCTTTTGAAGCATTAGAACTCTTGGCTTTCGCAAACAATTCCCTAGTAAGAAGGAGAAGAGAAAACCTCAGGTCACAAATACACAACGACGTCTCTCAGGAGGTAATGGAAGGACCAATGGGGGGTCCCACCCTGTTCGGGCCGGCCCTCAAGATAGCTGCTGACACAAAAGAACAGCTGGAGAAGACTCGCAAAATCCTCTTCAAACCACGACAAAAACAACACAAATACCGCAAAAACTACAATAAGTACAAGAAATCCAAAAGAACGGATTTTCGCGGCCGAGGGACCGGAGACAGGGGAGGCGGGAGCTACCGAAGTCGCGGCAGCGGAGGTCGCGGACGCACTCGAGGTCGAGGAGGCCAAACCCGAGGGAGAGACCAGCACAAAAAGAAAGACTAAACAAGGTCCGTTCGTTTGACCTACACTTCCTAAGTACACCAGAAAACTTTAAAGCTGGTCAAACAGCTAACTTTCTTAGCAATTGGGCCTCTCTCACCTCCGACTCTTGGGTTCTGAACAACGTCCAAGGGATTGAGATCCCGTTTCTGGAATACCCTGTCCAGAAAAGGGTGCCCAATCCCTACAACATCGAGGATGTTGATCATGCCCAAATTGACGAGGAAGTAGAGAGAATGCTGACTAAAGGTGTAATCGAATTGACAAATCACGAAGCTGACCAATGGGTATCCTGTATTTTCCCAAAGATAAAAGCTAATGGCGAGGTCAGGATCATTCTGGACCTCACACAGTTGAACAAACTGATCCCTTACGAACATTTCAAAATGGACAGCTTCCAAACGGCACTGGATTTAGTAAGACAAGGGTATTACATGACCTCAGTCGATCTAAAAGATGCCTACTACTCTTTTCAAATACGGAAAGAGGACCGAAGATACCTGAAATTTGTTTGGGGGAACAGGATGTACCAATATTGTGTAATTCCGAATGGTCTGGCCTGCGCACCTCGTGTGTTCACCAAGCTACTCAACCCCATATTTGTGACTCTACGCAAACAGGGGTGCACAGCGTTTCCCTATATCGATGACACTTTCATCGTGGGGGAAACCTATGAAGAGTGTCTGGTGTCCACGGAGATGTTGGCCAAACAAGTTGATGCTTTGGGTCTAGTTGTACACCCTGTTAAATCTGTCACCACACCTACCACCTCACTTGAGTTCTTGGGGTTTATTCTAGACTCTGAACAGATGGAAGTACGACTTCCAGAAGAGAAAGAACAAAAATTCAGAAAAGTAGCCCAAGGAATTTTGGAAGAACCTCAAGTAACGATAAGAGAAGTGGCAGGCTTGGTTGGAATGATGAATGCTTACACTAAAGGTGTTGAGTATGGCCTAGCACACCTAAAAGCCCTAGAAAGATGTAAGAACAAAGCACTTAAAGCCAATGCAGGGGATTTTGATGCCACCATGGTACTGGCAGAAGAAGCCATAGGTGACATCTGGTGGTGGCTTGACACGGTGGGGCATACAGCATGTCGCATCAGAGATAGCACACCAGATGTCACCATTGACACTGATGCCAGTATGAAAGGGTGGGGAGCATACCTCGGAGAACACACTATAGGTGGGAGATGGTTGCCCGAAGAAAAGGACCACATAAATGTCCTGGAACTTCGGGCAATAAATCTCGCACTGCACAGTATAGGAAACCAGCAAAACATACATGTGCATGTTCGAACCGATAATACAACGGCCCTCCACTATGTCAACAAAATGGGAGGTGTCAGATCCCCAGCATGTGACAATATAGCCAGGTATATCTGGGGTTGGGCAGAGGCAAGAAGATCCTGGATCACAGCTTCCTACGTACCCGGTATTCTAAACATAAAAGCAGACAAAGCTTCCAGAGTATTTAACGACAACCTGGAGTGGAGTCTAGCGGACAGAATATATCGAAGAATAGTCCGGAAATGGGGGAAGCCTGACTGGGACCTCTTTGCCTCCAGAGCAAATCACAAATGCGACCAATACTGCTCTTGGAAACCAGATCCAGGGGCAGCATGGGTCGATGCTCTGTCGATGCCCTGGGAAGGTATTAATGCCTATGCCTTTCCTCCTTTCAGCCTGATCCCGCAAGTGCTGAGGAAGATAGACAAAGGAAGACCTAGAAGCCTAGTTCTCGTGGTACCAAACTGGCCATCAAAGGCTTGGTTCCCCCTCCTCCGAAACGCAGTAGAAGCTCTAAACGTTTCAGGGAGGAGAGGAAACCTAGTCCCCGCAAGAGGAAGCGACGGAGGATTTCTAGGCAGGGCCCCCTTAAAGGTTTTGCGATTCTAGAAGCTGACCTAGTCCAAAACCAGGGGTGCGACAGGAAAACAGCAACCTTCCTGCTCGAAAGCTGGTCCACTGGGACTAAGAAAGTGTATACCACCTATATGTCCCAATGGAACACCTTTTGCCTGTTACACAGGGTCTCCCTGCGCACCCCAAACCCTTTCGAAGTCTGCAGGTTCCTCAGACTACTTTCGGAATCGGGCAAAGCCTTCGGGACCGTCAACGCGGCACGCTGTGCGTTATCAGTCCTGTGTAAGAACCTTGATAATGGGAAAACAATAGGCACCCATTATTGGGTATGCAGGGCTGTACGCACAGCATATCGAAGGAACCCACCGTCCCCCAAATACAACACCTTTTGGGATGTACGGTTAGTCTTCGATATGTTCCGGCGTTGGGGTCCAAATGAAGATTTGGCCATCCAGTTCTTGGGATTCAAACTAGTTACGCTGATTCTACTAGTGTCGGGCCAGAGGGGCCAAGTCATCCCAGCTTTGGATCTCCGCAACATGACGTGGTTGCCTTCGGGATCAGTAAGGTTTGTACTGAAGGGTTTAATGAAGACAGCACGTACGGGTGAGCCCCTTAAGGAATTGGTTTTGGAACCATTCCATGAGGAAGAGCTCCTCTGCGTGACCTGTGCCCTGAAGTGCTACTTGAAGGTCACGGAGAAACGCAGGAAGGACAAGAAAGGGCGAAGGAAACACTCGCTCTTCCTTTCCTACCGTACGCCTTTCGGGGAGATCAAACAGGATACCTCTAAGAGGTGGATCCTAGCAGTATTGACTGCAGCTGGGGTAGACACAAGGGTATACCGAGCTCACTCCACCAGAGGAGCTAGCACCTCTGCTGGAGGGAGACTCGGTGTATCCACTGCTGTAATGCTTCGACATGGGGATTGGAAAGGGGCCAAAACCATGGCGAAGCATTACAACAAACCAATTGAGAACCCCAAGCCTCCAAAGACTCTGGCCAGGATTCTTTTGGAGGACTCAATAGAGTAGCTGGTGCAAAAAATTTGAGGCTGCCAGGCTTGGGACCTGCAGGCTCACTGGGCTTTTGATACCTCCTTATATGTCCAAGGAATTTGATATGATTATATATGATATCTGGCAAACACTGCCACACCAAGAAGGTGTATGAACTATAAACTTTAGACTTTTCATTTGGTATGCTTACCATTTATGTGTCAAAAGAATGGACACTTTAAAAATAGTAGTCTTTTGATTTGGCCATAACAAGAGCCACAATACTCGTTTTTTATGTTCTGACGCTGTCAGGATAATAAATTTATATATTTTTCTATAAATTTATGTGCGAGTCACAGTGTTCTGTGGGATGGGATAATTGAAAATTATCTAAGGAAAAGATCCCAAGTCACAAGGATTGAGACTTCAGGATCAGACAGTGAATCTACTGAACTTTGAAGTCTCCTGTGTGCTAATCTGCAACTGCCCCCTGGTGTTACCGAGCAGAATATAAAATTAATCGAGTACTTACTTGTAAGTGTGAAGATTAATTGTTGTTCTGCGAGGCAACACCAGGGGCGTTGCAGAGTACACAGGCCCTCCCATCCTCCCTATGATAAATAGATTACTGCATGGGCATAATCTACAATCAACAAATAATGAAATACGACTATAAGTATAAGGTATGTTTTCCTGTGTACTTTTAGTTTTCAGTACGATTCACTGTCCGCATGCTACGAACTGGCGCCAAGCGATGACGTCATCTCTCTCCTGTGTACTCTGCAACGCCCCTGGTGTTGCCTCGCAGAACAACAATTAATCTTCACACTTACAAGTAAGTACTCGATTAATTTTATATTAACATGGAGCCTTGAGACACCATGCTGTCCTTACATGGTTAACATGAAGCCTTGAGGCACCATGCTGTCCTTACAGGGTTAACATGGAGCCTTGAGACACCATGCTGTCCTTATAGGGTTAACATGAAGCCTTGAGACACCATGCTGTCCTTACATGGTTAACATGAAGCCTTGAGACACCATGCTGTCCTTTAACTAAACACAGGGTGTCTGGCGATCCTACTTTTCCTACTTTTTTATGATTTTGCTATTTTTCCTACTTTTTCTCCAAAATACCTACTTTTTCCTACTTTTTTATTTTGCTTTGGTGCATGTAATATAAAAATACCGTTCGTTGCTTTGAAGCACACCTTGCTTGTGTCAGTACATGTTTATAGTAACTTATGTCAAGTGAAATCAACCCTCAAGTGTGCCATGCATAGGCTATTGTAGTTCCCAATGAGTGATAGACATAACACATGGGCTCCTATGGGAATTGTCCAATTAAGACGCCTTTTTTCAGTATGTAAGGCCGGAAGACCGTTTATGTAATGCGATAGATGCAGGAAAAGTTGGGAAACTTTCGTATAAGACCGGTTAAGACTTTTTATAGACCTACCCTGTAAATCAGACCGCCATAAGTTTGTTATGGCTATCGCATTTCTGGCAAGGCGAGTGTGCCCTCTGACATACTATATATGTACCATATGTACTAGTCTTTACACTCTCCCTCCCAGCAGAACATCCTCGTGCAAGTTCGCACATGTGCACAGAGTGGTGCATCATAAGGTTTAATTTTCATATAAAAGTAAATACAGGCTATGTATTTGATTCAATTCGATTGATATTGTCTAACATGCATGGATTATATTCAAAAAGCCATTAATTTTAAGTTAAATCGATATAATCTATCATTTCTCCGTCGAAAATGCGACTTCCGGCAAGGAGGGGTCGCGCATGCGCACAGAACATTAAAATCCAAAATGGCGGACAGCGAGACGATGACTCACGGTGCCATCGAAACTGCTGGATTATAAAAAAATGGAGGAGAATTACACTGTCTCATGCATTTGTATGGTTAATATGGATCCTTATTCAAGACCTGCTGGTATTGTGCAATGCTTAACTCGCCAGGAGAGGAGTTATTTGCCAATGAAACATACGAGCGATAATGGATGCATTCTCCATCGGCTTAACCATTGACAACTGTCAGACGGTCACTAGAGAGTACCAGTCATCTACGGCAGGTTTTGGATGCTCCAACAAGTCAGAATTTTTCATCTTTTCTTCCTATACATTGTACTTCAACTCATATGTGTCAAAACCTGGGCCATATGTGATGTATATCACACGTTAAATTTTTCATTCATGGTGCAGTCAGCTTCCCAGCAAGAACAGACTGCCATGGGCCCACAAAGTATGTGAGAGCAACTTCAGCTTTCGGTGTTGTGAAGGATTGTCTGACTTATTTGAGATAATGTTTCCCTGTGTGACATGACAACACTTTTCACTGAGCAAGTCCAAAGTGTCATATCTGCTCTCAGATGGACTCGGACCATGTAACAAGAGGGTACTTGTTAGTATGATCCGTGAAACTGGATGTGCTTTCACATTACAATACGATGAAACTGGGAATGCCCAAAACCATAAACAATGTGATGTTCTGCTCAGATACTGGTACCAAGACAGTGGGCAAATCTGCGTAAGATTCTTTACAGCTTTTTAAACTTTCACAAAGCCTCTTTTGCCTTTGCCAGACAAAAGTTTCTTTTGCCTTTACAAGACAAAAGTTTAGAGTAGTAGGGGTTGGATTACAATGGTTATAGATTATGAATTGAGCTATAGTAATGGGTCATTCGGGGACTTGTGGATAGTAGTTTTATGGAGTGAAGGTTCAAATAGATAGGGAATTTCAGTCAGATGGAGATGAGGGGTCACCACAGGGGGAGTGATAGACAGGGGTCTGCATAGAGAGTGATATTGTGACATACCCTCTGTGTAGTACATGAATACATTGTCCAAAAACATTTAAGTAAGTTCTATAGAGGGGTTTCACAAAATTAGTACCTCAGATCTTGTATGACAGCCATGTTGAGGCAAAACTTTTGCCACAGACTTATCATTACAAGTTTCACCTGTTAGTGTGCTGAAACAACTAGCCAATTTCTCAATCTCAATCTAGGATCAGTACTCCTAATACATTGGCAACAATTCATGACAAAGGAACAATTTACTGTTTTATTTCACACATAGTGGGCCAACATGGCCACTGTACATCATTTTGACGTAACAGACTCACAGTAAATGCCTTCATGAAACCACTGTATATCATGTTTCACAAACCAATGATACAGGTACAAACTGAGCACCATTTAAATATGTTATCCTAATAGATTCTACATATAAGCTTATCAATTCTGAGGATAAATAGGTTTGTTACACATGCATTGTTTATTCTACATATGTCCTATTTTTTCTTATATTTTCCTACTTTTGTCCTACTTTAGTCCTACTTTTTGAAAATTTTCAGTCCTACTTTTGTCCTACTTTTTCAAAGGGGTCTGCCGGACACCCTGTATCCATGCCTCAGTTTTTAAAGGGTTAACATGGAGCTTTGCTATACATACTGCAGTACTTAAAGGGTTAACAGAGCTCTAAGGCTTAGAGGGCTAAATGATGATAAATTGGCTTGTAGCAGACAAACAGAAAAAGAAGCCGACAGAGGAGAAGCGTAACAACTGTCCCTGTCCAGACTGTCAGGATGTGGCACGCAAAGAGAAAAGTCACCCTACAGAGGAGGATGAGAAGCTTTCCTCCCAGTGTCGCTGTCCGGACTGTGAGGACCTACGACTGGTCAAACAAATGACACATGCAGAGAATGTAGACAAGATGGCCTCCAAGCTAGCCGACTTCTTTGCCGGAGAGAAGAAACCTGCCGCCAAGAAAGGTAAGACAGGCAGATGAAAGTGTTTGGAATTTGGGGACATGGCGAGGTCTGGTAACAAGCTGAGGAAGAGAGCGTGTCCAATGTTGGTATCATATCTTTGTCAGCATTGTTTTCCTATATAACAGAAACATGGCTCCACATAACAATGGACTGCTGAGCTGCGCAGTGCTCGGAACTGGTCTAACAAAATGTGGATCCTACAGCCTTGTATTGCGCCAAAGGAATCAGGCGCAGTCAGTCTCAGATATTGACACATGACAGTGCTCACCCTCAACTAACCAGCATACACACCTGACTCAACCAAGCCACCCGACATGTCCTAGACGATAAGTGGAGCACCACATCCTAAACACACCGCACTGTGTGAACAAAATAGGAAACATACGGAAAGAAAATACCATAACCACAGCAGGATAACACCGAAATATTAATGTGGACTTAAAATTGGACTTAAACCTGATTATAATGATAATACATTATTGCAATTCCTGAAAGGAGACAAAAACTTTGTTTCAGCCAGGTCATGGAGTGTTACATAGGACAGTTGTTTCAGTTTTGTTTTATTACAAACTTTGATCTCTTCCTACCTTAAGTTGCACTGTGCCCAATGGGCACATGTTGTCCAGGCCCTTCTGGGTCGATACACTCCTGAATTCATGATGCACCAATGAAGTGCTGACGGTTCGACCCGCCAGCACTTCATTGGTGCATCATGACAACAAGGCATCATGCTGCATCAACCTGGAGGCATCATACCGCCCTTATGAGTTAAATTACACTGTCATATACCGCATGTTATCTATACTGCTGGTTGATGGACATCCTTGTCTTTTCTTTAGCCACAAAAACAACCAGGGAAATACAGACCGATCCGTGAGTGTTAAACTGTTTCCTCTATGTTAAATGTGTCATATTCAATAGCGACTCTTTTTTTAAATGTCAAGTCATATAACACTTGCACTTTTAGCGTAAGAAGATATGGTGATACATAATGGAGGGGAAACTTATCTACCAAACTCCAGTTTTCTTAAAATAATAAATACCTGGTAGATCAAAATAACTTCTTTAAAATCGTTTTCTCTGCATCAGATGTTGCAAGAGTGTTCTTAGAATACTGATTTTATTTCCTTCACAATGTTTGCAGTTTGGCATCAGATCTGCCCGGCCTTGTCTCTGACTGTGAAGACAACCCGCTGCCCACTACCAAGAAGTCCAAATCTGGTCACAACCCGACAAACGGCATCAATACCACACCCAAGAAGTCCGACTCCAAGTCGTCTAAGATCACTGAGGCTAAGAAGACGCCCCAGAAGGTGGAGAAAGGTACGCCGGTTATACCGACTAAATCTAACAAACAGCAGGGTAAAGGAAAGGAGGTGGCCCCCAACACCAACAATAATAACAACAACAAGATGAGAGGTCCAACGCAATCGGTATGTACAGGTTTATGCATTGTCTTGTTATGATTGTCCCAATTACCGTAATCTCCCACTTCTGGCGCATCCCGCTTATAACACACACCTAGAGCGTTTGAATATGGTTTTTTAAATAAAAATAGAGAGAAGAAAAAAAATAAAACTTTTGTTTCACTGAATGGATTTCAAAAATTCAAAAATCTATGTGTAGCTTGGGCCCCCCTATGTCCTATTATGTTTTAACATTATCAAAAGAAAGGTCTTGATTCCCCCCCTTGCTGATCAAAGGAGAAATAAAACTCCTGGTATAAGGCGAGTTTTGCCATGGACCCATCAGGCTTCCCCAGCCCACTTAAAAGAGTCTATTTCTCCTCTTTCCTATCCCCTCAGATGTGTGTGGTGTACATATGCACGGGTACTGACACATTCTTCTATGAAGTTGTGTAATGTAGTTCTTGTCATGAATATGACCTTAGCTTTTGAAATGGCGTTAAACATTCATTACTCACAAACTCCATGGACCAATATGTAACCTTGGTCTCTGATGTGTTATTACAGCATTTGGCTGAGACGTATTCCACTGAGATGAAGGAGGTGCGCGAGTTGTTGTCACAGGCCACATCAGCGCTGTTAGAGAAACGTATGAGGAACGCCGTCACACTATACACACAGGCCCTCACCATGCTCAGCGCACCTGTACAGAAGGTAAGGGATACATGGACAAAAGTAACATACTGTGTCACCTGTCTACAGAAGGTAAGGGATACATGGACAAAAGTAACATACTGTGTCACCTGTCTACAGAAGGTAAGGGATTCATGGACAAAAGTAACATACTGTGTCACCTGTCTACAGAAGGTAAGGGATTCATGGACAAAAGTAACATACTGTGTCACCTGTCTACAGAAGGTAAGGGATTCATGGACAAAAGTAACATACTGTGTCACCTGTCTACAGAAGGTAAGGGATACATGGACAAAAGTAACATACTGTGTCACCTGTCTAAAGCACAAAGCCTGTAGTTGACAAAAGTAACATACTGTGTCACCTGTCTAAAGCACAAAGCCTGTAGTTGACAAAAGTAACATACTGTGTCACCTGTCTAAAGCACAAAGCCTGTAGTTGACAAAAGTAACATACTTTGTCACCTGTCTAAAGCACAAATCCTGTAGTTAACAGTTCAATTGGGCTTAGATATCTGAAAAGTGTGGGTAATTTCTAGTTTGACATATGACATAAAAAGAGGGTGCATACGCTCATTGGGGTGTGTGCGCTTATGAATACAGTATATTAGCCTCATACTGGAGCCCAGTAGTCAGCCCTGTGTAGAGGCTCAAGTCAGACGACCAGTGCTGCCATCAAAGCCACCTCTGGTTCAACGGATCGTAACTGCATAATCAAGCTGGCCTCTTCATTATTATTGCAGGCGTTAGACTATCACAGTGACCAGGTCGCCATCGTGCTGTACGCCCTCGGTCAGTCCAATATCAACATTGGTGGTGAAAAGGTAAATATAATTAATAATCTACTTTTATATTGATGTAAAGAGAACCAAAGATATGGAAAAGTGGTACACTATAACTATGAAATAGATAAGAATATGAAATAACTACCAGATAGAAAATAATGAAAAGATTAGAATCAAAATGAAGAAATTACCCTGTAAGACAAATCGAGAGTGGAAGGAAAACCTACAAGGCACATCTAGGGGTAGATTTCCTGAGGTTTTAGTGCTGTTCCCCTCCAATATCCACCTACCCTCTTTCCATACTACAGCATAATAAGTTGGAAAGGGAAAAATTGAGTATTTCAATGTTGTACTGTGTACTCTAAGTAGGTAAAAAAAAAAACAAAGTTGAAAAGAAATGGCACGATAAAAAATCATCTTAATGTGTTTGTAAGACCTTGAAGAGGGACTAAAATATTTTAACATCTTATTGTGTACATTGTAGGACCTTGATGAGGGACGGAAACATTTTAACAACATCTTCAGCCGCTTCTCCGGCCTCGTTTTCCCTCTCGCCTACCTCGGGATCGGCCTCACATATTTCAAGTGGAACAGGTAAGTAAAACTAAAAACCATTCGCCTCACCATGGAGCGATTTTTGGTTTTCCTTCATGCCAGCGATCACACACGCAAAGCAGTGTTGGAGTAATGGCGTCATGAAAGCGACTTGAGTGGTTTGGAGTTACTGAAAAACAGCCCAAACCCAGAATACCTAAGTATTCACACTCTAAAAAGCCTCTCAAAAGAGAGTAACTATGTTTAAACATAAAATTGCACCAAATTCTTAATCCAAATGTCAAATTTACATTATAAAAATTTAAAAATTCTCACCCGTGAGGAACTCCTGCCTAACATCAAGTTGTGTGCAGGCGTTACTGCCGGAAGTCATGTGTCATGTCCCGGAGGGGCCCTCGGCATGAAGAGAGGTGCCGAAGGGGAATTCTGAATCAAATGAAGGCCACTCTAAAACCTAGTGAGCTGATATGAATTATTTTCTCACAGAAAGTTGAATCAAAACTTATATACATATATATATTTCTTTTTCAGGTTTAGGATGGCCATAGAACCTCTGTCTAAGGGGCTGCGTATCGCCAAGAACCACAACTTGGACACGGTGTATGCATGGCCCGAGTCTCGCACCTGTATAGAGGAGAGCAAGAAGGAAATACTTATTGTAAGTATGAGCAGTGTGGGCTTAAATCCCATTGTGGACAAATACAAATACAAATTAAAACTACATCTATAAGGCTGAAACTCAAAAATGAATAAATAAATATCTGTAAGGCAGAAAGTCAAAAATGAACATAGAAATAAATAGATAAATAATTTAAAGACAGTGCAGTAGGTTGCTGGACCAGTGAATTTATAACAGGGTTCCCACAGGTCCGGGAAAATCAGGGAAAATAGAGTTTGTGATTTTATTCAAGTCTCCCCTCAGGGCATTCAAGCATTATTTCCAAAGATTGCAGTTTGCTTTCTGAAAGTAAGGTTTTGATTTACTATTGATAACTTTTTGTAAAATTGGTATACATTTATTAGTTAATGTTGGTATTTCATATTCTGCTGCACTATAATTTGGTCAGGGAAAATAATTATTTTGGGTCAGGGAGAGTCAGGGAATTTCAATTTGTGGGAATCATGTATAAAGATAAAGAAGTATACTGTATCCATTCTGAAGAAGGTTTTCAAGTTCTGGCAGTGTGTGCTTATTTGAATAAAATTTATGTATGAGTCACATGCTATCCATCGGTTCCAGGAGCGTCTACAAGACCTACTGGCACAGAGTCAGTGGCCGCCTGCACCCTTAGCCACGTGTCGCTATAAGGAGTGTGGACATTACCAGGTGCAGATCTACATGTCAGACCCTGACTTTAGCGGTTATATAGAGATGACGTGTTTAGCGCAGTGTAAGATCGCTTACCATCAAGACTGCTGGAAGAAAACAAGATCTGCCTCGACTAAGGTCAGTGTGCATTTTATGATTTTACTGTACAATCAATTTATGTATACATATAATAATATATGATGAGATAAACAAGTAAGGAGACAAGAAATATATTTGAGGACAACTGGGGTAGAAACAGACACCTTATTTATTACTAAATAACACAAAGAGAAAATAAAAACCAAGCTATATCCCACCTGGGACCCATGAAAATATATGGCTACCTCTGTGGCCTGTGTGACTGAAAGAGAGGTTGACCCTAAGGGGTCAGGAGGTGGGACACCTGAACTCGCACAGTGACCAGTGAGGTCCCAGGTGGGAGTTACATGTACTAGTACCTCTGTCTAATATATAATTAACTCAAAGTGAGTTATAAGGAGACACCCTGGGGCCCTGCACTTTCAGTCATTTTGGTGGTGCGGATAAGTTTAAAAAAAGATGGAAATTTTGTATATAAGAGGCAGAATTACTTAATGAATTTGTAGTGCCATTAACGGAGGAGATGTAGGGGTCTTGCAGGAAAAGGTATTTCATTACAAAGTTTTGTAAATTTTGAGAAATTGTCAATATTGTACAGACTCAGTTGGTTGGCAGCCATAAGACACTTTTTGCCTCCAATGGTGAAGGTATATTATGTTGATCCATGTATCAACTTTCCCGCCTTTTTTGGCAATGTGCGATTAGCGCAGTTTTGGCGGAAGTTATAAGAATAGTGGCTTTGGTGGTGCGAATAACCTGGGTAAGTGAGTGCTGATGCAACAGGATGAGAGCCCATAACAGGCTTTTTACTTTTTGAGTTATCAGCAATTTACATTGCTGCATTATATTTATAATAAATGCACACATAGATTATAATACAAATATAAATCTTGGCATAAATGGGGCATCTTGTAAATAAGGCACATCCAGAGTTTAACATAAATGGTACATCTTGTAAATAAGGCACATCCAGAGTTTAACATAAATGGTACATCTTGTAAATAAGGCACATCCAGAGTTTAACATAAATGGTACACCTTGTAAATAAGGCACATCCAGAGTTTGACATAAATGGTACACCTTGTAAATAAGGCACATCCAGAGTTTGACATAAATGGTACATCTTGTAAATAAGGCGCATCAAGACTTGACATAAATAGTACATCTTGTAAATAAGGCACATCCAGAGTTTGACATAAATGGTGCACCTTGTAAATAAGGCACATCCAGAGTTTGACATAAATGGTACACCTTGTAAATAAGGCACATCCAGAGTTTAACATAAATGGTACACCTTGTTGGCCGAGAGACTTGTCTCCTCGGTCATATATACATCATGTAGAAGGGGGACAGCAGGTCATGTCAAAAACAGCCAAAAGCCCTCTACTATAGATCAGCTACTGAAATCAGTCAACCAAGACTGTAGTGTAGCAGCGTACCAGTACCAGTGTACCAGTGAATTGCTATTATTCCAGGTCATTCTGGGACGGGCTGATAGCTTCCACACCCACTCTAGGCGCCTCTAAGTACCTGTAGTCAATTGCTATTGTCCCAGGTCATCCAACAGCACCGCAGCTCTGTCCCCTAGAGTCTCTGAGTGTTTGTTCAATCACTTCATAATTAGATGTCTCTACTACGATCTCTCGGCCATTACATCTGTGATGTACAATTCACTCTTAATAATGTCCTCAACCAAGCGTGATCTCGTAAATAAGGCGCATCAAGAGTTTAACATAAATGGTACATCTTGTAAATAAGGCACATCCAGAGTTGGAGAGAATACAGTAAGACACACAAGGGGCTTAAGTCTGGTTGCTATGCCAACGGAGTAATCAGAATTGAGACCGTGCAGGCGCCTACTATCCCATGATGCATCAGTTCAGCACTCACTTCTTTTCAGGTTTAGATTCTTTGCCATGTAGAGGCCATGCATATATTAAGGTGGGCCCAAACTTTGCGCTGATTCTACAACTGTAGCCATTATCAACTAGAGGCTACTATGTCTTATATACAAGAATTTTAGAGTACCTCATTAAAGATATTTCTGCAACTTTGTTGATCTTTTGGATATAACATTTTTCAGCACACATTTGAATATATAAATCCATGATATACATCTTCACCTCCCTCATTACCATTGCTTGTATTTTCAGGAAATTCTTAATGGAAAATGTTTTACGCCAGATTGTCAATCTCCGCTCAAGAATATAATAACGTATGACCTTACGGGGGAACCTGGTGATGAGGTGAGTTTGTACAAAGTTTTAGTTTTGTGTCCTCAGAAAACGCTATATGTATTGCCTGTGTGGGTATTGAAATTCTTTTTGAAAAATGATTATAGGTATCAGTTATGTTTGTTAGGACCAGAAGAGAATAAATCTTAGTATTCAACAACTTACTTTTTACCTGAAAGTTTACTATGCATTCATTCCATTTTATTGAAACAGAAAGAAAATCAAATAACAAAAGAACCAGCTCCCAGAAAACCAAGTAAGAAAATGGCAGCGAGTAGGTGAGTGAATATAGCAACACAGGACAGTGCATCTACTTTGGATCATTATACATCAGTCACCATTGGAGGCAGTGGCACCTTGTGTCCTTCCCTTTACCCGCCATTATTTAGTAGCAGAGGAGTTTCGCTTATTACAACTGGATTTTTTTTAAGGATTCAGATGTAAATTTAAAATAATTTTTTAGCCGCACTGTGTGCTAATTACGTTGAGTAAGGTATACAACCTTTGCTCATGGCCTATCAGACAGCCCGCTAGTTAAGCCTGCTGTAGATGGAGCACTAAATACATGTAAAAAGAAATGTCAGGCCCCTCAAGGGGGAGCCAAAAGAAGTCTGGCGCACTCTTGTGAAAAAAAATGATCATTCCCTATAACATCTACTTTTCATGTTACAGTCAGTACACGTTGATGCGGCGGCAGCAGAAGAAGGAGCAGCGTAAACAGAAGCGGCATGAGGAGCGTCTGAGGCAGGCCGAGGCTGCTAACGTCGACAATCTGGTTAATGAGTTAGAGAAGGTAGCAGAGAAGGTGGAGACGGAGATCAAACCAGCGCCTGACCTGCGCACCTGTAACGTCATTATACACAAGAAGGACGACGACAATGCCGACAACAAGGTATGGTGTTAACAACTGATAAATACAGATACAATGCCATGTTTGTTGTAGTTCTTGTTGATAGCTTAGCACTGACACAAAGACATGACCTCTGTTAATGTCAGAAAAGGAATATGACCTTTACTGACCTCTCTGTTAGTGTTGGTGTAAAACATGACCTTGAACTGACCTCTGTTAGGGTTGGTGTAAAACATGACCTTGAACTGACCTCTGTTAGGGTTGGTGTAAAACATGACCTTGAACTGACCTCTGTTAGGGTTGGTGTAAAACATGACCTTGAACTGACCTCTGTTAGGGTTGGTGTAAAACATGACCTTGAACTGACCTCTGTTAGCAACAAACTTTATTTGACCTCTGTTGTAACTTAACAGTATTGACTCGTGTCTTTAAATCAATATTACAGAAGCACAAGAAGAAGCGTCGTGCACCCAAAGAGCCGCGGCCGGTGGTACGACTGGACCTGGTCCCTCCTGAACAGTCCTATGTATCCTCACACATAGAACCCGATATATCCAACATGCCAGCACTCGGCTCATTTGGAGGCCTTGACGACTTTGACGAGCTCTCAACGTGAGTAGAATTTAATTACCGTAAAACCTCACGTATAAGCTAGATGTATCATATAGATGGGAATTACATCATCTATGTCCTATAGCATTTAACCAACCTCAGGGTGCGTCTTACATGAGGGGATTTTATACGATAGAACAGTCCTAAAATAACCAAAATCTGACTTTAGATTCATCCTATAGGATTTGCCCTAACTCAGGGTAAGCCTATACGTGAGGATTTACGGTACTTCAATTAGTAATTTACGTTATTTATATGAGTTTTACGACCAATCTAATCCATAAGTGTCATGAAGATAAAAGAGTGTAATCATTACACAAAAAGAATATGTTGGAAGAGGCTGCCTATAAATGCAAATAATACCGTAAATTCTCTGATATAAGCGGCATCCCTCCTATAAGCCACGCCCCGACTTTTGAATAAGTTATAAGCCACACCTGAGGCTTGAAAAGTGACAATTTAGTACTTTTCTATAGTGTCAAATACCCCGTATAAGACGCACCCATGCTTTGGGCCAATCCTATAAGCCTAATTTTTATTTGGGTTCTGGTATAAGCCGTGCTTATACACGAGAATTTAAGGTACATGTTAATTGTATGTACTTTTGCTGCAGGTTCCCACCCATGGAGACGCCCAATCCCTTCCCCTTCGCCATCCCACCCCAGATTGCCGCCCAGGTGGCCTACCTGGACGAGGTCTCGTCTCAGTCTCGTACTTCATCTGTGTCTGTGCCATCAAGATCCGAGTCACCCGCCGTTAGTGAAACTACAGAACGGGAAAAGGAGATTGACGACCAAAATAACAGGACCGCCATCAGAGAGAGTATCTTCCAGTAAGTTACTGTGTGCTATTGTTTCCCTACTCACCCCCCCCCCCCCCCCCCCCGATGTGCATGTACTACTACCTCCAACCCCTACCCCTACCCGGGCTTCGCTAGCCCACTTAAAAGGGTCTGTATCTCCTCTTTCCTATCCCCTCAGATGTGTGTGGTGCACATATGCACGGGCACTGACACATTCCTGTAAAATTGCGTAATGTAGTTTTCTCGCCATGAATATGACCTTAGCTGTCGAAGTGGCGTTAAACAGCTATTACTCACTCACTCACTCCAACCTCTACCCTGTATTGTCAACGATAGGATGGCCACTTGTGACTGAGAGTGTCTCCATAACATCATAATTTCTAGTAAGCCATTATGTAGCCATAACGTACTGCTCCCCCCGCTCACACCCGACCTTATATAGATAAATTATAGAACCACATGTACAATACTGTGTTTTCTACCTTAAAGTCTTGATGTACATTCCTCCTCTGTGTGTACCTTAACAGTGCCGCCCTCCGTGAGAGTGTATTTCAGTAAGTGACGCTAGGCTAAACAACCCTAGGGCCACACCAAATAAAGAAATTGGTCTATGGATTTTCATTTTGAGAATATGGTGCGGGAGGGCGAAATTTTTATTTTTATTTTCTAGAAATTAATTATTGTCTATGGAGTCTGAACATCATAAATATGGAGAGGGCGATTTTTTTTCTTTTTTTTTTTGCCATTGCATATTTATGCCTATCCAATGAGGGGTCTGCCATTCCTGTACCTTTATTATAAATCATATATTTATTGCTTGATCAAAAAAAAAAAAAAAATGAAAATGAAAATCCCTGCAAATGAGGCGGGCAGAATCCATAGACATGTTATTTTTCAAATAAAAATTAAATTTTAATTTCTGAAAAACAGGGGCGGGAAATCCATAGACCAATCTTTTAATTTGGTGTGGCCTAGTCTAAGACTTACAGAGAAGATCACGATATATAAAACATTGTTCAGTTCAATAACCTAGGTTAATGAGACGTCTAACATCGTTCTGTTGAGGTCCGTTCTAAAGCTACTGCAGAGATGGGAGTGTTCAGGGTTTTCCTTGATTTCAGGTGTTCATGTTCCTAAGACCTGTACAATTCTACATTTATGGGATTTCTCTGTTCAGTCACTCCCATCTCTGCTTCTGTTAAAACTGTGTTAACATTTAAGCTGTAGAAGTTCTGACTTTTATTTCCCAATAATGTGATCAACCAATAATGTGGAAGGCTCTTTATGCTAAAGAAGGGCACCGAGAATATCTAAAATCATGAAATTATGTATATGCATAGTTTTATGGTAAGCATACAACGCAATGATACAGATTTAGGCGTATTATCATAATAAATGAAATGTGAGAATTCCATTGTAGATCATTTTCATTCTGCCATACCTAATATGTGTTTTATCTTTCTTCTATTGTAGATTATTTAAAGGTATCCTACAGGAGAATGGACCGCTACAAATAGACGACCCCAGAATAACATCCCACTTAGCGGACTTCCCACCTGAGACGATGGGTATTATAGACAACGAGGGCGGCATCGGCAGCTTCCTAAAGAAATCTGTCTTATTTACTGTGGTATGTGTGTCATTACCATAAACCCCCCTGTTGGCTAAGTTGGGAAAATTTCAAAAGCCGAACTTTGGGCTGAATTTACAGGGATGGAACCTTTCAGGGATTTCCCAAAATCCTATACATTCATAAACAAAATCAATATTAAGATGGGTTCATATTGAGCCTCAGCGACTTTCATCCCTGAATTTAAACAGTCTATAATCTATAATGATAAAATGACGCTCATAAGTCAAGGGCAGACAAAAAGATTCAGTTCGAACATTAATTGTAACGTTTAACTTTTTTTATTACACAAAGTTGAATAACGAATTAAGTTTAGATCTATCACCATACATGATATGTTTTCCCTAACATTGATCCAGTAAATAGAATGAGTCCATGATAAATGACTAATAGCCTTCCTCTTTGTTCATACTTGCAGGTTGATGACATAGTCGGCTTATTAAAGCACAGAACTAAGATACTAAAGGAGGTTGCCAAAAATAAAGCACAGGCACGTAAAACTGCCGCCAATGGAGAGCGCAGATATAAAAAGGTGACACTAGAAGTTATACCTGCATTCAGTAAAATACCAGCTACCCCTGTGGTACCTAAACCCGGTGTAAGTACAACAGGGACCAGTGTAAGTAGCACAGGGACCAGTGTAGAACTGGCCGCCTCTAGGTCGGCTAGCTCTATAGACGTAGAGAGTGACCGGGAGAGTATAGCATCATCAGACACAGGTACAAGTGAGTCGGTAGAACTGACGTCCAATTCATCCCGCACCTCGGCTGGCAAGAACAAGGTTTCAGGTTTGGTGTCGGCGCCAGGTCTCCCCGTGAAGTCAACGTCATGGCAACGTCCGAGCACGTCTCCTGATGATTTAACATACAACGTAAGTAGATGCCTTCACATGTTGTACACGTTGTGTAAAAAGAAAAACCTACGTATTAAAGCAGCTCTCGCATATAAGATTAAGTCAGAAAACTGCAGATATTAGATCTTCAGTCGCTTAGTTTGACTTATGGCGCTCTAGTGTCAGTTCAAGGTTTGTTTGTCTGTGTGTGTGGAGTTGTGACAAGTCCGCAATGATACACACACAAGTAAAACCCACCTTTGCAGAAATTTGAACGAGTCAGCTGAAATAGCGTTGTCTTATGGCGTGGTTGGTGTTATGTTTGTAGCCCCACGACGTGGAGCCAAGACCCGCTGACACTGTGTCCCAAACTGACACAGCTATGACACTGTCTAAGGTAGAATACATAAATTTGGATTAGGAAGAAAAGAAGCATGCTTGCCCTTAGTTACATATATCACTGCCGGGGATGTGGCTTATAGGAGGGTACGGCTAATACGAGTGAATTTATGGTATATCACTGCATGGTTTATAGAGCGTGTCAAACCTCATATATAAGACTCAATGGAAAACCTGGTAGTCACACCTGACATGGCCCACTTTTCTGCAGGTCTTGGTACTAATTTACTTTAAATTAATTAAAGGCAGCATGTTTCTGCACATTTCGAGTCGTGAAGTATTGACTACAACATTTTAGTGGCATGCATGCACTTCTACTACCCAAAGTGTCTACAACATTTACCCTAAGACATATACCTCAAAGGATAGGACCAGTTGATTTACTAATTAGCATGCGTCAATGAATTAGCGCAAAGTGATTAATAAATTATCGGACAAGTACTTATCTTACAATAAACCCACCCTTCCTAAGAGCATGATCCACATTTGGCTTAGCTTGTAAAAACGAAAATACAAATTTAAGTCTTGAATGTTTTGAAACGCGTTGACCATTAAAACCCTGTGTATATGTCGCACTGCGAGTTGCTGGCATTGCTAGAAGCTGCTTTTTTTGTTCTGAATAGGTCATTCCTTTCTATAGTCTATACATGTATATGTAAGACAAAATGTATAAGCCGCACCCTGAGTTCAGTGTGATCTATATAGTCACAATAGGAGGCTAAAGAGGTCAATAAGGATTAACTTTCATATGACATTTTACAGCAATATTATATAGATACAAAATCAAGTTTCTTTAATTGAATCCAAATACTTGAAATAAAGCATTTAAATACCTTCTATATATACAGCCAACACCAGTAGACGTGGAGGTGATAAACCAGTACCGTCTAGGCGCTAACCGTCTACAGACGGCCGTGGAGTTGGGACGTCTGGCATTTAGAGTCAATATGAGGCTGGGTGTGGAGGTGCGCTTCCTGTACGGGTGGAAGCTTACAGCAGGACTAGAGAAGGTGGACGTGGGAACCAGTCAACAGGCCGCCACGCTACTCAAGGTAATGTGACATGTATATGACCAGCGGGTTCATCTGAATTTGTGTAATGTAGTTTTCTCGCTATGATTATGACCTTAGCTGTCGGAATGGCATTATTACTCACTCATAAGCAGGGCAGACACTAACATTTCGCCAGCAGTATAGTATGTATATGTAAATTCAAATATTCTACTGGCTATGAGGCCAATTTCAAAAGAAATCTAGAAAACAATCTCATTGGTTTTTCTTTACACATACAGGAAGGAATACAGAGTGTGACGTCATCCACGTCCATGGTGTACAACACTAATTGTGCTGAGGTCTACTTCTTACATAGTTCTACTTTATACATGTTATCACATTGGTTCCTTATACAGGAAGGCATCCAGAGTGTGACGTCATCCACGTCCATGGTGTACAACACTAATTGTGCTGAGGTCTACTTCTTACATAGCTCTACTTTATACATGTTATCTCATTGGTTCCTTATACAGGAAGGCATCCAGAGTGTGACATCATCCACGTCCATGGTGTACAACACTAACGGTGCTGAGGTCTACTTCTTACATAGTTCTACTTTATACATGTTATCTCATCGGTTCCTTATACAGGAAGGCATCCAGAGTGTGACATCATCCACGTCCATGGTGTACAACACTAACGGTGCTGAGGTCTACTTCTTACATAGTTCTACTTTATACATGTTATCTCATTGGTTCCTTATACAGGAAGGCATCCAGAGTGTGACGTCATCCACGTCCATGGTGTACAACACTAACGGTGCTGAGGTCTACTTCTTTGGTACGGGACAGAACTCTGTGGACGGAGAGTATGGTCAGTGGGTACGTGAAAATTTTCATTTTCGTGTCTTAGATTTAGATCTGGTTAAAATGATGAATTTCTGAATTATGATATATAAAAAGAAGCACATTTATGTTTTTACAAAAAATAAGATGACTGGCCTGGAAGTAGGGCTAGAATCCTGGTACCATTAATATATTCAATAGGTTATGGGCCCAGAGGTAGGCTACAATTATGGTATCATTGTGTAATATATTTAACATGCGACAGGCCTTGAGGTGGCCTCAATCATGGTATCACATCATTGTGTGATATATTTAATAGGTTATGGGCCCAGAGAGAGGCTACAATTATGGTATCATTGTGTAATATATTTAACATATGACAGGCCTTGAGGTGGCCTCAATCACGGTATCACATCTTGTGATATATTTAATAGGTTATGGGCCCAGAGGTAGGCTACAATTACAGGATCATTGTGTGATATATTTAACAGATGACAGGCCCAGAGGTAGACTACAATCATGGTATCATTGTGTGATATATTTAATAGGTTATGGGCCCAGAGGTAGGCTACAGTCAGAGTATAATTGTGTGGTATATTTAACAGGTGACAGGCCCAGAGGTAGACTACAATCATGGTATCATTGTGTGATATATTTAATAGGTTATGGGCCCAGAGGTAGGCTACAGTCAGAGTATAATTGTGTGGTATATTTAACAGGTGACAGGCCCAGAGGTAGACTACAATCATGGTATCATAGTGTGATATATTTAATAGGTTATGGGCCCAGAGGTAGGCTACAGTCAGAGTATAATTGTGTGGTATATTTAACAGGTGACAGGCCCTGAAGTAGGCTTCAATCACGGTATCATCATAGCCCTGGCCCTGGACCATGTGGACATGTCAACTGTCAATCTGCAGACCCTGGACCACTCTGCAGACACTCTGCTCGCTGTGAAGGCAGCCGCTGAAACAATCCGCAACATTAAGGACCGCTTTAAGGCCAGCATGGAGATTAAGAATGTAAGACCTTTATATCTTAACTTGTTCATTGGTCCTATTTACATAAGAAATAAATTGTGAAAAAATTCTTCTCTTTTGTCAGCATTAAGAAAGCCCATAGGACTAGAAACAAAAAAGGGATTTAGATGTTACAAGATTTGATACTCCTTTTAGAGGCTAAATATCTCAGTCATGAAATTTTAAGTTTGTAATTTTAGTAAATGAATTTTGAAATTCTATCTTCAAATTCAACAATATTATTCTAAACAGAAAATTTGACATTTTCTATTGGCAGGCTCTCCAGCCCATATTCACCACCATAGGACGACGTATCGCTGCAGATGACCCTGAGACTTTGTCCCTCCTTGTACCTACAAATGTCCCTAAACCTCCCCCCGGTCTGTCCCTTAACACGTCCCTCCTCCCGCCCCCCAGTACTGCCTCCCCCCTCCTTAACTCCCCCATAGGCCGCCCGCCCAGTGCCACCAGCAGTCCCCGCAGTGCCGCCAGTCCCGCCCCTAACACCCCCACCCATAACACTACTAACCCCCCTACTATACCCCCTACTATGGGATCACCATTTGGTTTTGTATCAGCTACTATCCCGCCATCTGGTAGCACTACGACCATACCACCGCCCGGGTTAGCTAACTCCTCATCTGCCTCATCTAGTCTCACCTCCACTACCCCACTGTCTATGGGTGGTATCCCCTCGTCTGGTTTGTCCTCTACATCTTCAGCAGCAGCTTCATCTGTCTATGCATCCTTCATGAATGCGTCGTTCTTAAATACCTCTGCACCGTCTGCCACCACAACTAGTACCACCGGAACACCCTCTCTCTTCTCCATGTAAGTTGTTTTTCCAGTGTTTTATTAGGTTAAATTTGATAAAGTTGCTTTGTTAGTGTTTCAAAACCCATCCTGTGCTTTTTTTGCAGATAAGACCCACAATAACTTTCTAGTACATTTCATTTGTCTCTGGCCGTTGGGAGAATTGACCCCCCAAAATCAGTTGTTTTTTTTTTACCCCTGGCCGCACAGGGGCACAGGACGGGTGTGTGTGTTGGGGGGGGTGTTACTTGTTACTATATACTGTGGTTGTAGATTACAGGGGTGTGAAAGCTCCGCGGAAACGCGGAATTCCACGGTTTTGATGCTCACAGGCATCATTCCTGAGACCTGTGCAAATCCACTGAGAAAATGAATTACCACTTATATGGGGGGGGGGGGGTCCTTAGAATATTTTCCAATGTTATGATCTGTTGTCATCCAAAACCAGAAATTTGATTATCCCAGTGGTAGTTCTTAGCCTGCCTGTACAAGAGAAGATAGCATGTGTCCAATTGACTATTTAAATGACCTTTATATAATGTTAAAATGTTAACTGGAAATCATTGTGAAGTAGCTTCAGAGGAAATGGATTTTAGGATTTCACACCCCTGAGATTATTTCACGCTGTACATATTTTCGCGGATTTCACGGAAGTGTAAAATCCGTGAATTAATGTCCATAGTGAATATATCTATCATATAGAAGAGCAATAGCTAATTTTGAAAATCTGTGAATTCAAATACACATGAAATAGGGCCTTTTATCAATTCCGTGAAAATTTATACCAGTGAAAATATCTACGACCACAGTATCGTATTGTTACTTACAGAAGTACATCAACCCCGGGTACAGGACTGGGCTCCATCTGGGGTAGCAGTCTCAGTACGGGAGCGCAGGCTGGGTTCCCATCCACTCTGTATGGGTTTAATGACCCCCTGACAGCCGCAGCCAAGGAACGGGAACAGCAGGAACAGGCACTGCAGGTTGCAAAGAAACAGGTCAGTTTGGTACCTCTATAATACTATGATACATAGATCACAATGTATGTCAGGTTAGTTATGGATATATATGATTTTTGGGACCTCTATAAGACTATGATACATAGAGTACAATGTATGTCAGGTTAGTTATGGATCTATATGATTTTTGGGACCTCTATAAGACTATGATACATAGAGTACAATGTGTGTCAGGTTAGTTATGGATATATATGATTTTTGGGACCTCTATAAGACTATGATACATAGAGTACAATGTATGTCAGGTTAGTTATGGATATATATGATTTAGTATTAAACCTCTCAGAAATTGATCAGGCAATTTGGGTTTTAAATCATAATATCCCCCTTAGAAATTTGTCAGGTGTCTTCTTGCTTTAAACATAGAATATTGTACTTCACAGAAACAAGTCGGAGAAATTCTTAGCATCTTAAATAAAATGCTTTATCAGCACTAGATATTTTGACTTTTACTGTGATATGTCATGTATACATGGTATGGTAATGCTTGCTTGCTTTATGGGCAGTATTATCATATTGCTGTATACACCAGGTATTACAATAGCGTCCCTAACATGCCACAATGTGACCGCTAGAAACAGCTCCATCTATCTTAGAATGTCTCTCTTCACATTTATATAAGCATACATGCAAACTCCTCAGTTTTCTCAGTTCTTCTATGATCTGTAACTAAGGGTCCATCTTGTGATTCACCATGATCCAATGAGATATTATTTTATCACTTTTTCTGATACAAGGGTATCAGGCATCCAGAAAAAAACACCAGAATGCACCATGGGACTTCTCAAAATTAAAAAAATTTCTGGGGAGACCCCCGACACCCCAATTTTTACTGTTTAATCGCACTTCCAAGGAAAAGTCTCATCACTTTTTAGGGCTCTTTTCTTTTTCTTGGCCAGAGTTTGCATAAGCAGGGGTGTGAAATTTCCACAGAAACGCGGAATTCCGCGTTTTTGATGCTCACATGGACCATTTCTGAGAACAGTGCAAATCCACTGAGAAAACGAATTACCATTTACTGAGGGTCTTCAAATTTTCCCAATGTTAGATCTAATGTCAACCCAAATGGAGGTAGATAAGTATGCTAATGGTAAATTGTGGCCTCAATGTACAATAGAGACTGATATAATATAGCCAATTGAATAATTAAATCACTTTTATCTTATGTAATAATTTCAACTAGAAATTCTTGCAAGGTGGTATAATGCGCTTCAGAGGAACCTGGTTTCGGGATTTCACACCCCTGATAAGGTAAATGTAACGTATGTTGCAGGCTAAGGAGTATTCCCAGATGGTAGAAACTCTACAACTGACACTGAGTAAACTGAGCGACCAGCTGACAACCGTAACAGCCGACTGTGCCGCACACAAGAAGCAGGTATCCCTACAGGCCGACAAACTCAAGGTAAATTTAATAAATACCTTATTCTGAATAACAGCACTGGTGCTCATAAGCGCCCTGGTGCTTAGAGAATTTCTGAATAACAACCCTGGTGCTTAGAGAATTTCTGAATAACAACCCTGGTGCAGAATTTCTGAATAACAACCCTGGTGCTTAGAGAATTTCTTAGTAACAACCCTGGTGCTTAGAGAATTTCTGAGTAACAACCCTGGTGCTTAGAGAATTTCTGAGTAATAACCATGGTGCAGAATTTCTGAATAACAACCATGGTGCAGAATTTCTGAATAATAACCATGGTGCTTAGATAGATTTGGAAAGTCCATAACCCCCTGCCTCTTTCCAAGACATGGGCTTATTCAAGGTCAATGTTTAGTGCTTAATGTATAGCATGACCCTCATAACCCCAGTGCATACAAAAGACCAGCACTTATTGAAAACTCAGTGGTTAAACACAAGATGCAGTATAGCAGTGTTATAGTATGTCCATGTAGTAAGAACAAATCAAAGTAATACAAGTGTAAGAGTTTGTGGCCTTACGGACCTGGGGGGTTCGGGTCTTACGATTCGGAAAGAAAGAGTAAGACAGTATTCCAAGTGTATGCCAACGGTTAGGTTTATTACTTAATGCACACTCACGGCTGCCGAATGATATCAAAGAGGCAGCTAATATTAAAAGGCAGTGGTTTACATAGTGTGGAGGCCAGAAGGGCCTCTGACGTAGCGGCTGAGCCCTGGGCTTTATATACGGACCCAGGTGTTCGTCGTCAGATGTCCCCACAGACCCGGATCGGTGCTGCCACCTATCCGGAACCTGAGGAACGTCCGACAACTCGACTCACCCGCCACGTCAGACGGTACCCAACTCCTATGGTTTAGTAAAGTGTACCTCTACACCACTCCCCCAGACATTTAGGAGGGTGTTATACATATAATATTACTAGGATAACATTTCTACATGTCTAAACCTTTAGTAATAGAGGTACAACCATAGGTATAACATTAACACTAAATAAATTGTGAACCAGATGTCATATATATATATTCGATAGTGAAATTTAGTTACATATAACGATTAGGATGTTGAAATATTATACGAATTACTTGAAGAAGAGACAGTTATGTGAAACGGAACTGTCTATTTAATTATTATACCACATAATATTGTATTATATTTCAGGTATAATTAATAAGACAAGTAATATGAATCGTATACATGTGACGATGACAGCTATATGTAACGGAACTGTCGATAATAAAACATATCACAAAATAACATCCGTATGTGTGTTTGTAGTCATTGACACCACATTTGAATATGTAGTCTTAAAGAAGACTGTTATAGTAACATCACTATCTAATGACATGTCGTATATTAATATTATACGAATCCGTTAAGGATTCCGTGAGTAGTACGAATAGGATTATTTATAACATACACTTGAAAAAAAAAAAAAAAAAACATCACGGTGTGGTAATGAATATAATAATATATTATCACCGTGTACCTAATAACTTTTATAGCACCAGATCATTATACTTATTATATAATTTGTCTCGCAGGACAATAATATGTGTTATCTGGTGAAGTTTAACGGATCTTATAATATAAATACTAATAGTGATTAGAGATCCGTATCAGGAAATGTCCATGTACCCGTATTATAATATGTATCTAGTGGATATGTACATACATATAATATTATAGAAAAATAGAAATATGACATTATATACAATATACAGGAGTTATAAATGCTGCTGGAGTCTTCTGCTGTATCCTCCGGGTACTAGTAGGTAGGTGTGGTCAGCTAACCACGGGATGGACGTGCTAAAGTTTATATTTTCCTTATATTGAGTGAACACGGTAGTTGATTTGGGGCAGCTACCCACAATCCTCTAGTAGTGCTAAAGTTTATAGTATATCCGAATGGTGTAGATTTGTAGAATATTAGTCCGGATGTGTCAACTGTGTAGAGAACGTAATCCTTTTTAAGTTTTAGTTGACATAAGTAAAATAATAGTCCGATATAGGTTGATCCGGAAGTAATAGTAGTAGAGATATAAGTCCATTCGGGAGTACAGATGAGTTGTAGAGGTAAATCGTAAAGTCCATCCTAGTAATTGGTTAGCACGGGTAACAGCAGGAGTCTGGAACTGGCATCCGGATGCGTCTCACAGCAGCAAGTCTACTATCGGATTGTTCATAGATGAAATTATAAATCCGAATAGGCTATTCAGGGTGTAATGAATGTTATACAACCTGAATAATAGACTGGTCAAAGGAACCCGGAACACATAGCATAGGTGTTCATGCACTAGAAAAAGCATTTGCAGACCTATAGGGTTCCGCAAAGACTATATCTGGTCATTTGGTGTTTGGAAAAAAATTATGGAAGAAATAACCCTAGCATGCTTTAAACGGATTTCTTAGCATGCTTCTTCTTCAGAAGAGCTAAAGCCGACTCGGGAGTGCCGTCCCACTCGTCCAAGTCGACTCCGAACACCCTCATGAACTTAGTGTTCAGGTTGGTGTTCCGAGTGATCTCCTCCTTTACACGTTTTTCCAACACGTGTACATCCATAGCTGCTTTTTCTTGAGCAGCTGAGGCAGCCTCCTCCTGGGCCTTTACATCGTCCCGGATGAGAGTCTCGAGACGTTGCTTTTCAGCGTCGCCCACCTGTTTCATACACAACAGGGTTTCGTTTAGGAGACCCTGATGAAACTCGATCGCTTTCTCACGAACGGTCTTCTCCCAATGGGTGTAGATGGCCTTCTGGACATCTGCCTCCCCTTGGCGAGACTTCTCAAACCAAACTTCCGCATTACCAGTTTTAATGGTAATGGCGTCCTTCGGTTTCTCAGGTGCCGCGACAGCCTTGGGAGGAGTCGAGGCGGCCTGTGGACCACTTCCGGGTTTAGGACTTCCGGACACACCTGTCGTTGGTACACAGAAGGCAGGTGGTATATTCTGTTTAAGTCCCATTTGCAGGTACATGTTTAACTGCTCCTGGGTAAAAGTAACTGGTGGGGCGGCTGGAGCGGATGCAGATCCGGCGGCAGCAGATGCGGTGGTCTTCTTTGGCATAAGGCGACCATCCTTTCCTACCACCAAGGTCTGGCTCTCAGGTCCAGGTCCCTGGTTTAAGGACGGAAAGTTTCGAGAACTCACTTTCCCAGGTTTAGATACGGCTCCAGCGTATCCGGCAGGTTCAGGCTTCTTGAACACCGGAGTGCCCTGAGCCTGTTCTGCGGGGTGCCTTGTCAGAGGGGACCTGGAACGGTCCTCTGCTCTGACCTTTGGTTTTGTTGTGCTCTGACCATTACCGTTGCCGCCACGGTTCTGGTCTCTCCTGCTCCTTTCACGAGCTCTCTTTGCATCCTTTCCGGATTCCTCGCACTTCTGCCAGAGAGACTCGTGCATGTCCAATTTACCCTTTCCAGGAGTCAGGACTATCTTTGCTCGGAGTTTCGAATCCTTGGTCTTCGGAACTTCGCAGAGGACTTGGTCCCCTGGTCGGATCTTAGACCAAGCATCCTCGCTCAGGCTATCGAACTCCTTCATGAGTTCCTGATGAAGCTCCATGATGCGCTTCCGGGCCCCGTCCAAACCTTCTGCGTGGCATTTCTTCTGGTGTCTAGCCAGATCACTACGTCGGTTGTATTGCACCTTCGTAGTACACTTCTTGCCCTTCTTACCATAACTCGGATCACAAATGTAAACCGGGTGATGGTGGAAGTGGGCCTCTACCAGATGCCTTTGGAACCGGGCTGGAGTACTCCAGGTCCGGATCGAGACATCACTCGCATCCTGGCAGATAGAGAAGGGACAGGACTTTTGATCGTCACCGTACCACTTCTCTAAAGCCCAACGCAGCTTCCTCCTCTGGGTATAAGTGTAATACCCTTCGGTGTGGTTTAGCATAAGCCACATCTTTCGATAGGCTTTGCTCGGATTGGGGTCCTCGTCCGAAAGGCGCATCCAATCTTCATCATCCGACTCATCGTTCTTATTGATTGAGTCTGGACAGGCATAGAGGGTAGAGCCGTCCTTCTTAACTCCGTACGCACAGTCGGAGAAACACGTCGGGATCCGGGTTTTGAATCCGGATTTGGCGTTAGCCCAACGTTCGGCCTCGGTTTGAGTTGATGGAGTGGCCTTCTCATCATACTCAACCGAGGATTCGTGCACCGACTCCTCGTCAGACGACTCAACCTCCATGGCAGTACTACCAGTGGTTGAGGTGCTGGGTTTCGGCTCGGCTCTCGCAGAATCCGGGAGATTCTTGAGCTTCCGAGCAGCGGATCGTCGGTTCTTACTGACCTTCCAGTCTTCCTCCGGTTCCTGGGTTCCGGATGTGCTGGAGGTCGTGGCTTCTACTGGAGTAGTAGTGCTGCCGGTAGCTGATGTAGCACTGGCGGAGCTTCTGGTGGCAAGCTTCAGGTCGGGGATAGGAGGTGCGGGTGCTTCCGCGGCCCTCTTAGCCTCTTCCTGTGCCTCCTGTTCGGCAGTCATGCGGCGGACAATAACCGTCCGAAGGGCTGCAGCTCGGTCCAATCCGATTAGTGAATTGTTCTGGACATCCACCAATTCCTGTTCGGTTATGTAGTAACCGTCGTCCCACTGCTCGAAGTTAGCAGCGGCCTCCCGGAATTCCTTAGTGGTCCGGCACGGCGTCCGGATAGCACTAGGGCGTGGGTAGGTCTGGCCATCGGTATCCCAGACACAGCCTACCCAGTTAATGTTCGTAGCCTTGACGTTCCACAGGGACTTGTCAGGCTTCGGATACGCTCCGAGCTCGAAGGCTCGGTTAGCTGCGTACACGGTTTCACGGAAACCGGCGTCCACCATAAGTCCCCGTTGGAACCACGGCCAGTCTCGAAGCCACTCGGGAGGCATCCTGGTTAGCTGTTCGGGAGCCATGACGCCCTCGATAGCTATCCTGACTTTCGGGTCCATCCTGACTGGTGTCCCGTCTGCGTAGGTCACTTGTGCCTGCAGTTCCGGGTGGACATACAGGTAGCGACCATCATAACTAGCTGGAAAAGGCTCCGCCACTGCTGGCTTCCACTCATCCTTCTGTCCGTCGACTTGGGTAGTTTCGGACTCTGTCGCTGCGGGTTCAGCACTCGCAGTCGCTCCGGATCCCTCTGCTGGGAGTGGAGATAGCAGTTTCTCTGGCTCATTGAGTGAGAATGAAGCCAGCTTCTCCTCGAACGAGCGATCCGTGGGTTCCTCCACGTCCATCATCTCGCTCTCTTCCTGTGTAACAGGCGACAAAGCTTCCGGAAAAGCTTCTGCGGACGGAGTCAGCTTATCCGGGTCACCGGATAGCTTGGCTGCAGCTACGGATTCCTCAGCCATGACTGGGGAATCGACCACGGGAGTAAACTACTCCTTTTTCCGGCTTTTACGGCGCCGGGGCCGGCACAAACGGAGTCTGTCTACCAGGAGACAGACTCTGGAGGAGCAGCGGGGGGTTTGCTTAGCCGGTAAAATCCAAGAAGGGAGCGAGCTCGACCGTCTTGAACGTTACCGAAAACAAATATGGCGACAGGCCAGCTTTCGTGACGTCATTTCCCCGCGGTCCGCGAGGTCACGAGAGGTCAGCCGAGACTGGACACGGTGACGTCATGCGGAAACGCACGTGCTACAGGCGGTACATCAACAAACTGATTGTTTTTTAGGTAATTATCGCTCACCCCGATGACTCGACTGGGGATTTAAGTGGAGATTATGGAAAGCTTAAGCAAATCCACCGGATTATCCGTCCACTACCCATTGGTACATCATGCGGGGGCGACAAATAAGCCTTTAGGGTCAGTTGTCATCCGTTCCTCTAAATGTAAACATTACACTCGTTGTGTATACAGGTTAGGTCACTGCAGTCCTCTGGGCAATTCGGGGGCTGCGGCGCACGTATCTCCCCTTCTCGGATAGTTCTTTATCGGACCTGACAGTCTGAAGAGCTTTCTCTAGGTGCTTCTTAGCCTTAGAAACACCTTTCCTCTTCTTTTTGTCTTCACCTGCCGAGACTTTTTTAACTCCCCCACGCTTAATCGGTGTTGGCGTGGGTGTTACTGATTCGGAACACTTTTTGGGTCTACCTTGACCACGCTTCACTGTAGTGTTCTTTACCTGGTCTATTATGCGATTCTGATTCAGGATCCTTTCGGAACCTTCACCATACATTTCTGTGGAGGTCTCCCTCCCAGACCATCTCCTTAACCTAGCCACATTTGACTTATAGAGTCGACCAAGGTCAGATTTAATAATTACGGTACAATCACTGATAATTTGTGTTATAGTAAAGGGACCGTCCCAATTAGACGCTAATTTTATGTGTCTAAGTGGTTCATGTAATCTAAGGACTCTGTCTCCGGATTGGAATTTCCGATGTTTTAGATCGGTATCGTATCCTACTTTCTGCCATTTGGCACTTTTCTCCAAATCAATTCGGACAGACTCATATGCTTTTCTAAATCTGTCTCTTAAACATTCCACAAAAACTACATGGCAAGGTAGTTCAGGGTCCATTCCTACGACTCCAAAAACTAGGTCAGCAGGCATTATCAAATCCTCTCCGAATACTAAAAGGTTCGGAGAACAATTTGTACTTGAATGTACTGTACTATTATAAGCATGTGTCACAAAATGACATTGCTCATCCCAGTCATCCATATGTTCATTAACGAGTGACTTTAGGACTTGGATGAGGGTTCTATTGAACCTTTCCACTAATCCGTCGCTTTGTGGTCTATACGGATTGGTTCTAGTCTTGCAAATAGCCAAGTATTCGCACATACCCTGCCAGAGATTTGATTCGAACTCTCTGCCTTGGTCACTGTGTAACATTAATGGTACACCGAAGCTTAGTACCCAACCTTTTACAAAAGCTTCGGCGCAAGTAATTGCTTTGTGATCCGGTAGTGGAAATACTTTAGTGTATTTCGTATAATAATCACACACTACCATCATACAGGTATTATCATTAGCGGTTGTATTAAATCCACTAATAATATCTACCCCGATTCTTGCGAATCTAACTCCGAAAAGTTCTTGGGATAGGGGAAGTTTGCCCATCCCGGGTCCGGGTTTGTTTTTACAACAATCCGGACAGGTGGTTATCCATCTTTGCAAGTCCCGTGTCATGCCAGGCCAATAGTATTTCTTGGAAAGTCGTGCTAGCGAGCGTTTCCTTCCGAAATGACCACTGGTCCGATGTCCATGACAAAAGTACATAATGTCATGTCTCATGGCATGTGGTATCACCACTTGCATGATTCTATCACCATTATTACATGGCTTCCAACGGTATAACACGCCTTTCCGGACTTCAAGCTCTGTCCATTGAGCAAGAAACCTTCTCATTTCTCGATTTTCCAGAGAGACCTCTGGTCTAACTGGACGTATACCCTTTGGTACTAATTGCAGTAGCTGTGCAGTTATCGAGTCAGCTTCCTGGAAATGTCGTATGTGATCCATAGACCAATCCAGTATACTGGCAACTAGGGGTACGAATGGTCTTCGAATCCCTGCTAACACTGCCTTATGAGCTCCACAATCAGTACAATCCGGATTATCACATTTCCGGATTGGTATTCGAGACAAAGCATCAGCATTTAAATGCTTAACTCCGGGTCTATGCTGAATCTGTTGATGTTCAAGCCCATATTCGGATAAATGGGCTAGCCATCGGCCTAACATGCCTTCAGCATCTCGGAAGTTCAGTAGCCACCTTAAAGAGGAATGATCCGTACGCAGAGTAAAGTTCGTTCCCCATAGAAAATGTTTGAACTTCTTGGTATATACGACTACTGCTAACAACTCTCTTTTGGTTGTGCAGTAATTGCGCTGGGTCTTGCTCAGTGTATTGCTGGCAAAGGCAATTGGCACTTCTCTCCCATTTTGGACTTGCGAGAGAGCTGCACCAATGCTATCATTACTAGCATCAGTATCCAGTATGAAATGATCCGTCTCATTCGGATATTGCAATACGGGAGTACTCGTGAACAGGTCTTTTAGCTTTTGGAAAGCGGTTTCCTGTTCATGCGTCCAAGGAAATTTTTCCTTGGTACTTCCTGGAGTCCAGTTAGCTATTGCTTGTAATGGGTAACTGACTCTAGAATAATTCGGAATAAATTCCCTGTAATAGGAACAGAATCCTAAAAAGGACCTCACTTCTTTGGGTGTTTTAGGTCTATTCCAATTCGTAACTGATTCGATTTTTTCCGGATCAGCCTTTATTCCTTCATCACTGATGATGCGGCCCAAATAATTTATGGACTTTCTAAACATGTGGCATTTCTTAGGTTTCAATTTGAGACCATTTGAAATAATACGTTCTAGTACCATTTTTAGGTTATTAGAACATTCTTCGAATGTTTTTCCGAAGACAATGACATCGTCTAGATATACAAGACATCTTTTCCACAATAAATCACTTAGAATTGTTTCCATCATTGCTTCAAATGTTGCAGGTGCATTGCACAATCCAAACGGCATTACATTATATTGGAATAATCCAATATGACTTGAAAATGCAGTTTTCTCCATATCTGAAGGGTTCATTCCCACTTGCCAATAGCCTGATTGCAAGTCTAGGGTACAAAACCAACTGTTTCCTCCTAAGGAGTCAATGGTTTCATCTATTCTCGGTAATGGATACGAATTCTTTTTCGTTATTCCATTCAACTTCCTGTAGTCTATGCAGAAACGGATAGTACCGTCTTTTTTTGTTACCATACACACAGGACTACTCCATGGGCTATTGGAAGGGACTATTACATCCTGTTCCAACATCTTATTTATTTCATCCTCAGCTACTCTCTTTTTTGCTAAGGGTAACCGTCTATACGGTATCTTAAAGGGTTCGGCATCTCCAGTATCTATTTTATGTAATACCTTATTTGTCGTACCTAGTTTTTCACCAGGTTTGGCAAAGGCAGTATGATACTGACAGAGCATATCATAGAACTCTTTCCGGTGTTCCGGATCTTCTAATGAAGTTTCTTCATACAACTTAAGTAAGTCTTCCGAAATTTCATCATCTCCTGTTACCTTCTGTAAGCTTAGCTTACTATCCGTTACAGTTTCCGAAAGGGTCACGTTTCCAAAAACTTGTCCCTTTTTCAAGTAGATAGTAGTGTTTCCTGTATTGGAGACAGGTACTACCGACCAGGATGCATTCGCTACTATCGTGTCTACAGAATTTAATCCAATACCTGACAAAGTAACTACATCCGGTTCTATCACTGCAGGTTTGTTACGCATTGCAGGATCACTTCTTACAAGCACATCACAGGCTACTCCCGGAGGGATTCGCACAGTGTGTGCCACACTAGCCATACTGCTCACTTGTCTCAGTGCACATCTAACCTTCACGGGGTACGGGTATCTCACACTCAACACTCCTGTTTGGGGTTCCAATACAGCACCATACAGGGATGCGAAATCCAACCCGAGTATCCCCTCATCTGCTATATCCGCAACGGTGGCGCTCATGACATAGTCATGTATACCATCTAACTGTAGTCTCACACAAGTTCTACCATACGTTTGCAAGGTACTGCCGTCGGCCGTCTGAGCACTTCCTCCCGATTTGAGAGTATCATGTTCATCCGGTATAAGGTCGTAGAACCCCTTGGAGATACAAGAGTGGCTAGCTCCCGTATCCACAAGGAATTCGGCAGACCTTCCGTTAACAGTAAGGCAAACATACCACCGCCTTCCGTTTAGAACAGAGGGCATGTCCGTGACAATCGGAACGTCATTTTTCACACCAGGAGTCAATCCACATCCTTTTAAGAATTCCAGACAAGGATGACCCGGGGGCAGGTGGGCACCACAGACCTTGGCTAACGAATAGCAGCCTGCCTCGTTACTGATATTGGGTTTCCCCTGTGCTCCCATAGCACCTGTTATATCAGCTTCCCTAACCTTCCGGGTGTCTACAACCACCTCGGTGTTAGGCGATCTTGTTACTTCATGTGAACTATCATCACGGATGGTGATATCATGGCAAGATTTGTCACTGGGATCCCCTTCTTTGCCCCTCGGGAGACCCCTCCTTAGTTTTCCTCTGTACTTACTCCAGAGACACTCTCCTGTCTACGAGGGACAGGTTTTTCAGCCATACATTCTGGAGCATAATGCCCCAGTTTCTGGCATCTAAAACATCTCCTCTGGGATTTGTCAACTCTCGGTCTCTTTAGAGCTTCTGTTAATCCGGCTAATAATGTTTCCATCATGTTAGTCGGAGCAACAGTGGCTGCTACAGTTGGGTTCGCCGTAGAGGCTACACTGCCAGGTTGAGTTGATCCGGAAGCTGTTTTACCAGCAACTGATCCTCCTCTCCCTCTCGAATGTACTTTCCTATACCGCTTTTGTCGGTAATATTTTCCAGCTACATGCACTGAACCAATATAATCTCCGTTTTCATCGGAGACATATTCATCATTCTCATCAACTTCATTCGATTCAACCGGAGCTAATTGGGAAGTATCATATACCGGAGCAGGTGTACCTCCGTATTGGAATGGAGCTGCTCTTATTGGATTAGGTCCGAGACCTACCAGACGTTTCTTCATGTCATGTCCATCGATTGCTATGAACAGATCACTGAAGGAAGTGTCATCTTTCCAAGAGTCCCAGACCACTTGCTTGTGATCCGGATCACGCAATCCACTGTAGAATTGTATAAACAATTCTTGTAGATAACAATCATCATCATGAGCCCAATTTGGACGTGCTTTCGAAAGCAAGTCCTGTAGCTCCAAACCAAAGACTTTGTGTGATTCTTTAGGTTTTTGTGTCCTCTTCTTAAAGCTTACCCACGGATCTTCTCTAACGATTGATCCGAAAAGGTATGCGGCACATTCGACCAATTGATCATAGGTACCATATATTCCGTAAGCTGCTCTCCATTGGTTGAGAGCTACTTTTCCGCCTTTATTTAACCAACAAATCAAATATGGCAGAGCTTCTTCTTTTGTCCAGCCACTACAATTGACTTCGTCAACAAAAGCTTGATACCTGTCCTTCCATGGATCATTAGAATCATATGGAGGGGGTATCCGTGCCTGCCTACGTGCCGGATTATTGCATCCGCGTAGTCTATCTGCTTCTCGCATGCTCCAGTTCATGACTTCCATGCCGTCTGCTCCCTTTCGGTAGCAGTCAATGCCAAGGTTTTGTATACATTGGCTTCTATCAAAGATGGTTTGCATCCCTGCAGGCATAGAAGTTCTCCTGTTAGGTTTCCTGCCATCTCCTCCTGATCCTGATCCTCCAAATCCGGATCCTCCTGGGCCGCCTGGAGGGTTTCCTCCTGGTGGACCATTATTATTATAGCCTCCAGATGAACCACCAGGGTATCCACTATTGTGACCGGTGTTTCCAGAAGAAGCATATCTAGGGTAAGAATCATTTTGATTCCCTCCCTGGTTATAGCTATTACCATTCTGATAATTGCCACTTCCTGATGGATTATAATTATTTCTATATCCATAGGAAGATGTTCTCGGTTGGTACGTACCGCCGTTGATATTGTTTTGTGGCGGATTTGGTCTCGGAAAACGTCCATCAGTAGGACCATTACCAGAACCTGGGGGTGGATTCGGTAATCTTGGTACTGCTGGTGTACTGTGGCCGGGTTGGGGGAAATATGAAGGTGGTGTCAACATATGTCTCATTGGTCCGGGTGCTCTTGGTTGTGCCACGGGTGAATTATTATTATTCCCTGTAGCACCATCGTGAGTCGCTTTGATTTTGTGACTCAAATCTGGTATGGGTGGTGCTGGTCCTATCGTATCCAGCATTGGAACTACTGGTTTAGATGCGGTTCCATTTACTGCAGCATTATCCGGTTTCTTATAGATTCCGGATACCACATTCTTGTCAGCCCCATCATCTACGAATGGGCTGTATCTAATTGGGGTTGCATCTTTAGATGTCTTTCCCAACATTGTAGATACCACAGCTGGGTCTATATTACCTATAGTTAACTGGGCTGCTTCTACATATTTATCTAGAGTTATTGCAGTGGCCTGCAATTCCTGAAGCTCATTCGTGAGTTTCTGTCTATCCTCCTCCAGTTGTTTGTTGTAAGCTATGATGCCTACCCGGATGGTTTCATTATCTTCAGCTTGTTTACTGCACTGAAGTTTCAATTTATCCAACTCCTCCTGATAATGGCGAATTTCGGATTCGAATTTTGTCTTATCAAGGTTTAGTTGGTCGTTCGTATCTATGTATGTTTGGATACGAATGTGCCTATTGTCATATTCTTTATTGAATGAATCTCTCATAGATTGAAGTTTTAGTTCTTCACTCTCGAGTTCTTTCATGTACTCGCTCCTTCTGGCTTCGAATTCCTTTCGCATGCCAGTTAGGTCCTCTTCCATTTGAAGTTTTTCATGCAATACTTCATCCTTAGCTTTGACCAAGGTATTTAAATTCTCGTTCAAAGTCACATAAGTTTCATTTAACAACAGGACATCCGGTCGTTTTAATTCTTCACCTTCCGGTACCGCATAGGTTAAGTCGCCATCTATAGCGCTATAATCTAATATTGGTAATTCGGGCCTGGGTAACCTATAAGGTAGTTCTCCGAATGTTACCCTTTTTCGCATTGGTGCCGGATGTTCTGGGTTAGTACTGCCACCGACTTCGAACATCGAATCACATAATTCGTCAACAATTGAATGCTGGCCTATTAAGTTACTATGTCTCTGTATGGACTGTTCGCGTCGTACAGAGTCGGGCAGATTCTCCTCACTATCATTATAGTGGGGTCCGGGATCTCTCCAGGATGCTGATTCTGCATCTTGTGAGTCCGAATGGGCTTGGAGCATTAGCGATCCATTTCCATTCTCTTGGGCAAGTGATTGCCCTGCTGGGTTAGCTTCCCTAAGGGTGTCTAACCCATGTACTAGCCGTTCGGACGTTATAACGTCCGGGCTATACACCAGAATTAACTGGTCACGGCACCAGTGTAAGAGTTTGTGGCCTTACGGACCTGGGGGGTTCGGGTCTTACGATTCGGAAAGAAAGAGTAAGACAGTATTCCAAGTGTATGCCAACGGTTAGGTTTATTACTTAATGCACACTCACGGCTGCCGAATGATATCAAAGAGGCAGCTAATATTAAAAGGCAGTGGTTTACATAGTGTGGAGGCCAGAAGGGCCTCTGACGTAGCGGCTGAGCCCTGGGCTTTATATACGGACCCAGGTGTTCGTCGTCAGATGTCCCCACAGACCCGGATCGGTGCTGCCACCTATCCGGAACCTGAGGAACGTCCGACGACTCGACTCACCCGCCACGTCAGACGGTACCCAACTCCTATGGTTTAGTAAAGTGTACCTCTACACAAGTCTAACAGTCCATGTAGTCAGAACAAATCAAAGTAATGCAAGTTTAACAGTCCATGTAGTCAGAACAAATCAAAGTAATGCAAGTTTAACAGTCCATGTAGTCAGAACAAATCAAAGTAATGCAAGTTTAACAGTCCATGTAGTCAGAACAAATCAAAGTAATGCAAGTTTAACAGTCCATGTAGTCAGAACAAATCAAAGTAATGCAAGTTTAACAGTCCATGTAGTCAGAACAAATCAAAGTAATACAAGTCTAACAGTCCATGTAGTCAGAACAAATCAAAGTAATACAAGTTTAACAGTCCATGTAGTCAGAACAAATCAAAGTAATACAAGTCTAACATGGCCAGCACACATCTTACATGCATCATTTCATCTACTAACACAAAATAACTTTGTATGAAAAAATAAAATTGTCAATGTAGGCCAATGCCTTTTTTTTTTTTTTTTTTTTGGCCTCTCATTTTTACCTAGAATTAACAAGTATCAATATTTAAATATTAGGTGCAAGAAGCGCGTATTACCCAGATGACGGAGCGGGAGGAGTTGATGAAGGACCAGATCCACCAGCTGACGGAGGAGAATGTACAGACACGGAAACAGGTCGAACAGATCAAAGCCAAGTAAGAAACACGCCACGGGGTATAACAACTATTTAATACATCTCAGGGATCGAAATACCATAGCCTCTCAACTAACCTTATTATCAGCTGTTAAAATCGCAGGTATAAACTACAGCTTGTACTGGGACCAGAGGCTAATACCAGGTATAAACTACAGCTTGTACTGGGACCAGAGGCTTATACCAGGTATAAACTACAGCTTGTACTGGGACCAGAGGCTTATACCAGGTATAAACTACAGCTTGTACTGGGACCAGAGGCTATTACCAGGTATAAACTACAGCTTGTACTGGGACCAGAGGCTTATACCAGGTATATAAACTACAGCTTGTACTGGGACCAGAGGCTATTACCAGGTATAAACTACAGCTTGTACTGGGACCAGAAGCTAATAGCAGGTATAAACTACAGCTTGTACTGGTACCAGAGGCTTATAGCAGGTATAAACTACAGCTTGTACTGGGACCAGAGGCTTATAGCAGGTATAAACTACAGCTTGTACTGGGACCAGAGGCTTATACCAGGTATATAAACTACAGCTTGTACTGGGACCAGAGGCTATTACCAGGTATAAACTACAGCTTGTACTGGGACCAGAAGCTAATAGCAGGTATAAACTACAGCTTGTACTGGTACCAGAGGCTTATAGCAGGTATAAACTACAGCTTGTACTGGGACCAGAGGCTTATAGCAGGTATAAACTACAGCTTGTACTGGGACCAGAGGCTTATACCAGATATAAACTACAGCTAGTACTGGGACCAGAGGCTTATACCAGGTATAAACTACAGCTAGTACTGGGACCAGAGGCTTATACCAGGTATAAACTACAGCTAGTACTGGGACCAGAGGCTTATACCAGGTATAAACTACAGCTAGTACTGGGACCAGAGGCTTATACCAGGTATAAACTACAGCTAGTACTGGGACCAGAGGCTATTACCAGGTATAAACTACAGCTTGTACTGGGACCAGAGGCTATTACCAGGTATAAACTACAGCTTGTACTGGGACCAGAGGCTATTACCAGGTATAAACTACAGCTTGTACTGGGACTAGAGGCTATTACCAGGTATAAACTACAGCTAGTACTGGGACCAGAGGCTTATACCAGGTATAAACTACAGCTTGTACTGGGACCAGAGGCTATTACCAGGTATAAACTACAGCTAGTACTGGGACCAGAGGCTTATACCAGGTATAAACTACAGCTTGTACTGGGACCAGAGGCTATTACCAGGTATAAACTACAGCTTGTACTGGGACCAAAGGCCAATAGCAGGTATAAACTACAGCTTGTACTGGGACCAGAGGCCAATAGCAGGTATAAACTACAGCTTGTACTGGGACCAGAGGCCAATAGCAGGTATAAACTACAGCTTGTACTGGGACCAGAGGCCAATAGCAGGTATAAACTACAGCTTGTACTGGGACCAGAGGCTTATACCAGGTATAAACTACAGCTAGTACTGGGACCAGAGGCTTATACCAGGTATAAACTACAGCTAGTACTGGGACCAGAGGCCAATAGCAGGTATAAACTACAGCTAGTACTGGGACCAGAGGCCAATAGCAGGTATAAACTACAGCTTGTACTGGGACCAGAGGCCAATAGCAGGTATAAACTACAGCTTGTACTGGGACCAGAGGCTTATACCAGGTATAAACTACAGCTAGTACTGGGACCAGAGGCTATTACCAGGTATAAACTACAGCTTGTACTGGGACCAGAGGCCAATACCAGGTATAAACTACAGCTAGTACTGGGACCAGAGGCTTATACCAGGTATAAACTACAGCTAGTACTGGGACCAGAGGCTTATACCAGGTATAAACTACAGCTAGTACTGGGACCAGAGGCTTTTACCAGGTATAAACTACAGCTAGTACTGGGACCAGAGGCTTATACCAGGTATAAACTACAGCTAGTACTGGGACCAGAGGCTTATACCAGGTATAAACTACAGCTAGTACTGGGACCAGAGGCTTTTACCAGGTATAAACTACAGCTAGTACTGGGACCAGAGGCTTATACCAGGTATAAACTACAGCTAGTACTGGGACCAGAGGCTTATACCAGGTATAAACTACAGCGTGTACTGGGACCAGAGGCTTATACCAGGTATAAACTACAGCTTGTACTGGGACCAGAGGCCAATACCAGGTATAAACTACAGCTTGTACTGGGACCAGAGGCTTATACCAGGTATAAACTACAGATAGTACTGGGACCAGAGGCCAATACCAGGTATAAACTACAGCTTGTACTGGGACCAGAGGCTTCTACCAGGTATAAACTACAGCTTGTACTGGGACCAGAGGCCAATACCAGGTATAAACTACAGCTTGTACTGGGACCAGAGGCCAATAGCAGGTATAAACTACAGCTAGTACTGGGACCAGAGGCTATTACCAGGTATAAACTACAGCTTGTACTGGGACCAGAGGCTATTACCAGGTATAAACTACAGCTTGTACTGGGACCAGAGGCTTATAGCAGGTATAAACTACAGCGTGTACTGGGACCAGAGGCTTATAGCAGGTATAAACTACAGCGTGTACTGGGACCAGAGGCTTATACCAGGTATAAACTACAGCTTGTACTGGGACCAGAGGCTATTACCAGGTATAAACTATAGCTTGTACTGGGACCAGAGACTTATACCAGGTATAAACTACAGCTAGTACTGGGACCAGAGGCCAATAGCAGGTATAAACTACAGCTTGTACTGGGACCAGAGGCTTATACCAGGTATAAACTACAGCTAGTACTGGGACCAGAGGCTTATAGCAGGTATAAACTACAGCGTGTACTGGGACCAGAGGCTTATACCAGGTATAAACTATAGCTTGTACTGGGACCAGAGGCCAATAGGAGCCTACCAAAGCCAGCAGTTAGCTTATATCAGGGATTAACCCTATAGAACAAGACTCATTTTAAAAATCAATTTTTGACCCCAGGTGTTGTTTATAGCTTATTTTGTGGTCTTATGAAGCTTTTTGGATATGTGGAAGTTTTCTGTAGTTAGGTTAGAATTGATAACTTTGTAGTGTAAGATTTTTTGATGTTCTGTCTTATTTGTTTTTATACCAATAAGTTCATTCTACAAATGGTTGTACATTTTGCTGTTTTTATTAGTGCTGAGGACAATATGGCAGCTGCCAAGCGGGAGGTCGCGGAACACAAAGACCGAGCAGGACGTGAAAAGTAAGTATATGCCTCTAACGTATCATTCAATGGGCACAGCCATTGCTGAACCTGGTACTGGGAAGATAAGGACTGATAAAAGTCATCCTGATGGGCACCCTAAGACCCCAGCAGCAAAATGAGGGAATAATTACCTAGGTCTAAAATCTATCCTGAATGACCCCTTGGCCCTGGCTTGGGGTAGTGCGCCGCTCTGTCCCGTATCAGTATGGCGCTCATTAGAATGGCCCAACTTTAAGAGGTAAATGAATGTTGAAACAGAATCAATGTGGTCTTATAATATAAGTCACCATATATCAAGTACTTTCACACAGTCACACTATAATAGACAAAACCAGAGATCATGCATCTTATCTAATTGCCTGTCATTCCCCCAGGACCCTGCGTACAGCCACAGAGACCCAATACCAGGACGTGGTCCGTGAACATGAGGAGCAGTACAAGCGTCTAGAGGCGCAGCATGGCGAGGAGAAGCTTCGTGCACAGAAGGCGGAGGTGGCCATGTTACAACTAAAGATGGACGTGGGGCTGTCCATCATCGACCGTTCTACTAAGGAAGCAGAGCACTATATCTCCACCATACGCGCCCAGGCCAACCAGTGAGTCTGGAATACTACAGTATTGTATCCCTGTATAGGCTGCTAATGTATCATGTCCATTGGTCAGCACGATGCATGAATGTAGCCCTGGGGAGTTACCCACCAGGGCTACATTCATGCATCATGCCCATTGGTCAGCATGATGCATGAATGTAGCCCTAAGGGAGGTACCCACCAGGGCTACATTCATTCATCATGCCCATTGGTCATCATGATGAATGAATGTAGCCTTGGTGAGTTACTCCCCAGGGCTACATTCATTCATCATGCCCATTGGTCAGCATGATGCATGAATGTAGCCTTGGTGAGTTACTCCCCAGGGCTACATTCATTCATCATGCCCATTGGTCAGCATGATGCATGAATGTAGCCCTAAGGGAGGTACCCACCAGGGCTACATTCATTCATCATGCTGACCGAGTCATGATGCACTCCTGCATTGGTGCATCACACCGAGTCATGATGCACTCCTGCATTGGTGCATCACACCGAGTCATGATGCACTCCTGCATTGGTGCATCACACCGAGTCATGATGCACTCCTACATTGGTGCATCACACCGAGTCATGATGCAATCCTGCATTGGTGCATCACACCGAGTCATGATGCACTCCTGCATTGGTGCATCACACCGTGTCATGATGCAATCCTGCATTGGTGCATCACACCGAGTCATGATCCACTCCTGCATTGGTGCATCACACCACTGCATGATGCACTCCTGCATTGGTGCATCACACCGAGTCATGATGCAATCCTGCATTGGTGCATCACACCGAGTCATGATGCACTCCTGCATTGGTGCATCACACCGTGTCATGATGCAATCCTGCATTGGTGCATCACACCGAGTCATGATCCACTCCTGCATTGGTGCATCACACCACTGCATGATGCACTCCTGCATTGGTGCATCACACCGAGTCATGATGCACACCTACATTGGTGCATCACACCGCGTCATGATGCAATCCTGCATTGGTGCATCACACCGAGTCATGATGCAATCCTGCATTGGTGCATCACACCGCATCACGATGCAATCCTGCATTGGTGCATCACACCGCATCATGATGCACTCCACCATTGGTGCATCACACCGCGTCATGATGCACTCCTACATTGGTGCATCACACCAAGTCATGATGCACTCCTACATTGGTGCATCACACCAAGTCATGATGCACTCCTACATTGGTGCATCACACCGCATCATGATGCACTCCACCATTGGTGCATCACACCGCGTCATGATGCAATCCTACATTGGTGCATCACACCGAGTCATGATGCACTCCTACGTTGGTGCATCACACCGCATCATGATGCACTCCACCATTGGTGCATCACACCGCTTCATGATGCACTCCTACATTGGTGCATCACACCAAGTCATGATGCACTCCTACATTGGTGCATCACACCGCGTCATGATGCAATCCAGCATTGGTGCATCACACCGCGTCATGATGCACTCCTGCATTGGTGCATCACACCGCATCATGATGCACTCCACCATTGGTGCATCACACCGAGTCATGATGCACTCCTACGTTGGTGCATCACACCGCATCATGATGCACTCCTGCATTGGTGCATCACACCGCGTCATGATGCAATCCTACATTGGTGCATCACACCGCGTCATGATGCACTCCTGCATTGGTGCATCACACCGCGTCATGATGCAATCCAGCATTGGTGCATCACACCGCGTCATGATGCACTCCTGCATTGGTGCATCACACCGCATCATGATGCACTCCACCATTGGTGCATCACACCGCGTCATGATGCACTCCTACATTGGTGCATCACACCGAGTCATGATGCACTCCTACGTTGGTGCATCACACCGCATCATGATGCACTCCTGCATTGGTGCATCACACCGCGTCATGATGCAATCCTACATTGGTGCATCACACCGCGTCATGATGCACTCCTGCATTGGTGCATCACACCGCGTCATGATGCACTCCTACATTGGTGCATCACACCGCATCATGATGCACTCCTACATTGGTGCATCACACTGAGTCATGATGCACTCCTACATTGGTGCATCACACTGAGTCATGATGCACTCCTACATTGGTGCATCACACCGAGTCATGATGCACTCCTACATTGGTGCATCACACCGAGTCATGATGCACTCCTGCATTGGTGCATCACACCGCGTCATGATGCACTCCTGTGTCGGTGCATCACACCGCGTCATGATGCACTCCTGCATTGGTGCATCACACCGAGTCATGATGCAATCCTGCATTGGTGCATCACACCGCGTCATGATGCACTCCTACATTGGTGCATCACACCGAGTCATGATGCACTCCTACATTGGTGCATCACACCGAGTCATGATGCAATCCTACATTGGTGCATCACACCGAGTCATGATGCACTCCTACATTGGTGCATCACACCGAGTCATGATGCAATCCTGCATTGGTGCATCACACCGAGTCATGATGCACTCCTACATTGGTGCATCACACCACTGCATGATGCACTCCTGCATTGGTGCATCACACCGAGTCATGATGCAATCCTGCATTGGTGCATCACACCGCGTCATGATGCACTCCTACATTGGTGCATCACACCGCGTCATGATGCAATCCAGCATTATTGGCCCTTAAAGGGATATGTATAGATACAATTACTACATATCGTTCTGCTGCAGTTGCTTGATTTTGCTTGAATTTGTGCCTTAAATTTATTATAAAGGGGTTAATGATTTATTTATGATTGTTTTTTAATGTTTTGTCCTTAGGTATATAAAGATGAAACGAGCCATGCCGTATGTATTATGCATGACCAGTATACTTAGTAATTGATACACCGTAGTGGGCCAGTTTAAGCACCCAGGCACTTATTAAATTAAAGGAGCTCTTAATCGGCTATGTCTGCCACAGTGCAAATGTCGGCGGACATAGGTCCTTGATACAGTACTACGCCTTTAAATACAGCTGAAACCTAGGCCTTTTTTCAAGACCGGTGTTCATATGAGAACCATGCGCTTAAATGACCCATTACGGTAATGATATAGTTCTTTAGTGTTCAATGTTCAGTTCACTAACTTAGATTAACCACGTAGCGTCTCACCTTAGTGCAAGAAGGTTGTAAATAGTGACCCACTCACAGATACAACCTTCTTGCACTAAGGCTATGATATATACTGTTAGGAAATTCTTACTGGGAATTCAGTATCAGAGAAATCCGAGATTTTTAGCGCGGCGACTCTAAGTCCTACTAGTGAGACTTGTAGACTAGTCAATGGTTCAGAGTCGCCACGGTGTAAGGGATAGGGGAGCCCTGATTTCTATTTTCGTTCACTGTTCTTCTCCTATGGACTATTTTGGCACAATATTGAGGCATTGTTATCAGCATATGTATGTACTAATGGTAGATAACTTGTTTTTGTGATATATGTTTAGTTTGGGTTTTATGATTAGATTAGACATTTCAGCTCCTGGAGCTCTATGGAAGATTAGCATAAGACAAAATTAAGATTCACCAATACATCTCTGTAGGCTTTATCTGATAATTCTGTGGTCTGAAATTGCTGTATATATGTACTAAAGGTTTCATCTCACGGGGTTGTGGTACATTTGGATCATATATTCTGTATTTAAAGAAGATATTTACTGTTTAGAATCTCTATAAATCTCTATGGAGAGACAAATGCTAAACTTGTTGTACCCTGTCTACAGAGGGGAGGGGGTTACCAGTTTGGTGGGGAGGGGGTTGTGACCAGCTGTATGCTGTTGGGGTTGGTAAGACTGCCACACACAACCCTAGTCATTCTGGGGTCCTTGGTGCATATGGTTCTGGGTCATTGAACATGCCCACCTCTACCATCTGTAGTGGTCATCTATGGGCAGGCAGAACTTCTCGGTAGTAGACCTAGTAGTACAAGGCAGCACAAGAGTTACAGGGTGAGCCAGATGGTACAACCTTTAATTGCCTTTGAAGTTAGCTTTCCTATTATTCTATCACTAGACACAAGATTACAAGTTGCCGCGCTATGTCTCACAGGTCTATTCTCTACTATTCTATTAAAATCTACAACACTACGGTTTTATTATCTTCTCCAAGGTACTACCTGAGATTTAAGCGAGTTTATTTTTAGTTTGCTTTTAGCTCCATTTCATCAGAGTGACGCAGAACACACTTCAGAGAAATTGATCTTTAATGTTTGACACGGCTAAGTGTACGTGTTAGTCTAAGGATAATCGGTAAAGGTGAACGATGATGAGTGTTTGGCGACAATTTTTTCCCGAGCTGGTTTGGGCCGTTCCGCACGAGGCCGGTAGGCCGAGTGCGAAGCGGCCCAAACCTGCGAGGGAAATAATTAGGAGCCAAACACTCATCAGAGATGAACTTTACATTTATGTCAAGGTGTTTGGATGGATAATTAATCGATATTTCATCAATATAATCCATAATTTTACCTCGGGAATACCTCGGGTATTTCCGTAACCGATGAGATGCGGCCCGAAGCGGTCACGTGACGACAGTTTGGATCGAGCGTCCGTGTTTGGCAGACGGTTTCAAATTTCCAGGTGAGTTTTTGATCGGTTTCACCCATTTTACTGCCCTTTTCTGGGCAGTTTTTGCCCTATTTTAAGGGTTTTTGTTCTCGTTTGCTTCTAGCCAGGGTTACGCCGTTGGGGTACCCTTTTAGTGCTAGAAAATAAAGTTTTCTCTCAAAGACGGTTGTCGTGTCGGCAGGCCGTAGAGAGATTTTACATTTTTACAAATTCCTGGAGGAATTCCGCTGGAATTCTCTCGTTACAGGGATCTAACAGGGTTTTTTGAGCATTCCCTGATGTTTGGCACCCATTTTGCCCTCAGTTGCCCGTTTTTCGGGCAGTTTTGGTCGATAGCGATCGAAAAATTCTTCGTTGGGGCTCGCCGAGCACCAGCGCGGTTGTTCCTGTGTACTTAGAGTAGGACAACGCGAGAGCTACCTAAAGTATACCTCTAAGTGCATACCGCTCGGCGAGTTTCGCCGTTGCCGCTAAGCGGGTCTGCTCCAGGTACATGGTCTAGTCCTACTCTAAGTACATACCGCTCGGCGAGTTTCGCCGTTGCCGCTAAGCGGGTCTGCTCCAGGTACATGTATCTAGTCCTGCTCTAAGTACATACCGCTCGGCGAGTTTCGCCGTTGCCGCTAAGCGGGTCTGCTCCAGGTACATGTATCTTGTCCTGCTCTAAGTACATACCGCTCGGCGAGTTTCGCCGTTGCCGCTAAGCGGGTCTGCTCCAGGTACATGTATCTTGTCCTGCTCTAAGTACATACCGGTCGGCGAGTTCGCCGTTGCCGCTAAGAGGGTCTACTCCAGGTACATGTTTTCTAGTCCTGCTCTAAGTACATATCGATCAGCAGCTAGGCTATAATCTTTTTATTTCTGGTCTTTTTCCAGGATGGCAAGTACATCTCAGTCCAGTCCCACTGCTGTGGAGAAGGGGAAGAAATCACATAAGAACTCTAGTTCAAGTTCCAGCTCTGCTAGATCTTCATCTAGGCATTCTAAGGATAAGGGTGCTGAGAAGGACACTGTGAGTTCAGTAAACTCTGAGAAGGAGCCTGAGGTTCAAACTACTGAGACTCCCAGTGCTCCTGTGCTGTTGGTCCAGCAGCCACCTCAAAGATGGGCTCCTCCTATGCCCTACTACCAGCAGGGTTATGATTACTATCAGGACCCTTATCAGCCGATGGATTATGCCTATGGTATGGATCACATGGCCTACCAGTGTGAACCAGTAGAGGAGGAAGGTCAGGGTTATGTGGTACTAGGCCCACATGGACAGGCACATGCTATGTCAGTAGTGGATGATGAGGAGGAAGTGGCTTCTGTGCAAGGTGATTTTGAGGCACAGTCGTCAAAGGCTAAGCCACCTCCAATAGACCATCTCAAGGGGCTAACAGGAAGCCTAGCTGAGAGTATCCAGTCCTACAGACGGGAAAAAGCTGAACTAACCAAGGAAGGCCCCACCGTACATGAAGCCCTCTCCGATGCCATCAATTCCTATTTTGAAGAGACTTATTTTGCCCAGGACTTGGAGAAAGCGGCTAAAGAATTTCCTAGGCCTTCAAATGTGCAGAGACTGGTAGCACCTAAGTTAGAGGAAGCAATTTTCAACTCTGAGGCACTTTCCAAGAATGCGGCAGTGCGTATGCTGGATGTATCTCTTCAGACCCTGCAGAAAGGGGTGGTCTCGGCCATTGCAGCTATGGCACCGTTAGGCTCGATGATGTTGGAGAAAGGGCCCGAGGACCAACAACTGGATGCCTTTGGAAGGGATTTTAATAAGGCAACCAGACTACTGGTCAATGTATGCAATGGGCTATCGGTAAAGAGGAGGGACTTGCTAAAACCTTTTCTTGCTAAGCCCTATGCTAAGGCGCTCACTAAGACCAACATTGATGGGGACCCACAATGGCTTTTTGGGGGCAACCTGGAGGCTCGTATTAAACAAGCTGAGGAGGATAAGAAGATCTCAGACAAGGTTCTAGCGTCCAAACGCCCGGGGCCGCAGGATTCTCATTCCCAGTCTAAGAGACAGAAGGTCATGGGCACAGCACCTGCTCAAGCCTGGGGGCCTAGACACCCTTATGGACAGAACCACTACTATGGCCAGGGCCCTAGGGGCCGTTACCCTGCTCCGCGCCATCAATACGCTCAGCCGAGATTTCAAGTGGCTCATGGCTACAGGCAGACTTACTCTCAGAATTACCAGACACAAGGCCAGGGTTACCGCTTCAAAGCACCTCGTCCACAGGGCCAAGGTCAGCAGCAGCAAGCCCAACAGGGTTTTTCCAAGAAGGGGCCCAAGTAGGGCAGGTGAGTCCCTTCCCACTACATAACACTGTCCAATCCTTTCAAGGGGGTAACATTCTGAAGTGTGCTGATGCTTGGTTTAAACTCACCAAGGACCCTTGGATCTTAGCCATGTCTCAGGGTGTCACCATTGACTTTAATGCCTTACCATCCCAGGACTGGGTGCCTCCTCCATATAAACTGGATCCGGTAGAGGTGGCCTTTATGGATAAGGAAGTAGATAAAATGGTAGCTAGGGGTATTATTGAGTTTACAGTACATGAACAGGGCGAATTCATCTCCAATGTTTTCCTGCGTCCCAAGCCCAATGGGGATTACAGGCTTATATTGGATTTGACAGATATGAACAAGCAGGTCATGTATGAGCATTTTAAGATGGCCTCCCTACAAACTGCTGTGGACCTTGTCACTCCTAATTGTTTTATGGGGAGTGTAGATTTAAAGGATGCCTATTACTCTATTCCTGTACGAGAAGATTATCGTAAATTTCTGAAGTTCAGGTGGAATGGGGTCCTCTACCAGTTTGTAGGGATGCCAAACGGTCTTTCATGTGCACCAAGAGTATTCACTAAGTTGCTCACTCCCCCCTTCGCAAAGCTAAGGGAGGAGGGACACATATGTTTCCCCTACATTGACGATTCTTTTATTATGCATGAGTCAAAAGAAGGTTGTGAGCAATCTATCAGAAGAGTGTGTGAAACCCTGGATGGGTTAGGCTTTGTAATTCACCCAGATAAGTCAGCCTTTGTAGCCTCGCAAAGGGTGATCTTCTTGGGTTTTTGGATTGACTCTGTGGATATGTCTATATATCCAACTCAGGAGAAGGTAGACAAATTCATGTCAGATTCCTACTTGCTGCTGGGGAAAGTCAAGCCAAAAATCAGGGAGGTTGCATCTCTCATAGGTCTTATGGTAGCTTACTCGGCAGGAGTTCAATATGGGCCTGCACATATTAAAGGACTTGAGAAATGCAAGAATGAATGGTTAGCCTACCGAAAAGGGAATTTTGATGCAAAAATGGTACTTTCCAAGGATGCTATACAGGACATACTATGGTGGCGAGCCAGCATACCAACTGCTAAGAAGGCACTGGATGTAGGCCCACCAGAGTTTGAATTGTATACGGATGCATCGGATGACGGCTGGGGTGCACACAGGGGGAACGTCAGAACTAATGGCAGATGGCTTCCCTCTGAGGTGGACTTCCACACCAACATCCACGAGACCATGGCAATAGAATATGGGCTAAAATCGTTGTGTAAAGTGAGAGGGGCTCATATTAGGGTCATGACAGATAATACCACGGCACTTGCATATGTGAGACATATGGGAGGGCTGCAGTCTCCAATGTGTAATCTGGTATCAAGAAACATCTGGAACTGGTGTGAGTCTAGAGGGATCTGGTTGACAGCGGCTCATGTGCCGGGAGTGGATAATGTCATCGCTGATCATGAGTCACGCTATTTCCAAGATGAGACTGAGTGGGAGATAAATGAATCAATTTTTGAAATCATTTGTGAAAGGTTTGGGAGGCCTCAGGTGGACATGTTCGCTTCTAGAACAAATTGTAAAGTTCAATGTTTTGTGTCACGTAGGCCAGAACCAGAAGCATGGAAAGTTGACTCTTTCTCATTCACATGGCCTAATAAGCTCTTATATTGTTTTCCTCCGTTCAGCATTGCAGGCCGGGTGCTTCAACGCATATTGAGGTCAGGAGCAAGGGCAATCCTCGTGATGCCGGATTGGGAGAGTCAACCCTGGAAGGCAAAAGCCCACAAGTATGCGGTGGACTACGTACGGTTCCGCAAGAGAAAGAACAACCTACTACCTCATGGGGCCCCTACAAGCCTACAGTTCATAGGAAGTCTACCAATTATAGCTTTCCTTTTCTGAGGCGACGCCTCCAAAAGGAAGGGTATGACAAGGCTTCCATTGACCTTATGATAAAAGCTTGGAGACCATCTACAAGGAAACTTTATACGACTTACATAAACAAATGGATAGTTTTCTGTGTTGAACGGGGTTATAACTGGATGAAGGGCACTATGCCACAAGTGTGTAAATTTATGAGAACTTTGTATGACTCGGGAGTAGGTCACGGAGTTATGAATGTGGCACGGTGTGCTTTGGGAACCCTGTTACCACAGGTAGATGGGGCGCCTATTGGGCAACATCCAAACATTTGCCATATGGTGAAGGGTACATACGAAGATAGACCTAGTGGACCAAGGTATGACACGTTTTGGGACGTTACAAAGGTATTCAAGTTGTTCAAAAGTTGGGGGGATAACAGTTCTTTGTCACTTAAGAAGTTATCGTTGAAACTAGCGGTCTTAATTTTGCTTGTCACATCTCAAAGAGGGCAGACAATCTTAGCGTTAAGGACAGATGAACTGTCTTGGGAAGACAGAAATGCTGTCTTCAGACTCAGTACTCTGTTAAAGTCTAACAGAGTCGGTGACCCTTTAAACACTGTGGTCTTGCGACCCTACATCCTGAATGAAAAACTCTGTGTGGTCAGCACCCTCAAAGCATATCTCACTAGGAGGCAAAAGGTCCGTGAAAAGTCTGAACGACTTAGGAGGAAGCTGAACCTCCCACCTCTTGAAAATCCACTGCAGCTCCTTATGAGTTACATTTCGCCTCATGACGGAATCAGTAGGGATACCCTGGCCAGGTGGACCATTGCCACTCTAGACATGGCTGAGATTGACACTTCACGTTGGAAGGCCCATTCTACTCGTGGGGCTTCAGCTTCAGCTTCCACCAAGGTAGGATCCTGCTTGAATGCCGTAATGCGCCTGGCAGGGTGGAAGTCAGCTGACTCATATCGGAAATTCTACAACAAGCCCATCGAGGTTGATACAGAGCATGTAGCTACTAACTTGCTGAGACTAGCAGATTAGATTTGTTGAACGTTCAAATGTATGGGTTATCTGGTGTATTAATTGCATTGGTTGGTTTATTTGACTACTCCAGATAACTAGTGTACTGTGCTTTAACCAAGTTGGTAAAGGTCAGAAAATTAAAGGTGTTGAATTGATTCTGTATTGGTCTTGGTCAATTATTAAATTGATAATAATTGAGAATTATTGATAATAGCCAAAAATCTTTATGACTAGAAAAACACATTCGCTTTCAACATCTCATCGGTTACGGAAATACCCGAGGTATTCCCGAGGTAAAATTTTGGAATTTTGGGAAACTTACCGTAGGGTACCGGAGGGAAGTTGAAGTAAAACTTCTTATTTTACCGAGGGAATACGGGGTATTGGAGGAACAGATGCCCTTCCCACCCTACCCGTATTCTTTCGAGGGTATTATTATTATATAAAAAATTGAAATGTCTAATCTGGTTGTTTCCAGAAAATTGTGTGTGTTTTTCTACTCATAGATTTTAGGTTTTCAAGTCTGTCGTCACGTGACCGCTTCGGGCCGCATCTCATCTGTTCCTCCAATACCCCGTATTCCCTCGGTAAAATAAGAAGTTTTACTTCAACTTCCCTCCGGTACCCTACGGTAAGTTTCCCAAAATTCCAAAATTAACTCTTATTTACCCATCGTCATCGCGAAATGCTGACCGCCGCCATCTTGCAGAGATGTCAGACCTTCAGAGGTCCGTCTATTTTCAGATGTTCAAACTTTCCCAAAAGTCAGACATCTCAGAGGCTTCTTCCATTTTGTGGTCATAATATAGATAGAGGGAATTACATTAATCATAGATACCCTTACAACATGCCCCTTCTACTTCTAGGGAACATAAGGCTGAGCACAGTTCAGGCTTCAGCAGGGGAAATTAAGCATGCCTTGTGCTGCCCTCTAGCCTTTTCTAGACAAACCACCTTTCAGAGATCAGAGGATATCTGAAATCTAATTTCAGAGGACATGAATCTAAGCTGGCTTCTGATAGGCTGAAATTCTGATGCAGTCTTTTAATTGTTTTTCTATGACCATCCAATCTGGAGATGGTTTTAAAGGTTTTGAATGAGGGGAACAGGTTGAAATGAAGATGAGATGGGTGCTTTTAGTATGATAAATTGAGGGAAATTGGTGCTTTGCTAACACCCAAAAATTTCAGAGGTTGAGCCCATACCCAACTGACATCTCTGATCTTGGATGTTTACGTTTCAAAATGGCTGCGCATGCGCAATGGACCTATGACGTCATCGTGCGGATTTGGCGCTGGTTATTTAATGCAGGGGTGCAATACGGGGGTTTAGTGCATTGTCAATGGAGCATCGATATTCACCTTGACATAAAAACAGAGGATGTTTTTGTTTGTTGGTTCCATTAATTCATGTACCGTAATGTCCCTCATATATGGTGCACCCTGATCAGAAAGAAACATGGCACAACTAGGGCTTGATTTTTGACAATTTCGCATTATTTCATAGTAAAAGTACCCTGCCTATAGGACGCACCCAGACTTTGGGCTGACTTTAAGGTCTAGGAGGTCCAAGATTCACAATTATATAAGATGCGCCTTATACACAGAAGATTATGATAGACAGACCTTAATAGTCTGTGCTCTCCCTAGCAAATAAAAGTAGTTTGTGCTCTCCCTAGCAAATGAAAGAAGTCTGCCCTCTCCCTAGCAAAGAAAAAAAGTCTGCGCTCTCCCTAGCAAATAAAAGTAGTTTGTGCTCTCCCTAGCAAATAAAATAAATCTGCGCTCTCCCTAGCAAATAAAAGTAGTTTGTGCTCTCCCTAGCAAATTCGGGCTTCCCTAGCCCACTTAAAAGGGTCTATATCTCCTCTTTCCTATCCCCTCAGGATGTGTGTGGTGCACATATGCGCGGGCACTGACACATTCCTCTGTTAAATTATCAACCTGTGAAGCACGGGATAGCCACTTAGTGCCGCTAAAGTGCTGTAAAACACAAATCAATCAATCAATCCCTACCAAATTAAAGTAGTTTGTGCTCTCTCTAGCAAAGAAAAGAAGTCTGCACTCTCCCTAGCAAATAAAAGTAGTTTGTGCTCTCCCTAGCAAAGAAAAGAAGTCTGCGCTCTCCCTAGCAAATAAAAGTAGTTTGTGCTCTCTCTAGCAAATAAAGCTAGTTTGTGCTCTCCCTAGCAAATAAAAGTAGTTTGTGCTCTCCCTAGCAAACAAAGGTAGCTTGTGCTCTCCCTAGCAAATAAAAGTAGTTTTTGCTCTCCCTAGCAAATAAAAGTAGTTTGTGCTCTCCCTAGCAAATAAAAGTAGTCTGTGCTCTCCCTAGCAAATAAAAGTAGTCTGCGCTCTCCCTAACAACTAAAAGTAGTCTGCGCTCTCCCTAGCAAATAAAAGTAGTCTGCGCTCTCCTGTTGCAAGTTAAAGTAGTCTGCGCTCTCCGGTTGCAAATAAAAGTAGTCTGCGCTCTCCCGTTGCAAAAAAAAGTAGTCTGCACTCTCCTGTTGCAAGTTAAAGTAGTCTGCGTTCTCCTGTTGCAAATAAAAGTAGTCTGCACTCTCCATAGCAAAAAAAAAGTTGGTCAGTTCTCAAATCTGATGGACTATAAACAATAACATGTCGACCCCATATTGTTGGCATGATGCTCCAATGAAGTGCTTCATTGGTGCATCATGACGACCAATGGGCATGATGCACTTCAAAGGGTTAAAGCATTATTCAATGCAAACATACTAGAAGTACCGTAATCTCTCGCGTATAAGGCGCACCTCGCCTATAAGGCGCACCCCCAACTCAGGGAGGTCTGTTATAATGTATAAGGCGCACCTCTGAGGGCAGATTTTTGTTAATTTAGTACTGTTCTATAGTAAAAGATACCCACCCCCCCTATAAGGCGCACCCCAAACTCAAGGCAATTTACCTCCCACGTATAAGACCCAGCAGCATTTTGTTTGGCCTATAAGACGCGCCTTATACGCGGGAGATTACGGTAGTCTGCAGTGACAGTCGGGAATTCCATGTATGGTGGACTACCAAGGACTATGAAGGTCTGGCTGAATAGGGCACAATGTCTCATTTGATATTGTTATACGTCTCAGGTTACAATGTCTGTCATGTTATGGTGATAGTGAATGTGTACAGGTAATGAATCATTGTCCCGAATGCTTGCTATATTCATATATTCTGTCTGTGTATTCAGGTTCAGTGACCAGTTCCTTGTTAAAATGTATTGTTACTTGTTTCTACACAGACAGGTTTATAATGATATCTTTCTGTGCCTCCAGGTTCAGCGACCAGTTCCTGGCAGTGCCTGCAGAGTACAGCACAGCAGAGGGAGCCTGGAAGATGACGCTGACTCGCCTTAAGAAGACACGAGAAGACACCATAGTACGTACTGCCTTATTAACAGTTGTATCTAAGAAATAGTAATGTGAGCAAATCTGTATCCTTATTCCCCATCCGCTGAGGTGTGTGGTTTTGTGATTTAAGATAATTGGAGTTAATTTTCACCAAAAAAGAATGCAGAATAAAATGAAATATATTTCAAGATGTATCTGAACTGTAACTGTCTGAGTGCATAACCAAAAGTGGATGGTAAAGTATCTATATTACAAGCATGCTTTCTAAAACTACATTTAATGTCACAGGTGGCCTTTGAAGAACAGAAGAATCGCATCATTGCCGGTGAACTCCTGAGCTCCCTGCCCAACCTGGCCATACCATGTCCACCCCCAGCCCCCGACATGCCGCAACTTAAGGTAAGTAACCTATACCATACCATGCACACCCCCGACATGCCGCAACTTAAGGTAAGTAACCTATACCATACCATGGACACCCCCAGCCCCCGACATGCCGCAACTTAAGGTAAGTAACCTATACCATACCGTGCACACCCCCGACATGCCGCAACTTAAGGTAAGTAACCTATACCATACCGTGCACACCCCCGACATGCTGCAACTTAAGGTAAGTAACCTATACCATACCATGCACACCCCCAGCCCCCGATATGCTGCAACTTAAGGTAAGTAACCTATACCATACCATGCACACCCCCAGCCCCCGATATGCTGCAACTTAAGGTAAGTAACCTATACCATACCATGCACACCCCCAGCCCCCGACATGCTGCAACTTAAGGTAAGTAACCTATACCATACCATGTCCACCTCCAGCCCCCGACATGCTGCAACTTAAGGTAAGTAACCTATACCATACCATGCACACCCCCGACATGCCGCAACTTAAGGTAAGTAACCTATACCATACCATGCACACCCCCGATATGCCGCAACTTAAGGTAAGTAACCTATACCATACCATGCACACCCCCAGCCCCCGACATGCTGCAACTTAAGGTAAGTAACCTATACCATACCATGCACACCCCCGACATGCTGCAACTTAAGGTAAGTAACCTATACCATACCATGCACACCCCCGACATGCCGCAACTTAAGGTAAGTAACCTATACCATACCATGCACACCCCCAGCCCCCGACATGCTGCAACTTAAGGTAAGTAACCTATACCATACCATGTCCACCTCCAGCCCCCGACATGCTGCAACTTAAGGTAAGTAACCTATACCATACCATGCACACCCCCGACATGCCGCAACTTAAGGTAAGTAACCTATACCATACCATGCACACCCCCGATATGCCGCAACTTAAGGTAAGTAACCTATACCATACCGTGCACACCCCCGATATGCCGCAACTTAAGGTAAGTAACCTATACCATACCATGTCCACCTCCAGCCCCCGACATGCCGCAACTTAAGGTAAGTAACCTATACCATACCATGCACACCCCCGACATGCCGCAACTTAAGGTAAAGTCTTATTTCCCTAGAACCTTGTGTATTATGGTGTGTAAGCTGTGACTTATAGAATAATCCAAAAGTCAGGGTACATCTTATATGCTATAGAAGAATACCAAAGCTTCAAATTCAGGAACATGTACAAGATGCATTACGGTAGTGTTTAACCTTTAAGAAATTAGTACATAAACTCCTTAGAGTTAAATAAAATTGTTTCAAAAAGAGGTTGTTATCTCAGGTAGCCCAGTACACTTCCAACTTATACCTGGTTGATGATTAGTCCTCTTTGACCTTTCCTTGACCTAACTGTGGTACATTCATGTTTGCAGCCACCACCCATGACAGGCGTGGCCCCAGCACATTCTATTATGGGTAATGGTGACTCGGCCGCCAGCCATGGTACAACCGACCCACTGCCTAATGGTAAGGTGACTCCCCTGACATGGGGTAAGGTCACCCCACCACCCACAGTGGGGGCCAGTGCTACTTCTACATTGTCTGGGTTTAGTGCCAAGGCACAACAGCCTCCCACTGCAGCTGCAGCTGTAGCCAAAATGGCCGCCACTGCACCTAAGATGGCCGCCGCCCCCAAGATGGCCACTGCGGCTGCACCCAAGGTAGTCCCCGCGAGCAGCAAGCCAGCTTCACGCCCGCCCGGGTTCAGCACCGTGGCTGCTGCTGCCCCCAAACCTGCCACCAAGGCCAAGAACAGCTTTGACCGTATTGTGGACCATATTCAGATCAAGCACCCGGAACTCAACAGGCGAGTTGTACAAGATGTTTAAAGAGGTTCATCTAAGATGCAATGTCAAATCTCTGGTTAGAAAAAAAAACACAAATGATATGCCACCTTTTCTTCTTCTTTTTTTCTGTTTTTGTTGTTGGAAAGCCTAAGGCCACAAACAGCTTCCATCTGAGGCTAAATGTCTCAATTGTTGCTTCAAAAATACAACAGGGTCATCTATTCTTACATTGCACAGCATATGCTCTGTATCATCAGAATCGCCCTTCACTTATGTCATACTAAATATACCACAATTTATCCTCAGGTCACGCATCTCGGCCCTGTTACAGAAGGTGCGCCAGTCCCGGAATGGCTCCCTGTCTGGGATGAAGATGGAGGACGTGCTCGCCAGCGCCGAGTTCTTCATTACGCAGGACAACGAAAAGGTACATTTAAACAACACGAGACCAATTAACAGTTTTAAATGAATCACCAGGTAGTCATCAAGACATGCTCTCAGTTTGTAATCCAACAATCAACAATGACTATTTCTGATCTATTAAAAAAGAACCTTGCTGCATCAGTAAGAGTGATATTCATTCATCTTGTGGAGAGGTGGTGATTTTGGATGGAAGTGTTGAAGGTTTTCACTGATTTCATGTTCCAAATAACTAGATTTCTATTCAAAATATAATTAGACGTAATGGGCGCACTTACCCTAATAAGAGAACTCACCCTTTTTCTTCTTATTATCTTGGACTAGAAATGCCCCAAAAAAATTCCATTGCTGAAGGACAAACTCTTAACGACTAGGCACACATTTTAGATATTTTCAAAGTGCACTTGTTTGTTATTAGGTTAAATACTGCAGAATTTCAGGGATTCATGTTCAGTCACCTTGGGTTTAGTGTTCATTAATTGACACCACTTTCATTGGTTGTTCCAGGCTAGGTGGGGTGCGGTGAGCGCCTCATCGTCTTCATCATCATCCATGAGAGGTCTGGACCCGGTGGAACTCGGTACCAGTCTGGAGCAGGACCCATGCACCATCTGTCTGGATGAACTCCTGCCCAGCAACACGCAGGAACTCGACTGTCGTCATCGCTTCCACGCCGCCTGTATCCGTCAGTGGCTGAATGAGAAGAGCACGTGTCCTAACTGTAACAAGCATGCTCTGCTGTCTGACGACTTCCCCAAACTCTGTTAGACAAGTGCAACACACGCTACTAGCCGACGACTTCCCTTAACTCCGACCAACAATGAACATGTAAATTGCCCCAAAATAGATAAATAGCTCAACTTAGAACTCTCCCAAACTTGACCATCAAAATGGCTTCCCCAAAATCATGTTGACAAACAAAACACCTTTACTGCTTGGGAACAGGTTGTCCAAGTTCCAATTATAGTTTATTATAACAAACTCCTACTCCGAGAGGACCAATTCTGCAGTGCAGTGCCTTGAACCTGCCTTACAGTCTTTATGCTACAGACTAAGAACGGGAGTGCGCGGTTGTAAAACAGCACCACACCACATAGTTGGAGATCTATCAATATTTGCTTTTAAGTTACTATCTTAGAGGTTTCAACATGGTTTCTTTTTGTTTTACTATTTTAGTTTGCTTCAAAAAAAAAAGAAGTTTGCATTTGCGGTTTATTTTATTTGATGTGTATTATACTTATAAAGTGTAGAGTGAGTGTGAATTGTAAGGAGGTTATCCGACACGGAACCTGTTTGATGGAGCTAAGCTTTAACCATAAGCTGATCTAAGACTTGAGGGAAGGAGTGATTTTCCTGTATTGTGATAATTATGCTGTTTGTGGCTTCACATAGAGGGTTTGTACCATATATTTTCTTACATGTAACTCTTATGTTGTTAGTTTTGGTTTACAGTGAAGTTATGAAAGAAGGTTTTGTCATTTCAAAGAGAGCCTTACCACAGCCTACGAGCCACAAACAAGGCCACCAGGTGGCGCCACCGGGTGCTAGCGCTTGCTCAGAGTCACAGTTTTCCACAAGATGATAAAGGGTAACATTTTTTACACACATATTTACATGTATTTTACAAGTCTGATGGTTTAATTACACTGCTGACATTACTAAGGTATCTCAACTGACTTGCTGAAATTTATTAGGTCACAATTAAAAACACATGTTGGGTTTTCCAGTACTTTAACTTGAGATCTTAGAAATGTATTACTTGAGATAAATGATTTTTTACCACAATGAGAACACAAAGGCATTTGTCTTAATGAAAAGCCATCTACAAGTATAAGTATCCAAGAAGGTCGACAAATTATAAGTGTATCCGAGTGTTGGCATGAGGCTTGACAGCAGCATTCCAAGACTTACTTCCCCAAGCAGCGATCATGCCTCGTACGGACCAAAGGTGCACCCCACTACCCTTAAAGGGTTAATGGTGATGTCACATACTGCTCACAAATATTGATATATATATTTTTACCAGGTTTTTTCCTGCTCCTTGGGACCAGACTTAATGTTGGGATCATACCCGGCGTGAATCGCGCTAAGGTGCTACATTTAAATAAAAGGTCATCAATGAAACAGGTCTTGTCTCAAGTGCTTGAATAAAGGTATTTAGATTTGAAGATCAATGCCCTACATTTGAGGTTGATTAATGAATTTGCCTTTGATGGAATAACATTATGCTGTATTTCCATATGGACTGCTTTTGTTTAAATCAATACATATCTCATTTACTGATGTTTGGCGGTTTTGTTTTTAGCGTTAAGGGACAGCTGAGGTAGAGGGACTGTTATAAACGACCCTTTGTATGTTTTGTACTTGTATGTAATAAAAGTGTTCGCTTGTATAAACTTTTTGGAGTTACTTTGGTTTGTTTAATGTACATAATACGGTCAAAAGTCATAAAAATGGCTCATTTTGCAGAAATCGCCAAAAATATTAAACTTTGATCAAAGCACCAAGGTGTGTGATCTGTAATTTATCAGGAAAGACTTATTTTCGTACATTGTTTTCTACTAGCAAAAGAATTTGTCACATCTGTTTCCGTGGACAGTAGTCTCCTGCTCACAGCAGGATTTATTTTGTCTCTGTCCATGGACAATTTTCTCCTGCTAACAGCGGGATCTATTTAACTGCGGTCTCGAGACGGCAGTTTGCATAGGTTATTTACTGCTAGCTGCCAATTAATATCAGGGCAAATGGCCCCCCTGGACTTGTAGCCTCATGACCAGAGGCCTTAAGACAAGAGGCTCTCGGACAAATAGCCCTCAGGATTTATGGCCACCTGACAAGAAGCCCGCAGACATGGCCACCAGGAACAGAGGCCATTCACCGCCATGGATATGACCCTAGCTGTCGAAATGGCGTAAAACAACTACTTACCTACCTACCTACCTACTAATGCCCATCTGTCCATGCCCCCGAGATTATCTCTATTATTTTCAAAGACCCGACAGTTATCTCTATTCAGTCTCATATGCGCTAGATTTTCATTCTACGCCTGCTACATTCTAACCTCTGCCAGATTTTCATTCCATGTCCCATAGATTCTGTCCTCCTTCAGATGTTCATTCTACGCCCACTAGATTCTACCCTCCATCAGATGCGATCTGACAGGTACCAGAAAGTGGTTTACATTGCTTCTAATGGGTAACAGATACTATAAGATCTTCCCACCAAGTATGGGCTTGACCTACAACATGTGTTTACTGAAGGGAATTTTCAGTTTAAATGCAGTTTTGCTAGTCATTTCTGTTTTGATCGTAAAGTAGAAGCCTTGCACATTATGTCTAAGAATAGATGAGAAACAAGGACAAAATTTCATTTTTAGAGCAAAATAGTTGATAGGAATAGCCAATAATAGGATGTAACTTGGCCTAAACAGGCCTATATACTGCCACATTTCCAAGTTTGTGAAGCATCGTAAGCCTATGTATCACAGAACGGGTGTTTATAACCTTTGCATTGAACACAGATTTTGTAGTTTTTAAATACAAACTTCTTTGAAGTTAATTATTGTCAAATTTCTTACAATTGGACTCAGTGGGACAACCAAAAAGGGTGCTTTGGCTGCCAATATAAGCCCACCCCTCCCCCCCCCCAGGAAGCTCCATCCCCAACCCCCAATCCCCTTACTTCACCACCCCCCATCTCCCATTGGGGTTGTAAGCCCTCGCTACTGGCTCCAATTTGCACTTATTTAGTGGTCCCCATTTATAACACTGTATGAGATTTGAACATTTCTGTCCAATCATTGCCATACAGCATATGTGCATTAATTTGACAAATCATTCAGTGTCTCAAGTTTCAAGTCCCATTCTTGGTGAGAAGATCTTTATAGTGGGCAATTCAACCAGCTGTTCCTGAGACGAGATCTGTTTGACGGGTAGCAGATGCTAGTGGGTGAAGAATCATATAGCGGGTGATGGAATCTGGCAGTCATGAGACAAACGCTGTATTGATGGATGAGAGGTACTAGTGGACACAGAATCATACATGTGATGGAATCTGGCGGGCACAGAAAAGGATATCTCATGGGCAAAAGAATAAAATAGATATAATATGACAGGCAAAAGAATAGAATAGAGATAATAATGATGGGTAAAGATGATGGGCGCAAGAAAAGAGAACCTCCTCTCCTAGAGGTTCCCAGTCCCAGCTGCCATTTGTCCTGGTACTATTTGTCCACAGGCTGTTCATCAGCGGGTTAAAGATCCTGCTGGATATTTGTCCACAGGTCCTTGGTCTGGGTGGGTGTTTACCCTAGAACCCTGCCAATGAAACTCAGTTCCAATGTGCTGGAAATCAAGTATAGTTGCTGACTGGTATATCCCACCCCTCCCACGCTTGTAGCTGACACAGGGGGCTGTGTACAAATGACGTCATGCAGGAGGGGGAGGGGTGGGGGTCAGGCCCGGCATGACGGAATTAATTTTCCATATACCTTCAGCATTGCAAAATTGGCAAAAAACATGACAAGGGGGGGAGGGGGGGTCCAAAATGGTCCAAAAAAAGCATGACGTCATTTGTACACAGCCCCTTGTAGCTGACACAGGGGGCTGTGTACAAATGACGTCATGCAGGAGGGAGGATCCCACTCCCCTTGACCAAGCATGACAAGGGGGGGGTAGGTGGTCATGGGCTGCATGACATCATGTCATCAAGAAATTGCAATATGCTCCAGTTTTGACAAGAAAACAAAAAGATTAGTTAAGGTTGGGAAGTTTAATGCATTCATCTGACATAAAATATCTATTACACTGTACACACACGGGCATGCTTCCCTCAGACATCCCACTCAATGAGTCACTGCTATCAATGTCAGTTTGAGCCAAGTGTTGGTCCACTTCTCTATCCTACCTCTAACCCAGGCCCCATAACAATGTGAAACAATTTTTTAGTTTTGGTAGAGAATTTGATAGAAAGATTCAAAATGACCCACCTTCTATTCTATTTGATAAATTTCACAATTCAAAAACCCATGGGTAATTTAGGGAGTGCTCATTACTTATCAAGAGGGGTGCGATGGATTTCCTTGCAGAGGCGCAGACATTTTTCTGCCCCCTCCTTGGACAGGTTGCAGTTTTCCTGGTCGCCCTCTTTGTTCTGTAGTAATGCACAGGCTTTCATGCTGTAAAGGCATGACATTTTTTTACACCCCCCCCCCACCTTGACGTGTCAAAATTATTTTGCCCCCCCCCCCCAATCTGCACCCCCTACCATTTTTGATAAGTAATGAACTCTCCCTTGGAGCTCTCTACCATGCTGTTGCTTTTTTCATTGAGAGGATGCTTGGGGGTGATGTAAAGGTGACCCCCCCCCCCTCCCCAAAAAAACAAAACAACAAAAAAACAACCTTACTCTCCGTTGTCTGAATGGAACTCTACGGGCCCATGCCTTATACATAGGTTCTACAATAAAGGTATTGCTTTGTAAAACCATATATTGGAAGTGTGATTGCAATCGATGCCCACTTGGCATAAAAAAGTGTGTTTTTTTTTTTTTTTACATTAAAGCAATGTTTTTATTGGTTTCCCTATTGGTTATTTGGTTGAAAATTGGTTAAAAAACATGTTTTTTGCCAAGTGGGTGGTCTACTGAGACTTTGATAGTTTCTGAGATCTTGCTTTTGATCTAGACAGCTTTTTAGGACCTTTTGTGACAGGAAATACTTGTATATGATCAGTACCATAGTACTCTGTGTATAAGGCACGGAAATACATCCCGCATATAAGGCCCCATAAGCTGACGCTGACATTGTTTGGCCTGTTTGTCTGCTCATTGTTTTTGGTGATCAGTGCATCTTTTTTACTTTGCATGTTTCTTTATATCCATGATTGCTAAATCACACCTTTGAACCATTTCAATTTGTCTGTAGGCTATAATTATGCACTATTAATGCTCTTTGGCAGGGGGGGGGCTATCTCTCAGCATGACGGCATGTTAAGGGGGGGTCAAGTGTTGTATGACATGGGGAGAGGGGGTCAAAAATGGTTAAAAAAAAGCATGACGTCATTTGTACACAGCCCCCAGGGGCTGTGTACAAATGACGTCATGCATTTTTGGACCATTTTTGACCCCCCCTCCCCCCTTGTCATGTTTCGTCATACAACACTTGACCCCCCCTTAGCATGACGTCATGCAGAGAGCTACCCCCCCCCCTCCAAGTTCATGAATAGTGTAGGCTTATTCCGACCTAGCAGGATACATTATTGACCAATCAGAAAATTCCCTTCATTCGGTGCAGACTTTTTAGGGTGAATTACAAAACTCCTTGTACCGCTACCGATCACCCTGGCTGTTATCAGTCCTTATCAGCTTGGTACCAGCTTGAGCAGGGGTCGCCCCAATAAGGATCTGCTATCATGGAATAGCCAAAAAACAAAATTAATTGAAATGGTTCAAAGGGACATATACCCAGCAAATCTGTGTCAACTTTTGTCATGCTGCACCCACCTCACCCCATGCGCTCTTAGGACTTGACGCGTGGGTGATCACGGACCATGACAAGATGTGACGCATGCGTGAACATCCCAACCCAATTTGTGAAGTTGAGTCAACATGCGTGAACTTTCACCAACAATGACACATGATGACATCATGTGTCATCACACATTATCACACACACTGACACATGGGTCATGACACAGTATCACATATATTGACGCACAGACTAATTTGCGGGTGGGGGATAGGCAGGGGGGGGGGGTTGCAGGTGGTTGTGGATTTCTGATATTTCATAACTTTATTAACATCAGTTCAGCTGTTCATGCTGGTTCCCATTGAAAATATCTCTCCTCTGCATGTCATGTGTTGCCCACTTTGCTTGAAAATGGATAGATATTCTGTCAGCTGTGTGAGTTGAATTTTCCTTGTATCAGTCTTAAGAATGCCTGTTGAAATGATAAGAAATGGTCATAAACAAACAGCAGCAATCTAATTTTGACCACCCACTCACATCCAAGTTGATAAACAATGACCACTCCCATATGGCAGCCTGAATCCCCCAGAATTTCCCTGAGCCTTGCTCACATAGAAAGTTCTACATTAATTTGGGGTGTTGAGACAAATAGCTGAATTCAGCAACAAGATAGATGTTCAGGGATTGTAGATAATACCAATGTGTTACTGTATAAATGCTTATCACATAGGATTTTAAGTCAAATCAATCTAGAACTGTGTGACCACCTACCACAAGATCTGTTCTCCATGGCTGCCTCTGCCTGACTGTTTTGAAAGCAGGAGGAGAACAAAGGAATGGGAGGGAAATTTGAAATGGACCAATCAAAACACAGAATAGTACATAATGTGTCATTGTGCGTGAAGTTCTGTCATGGTGGGTGAGAGTTGGCAAATCTTGACGCATGCTCACATCTCCTCACACAGTCTGTCATGCTAATGTTGGACAAAGTATCTGCCCCTATTATCACTCATAAGATTTTTTTAACCAGCCTATGAAGAGTTCCTGTATATTTGCTCTAATCAGCTGTGACCTAGCTGATCAGTAGACATTAAACCTTCATATCCCATCAAACCAGGACAAACAGATACTTAGATATCATGTAAAACATATGCAATTCCAATTCAGTGCTATGTCCCATAGACAAAACAAATGAGCTATTATGTCTAATGTATGCACTAAATCACATATACTTGGCTATCATTATGTTCCTGATTCATATGTATTTCATGCCATGTAAGAAAGGAACTTGCTCTGTGAAACATAAATTCTCATATTGACATTTACTCAAAAGGCCCACTCTGCAAAGTACAAGCCATGAGAATCCATACAGTTTCCATAGTTTCTTATTGTTGAAGGCTTGGTGAAGAAATGTCATGCTAGGTGAGAGTTGACAAGTATTGACACATGTTGACATGTGCTCACCCTGGTCCCCTCACATCTTTATTGAAGTAAGTGAAGACATGTGAAGCTGCCTGAGAGTTGACAAGTATTGACGAATGCTCACCCAGTTCCCATCACATCCTTATGGAAATGAGTGAAGACATGTGAAGCGGTGTGAGAGTTGACAAGTATTGACACATGTTGACGCATGCTCTCTCAGGTCTTACTGAAGTAAGTGAAGGTTTGTCAAGCTGAGTGAGAGTTGACATTGTATCACACAAAATGACATTATTCGTTATCACTCAATGTACTCACACATTCCTCACCCAGCATGACTCATGTTCACTAGGATTTGCTGGGTAGTGGGGGTGAATTGGCAATTAAAGATAAGATGAACTAGCACTGATCAACAAATCAACAGAGAAACATGCCAAACACTGTCAGCTTATGGGCCAGGGGAGGGGGTGGCACTTCAATTGTTTTTGATACGGATGTGTGGCTAAACCCCAAACTACATTCACCCTTGCTATTGCACTCATTCACAGGGTTTTTCGTCAAAACTCTACTCTTGCTAGGGAACTTTTAGCATGACAATCTTAGATTTTGCTCAAAATATCTTAAATCGACCTTGTTTGGAGAAAATTTGAATTTTTGTTCATGATATTTTCATGAGAACTGAGAAAATATACATGAACATTTCTGAATTTTCAACATGAATCAGGGTATTTTGCTGAACGTTAACCCTTGCTAGGGACATTTTGCTCAAAAGTAGACCCTTACTAGGGACATTTGTGGACGAAACAGGAGGCTTACTAGCAACTTTACCCAGAAAAAGTTCCTTTGCCAGCCGCACATATGTGTCTACATTACATAGAGAGTGCCCCCCAGGCTTAAGGGTCCTTATATGCTGGATGCACTATACCCATACCTAATACACAGAGTACTATGGTAGTGATCATATACAAGTATTTCCTGTCACAAAAGGTCCTAAAAACTGTCTAGGTCAATAGTCCTATACAAGATCTCAGAAAGTATCACAAATTCTCAGACAACCATCAATTGCAATCACACTTCCAATTTTTGATATTACAAAGCAATTGAGTCACCTCAGGATTTTACTGTAGTACCTGCAAATAAGGTGAGTCCCATAGAGTTCCATTCAGACAAAGATGTGGAGAGTAAACTAAGGGGGGAAGTCCCTTTTACATCTCCCCAAGCATATCCTCAATGAAAATAGCAACAGGGTGGTGGAGAGCTCCAAGGGATTACTCCTCAACAACGGGAGGGGGTGGATTGGGAGAGGAGCAAAATAATTTTGATACCTCAAGGAGGGGGAGGGGTAAAAAAAAATTCATGCCTTTTCAGCAAAAAAAGCCTGTGGATACCTATTGATGCTGCCCTGAGGCAGCAGCGCAGATTCAGTGGTATTTTAGCTGCTTCCCAAGGGCAGCAGTGGTCCTTTTCAAAAAGGGTTAAATCGGTATGGGGCCTGGACTTGACTTTACACTGACATTGATGGCAGTGACACTCATTGAGTGAGATGTCTGAAGAAGGCATGCATGTAGGGCCTATCGGTATTATATTTCCCTACCTTTACAATTTTTCTTTTCTTGCCAAAACCAAAGCAAATTGTGATTTCTTGATGACATGATGTCATGCAGCCCATGACCCCCCCTCCCCCCCTTGTCATGCTTGGTCATGGGAAGTGCGACCCCCCCTCCCCCCCTCCTGCAGGACGTCATTTGTACACAGCCCCCCAGCCAGCTATACTTGATGTCTGACTGCAGAATAAGACTGGTTCACATGCAGGTGCCCCTATAAGATTTGTATTGACACATATACCCCCTAGACCTGCACACCTAGACCCAACAGAGGCCTACCCAGGGTAGCGCCATTGTGTGTGGGAGCGAGAGATGGTGGGTTATCTCAGGGGTATCACAGAGTTGATACAGCAGCTAATACGGGAGTTATTGGGAGTTGACATGGTGTCAATGCAGGCTTAACACAGGGGTAATGTGAATTGGTGTTTATTATGCTGACTGTGAAAGGACACGAGGCTGTTGATTCTCCGCTACTACACTCAGATCTGAACAGGTATGGCCCTAGACCCCTAAAATCGACATGGTGACAGCCATTTCTTAAAATCAACATATGGTGACATGCCCATTTCTTAAAATCGACATGGGACATGGCCATGCTAGTGACATGTGACATGGCCATTCCTTAAAATCGACATGTGACATGAGACTTAGTGACATGAAAAATAGGGCCTGGAAAAGATCTCATCTATCCTCAGAATGCTTCAAAATGCACCTTTTGGTCTTGACTTGTTTGACTTGTCAAAATTATTTTGCCCTCCCCCCCAATCTGCACCCCCTACCATTTTTGATAAGTAATGAACTCTCCCTTGGAGCTCTCTACCATCATTGAGGGGATGCTTGGGGGTGATGTAAAGGTGACCCCCCCCCCTCCCCAAAAAAACAAAACAAAACAACAAAAAAACAACCTTACTCTCCGTTGTCTGAATGGAATTCTACGGCCCATGCCTTATACGTAGGTTCTATAGTAAAGTTATTGCTTTGTAAAACCATATATTGGAAGTGTGATTGCAATCGATGCCTACTTGGCATAAAAAAGTGTGTTTTTTTTTACATTAAAACAACGTTTTTATTGGTTTCCCTATTGGTTATTTGGTAGAAAATTGGTTAAAAAACATGTTTTTTGCCAAGTGGGTGGTCTACTGAGACTTTGATAGTTTCTGAGATCTTGCTTTTGATCTAGACAGCTTTTTAGGACCTTTTGTGACAGGAAATACTTGTATATGATCAGTACCATAGTACTCTGTGTATAAGGCACGGAAATACATCCCGCATATAAGGCCCCATAAGCTGACGCTGACATTGTTTGGCCTGTTTGTATGCTCATTGTTTTTGGTGATAAGTGCATCTTTTTTACTTTTCATGTTTCTTTATATCCATGATTGCTAAATCACACCTTTGAACCATTTCAATTTGTCTGTAGGCTATAATTATGCACTATTAATGCTCTTTGGCAGGGGGCGGGTATCTCTCAGCATGACATCATGTTCAGGGGGGTCAAGTGTTGTATGACATGGGGAGAGGGGGTCAAAAATGGTCAAAAAAAGCATGACGTCATTTGTACACAGCCCCCAGCCAGCTATACTTGATGTCTGACTGCAGAATAAGACTGGTTTACAGCTATACTTGATGTCTGACTGCAGAATAAGACTGGTTTACAGCTATACTTGATGTCTGACTGCAGAATAAGACTGGTTCACAGCTATACTTGATGTCTGACTGCAGAATAAGACTGGTTCACAGCTATACTTGATGTCTGACTGCAGAATAAGACTGGTTCACAGCTATACTTGATGTCTGACTGCAGAATAAGACTGGTTTACAGCTATACTTGATGTCTGACTGCAGAATAAGACTGGTTTACAGCTATACTTGATGTCTGACTGCAGAATAAGACTGGTTCACAGCTATACTTGATGTCTGACTGCAGAATAAGACTGGTTCACAGCTATACTTGATGTCTGACTGCAGAATAAGACTGGTTCACAGCTATACTTGATGTCTGACTGCAGAATAAGACTGGTTCACAGCTATACTTGATGTCTGACTGCAGAATAAGACTGGTTCACAGGTGCCCCTATAAGATTTGTATTGACACATATACCCCCTAGACCTGCACACCTAGACCCAACAGAGGCCTACCCAGGGTAGCGCCATTGTGTGTGGGAGCGAGAGATGGTGGGTTATCTCAGGGGTATCACAGAGTTGATACAGTGGCTAAAACGGGAGTTATTGAGAGTTAACATGGAGTCAATGCAGGGTTAACACAGGGGTAATGTGAATTGGTGTTTATGATGCTGACTGTGAAAGGACACGAGGCTGTTGATTCTCCGCTACTACACTCAGATCTGAACAGGTAGGTCGTTTTTTTTAAGCTCCCACCTTTAATTATTCAGGACATGTGACCCTGGCCTAATTTTACTGTACTATGATTGGCTGATCTGCTGTTTCTAGGTCTAACAAAACAGATCTCACTCTCAAGAGAGTGACAGAGAGGTGCCTTCATAGTTTTCAAATAAAGTAATTATTGGGAAACTAATGATAGCAACTGTCTTTAAAAAAGACATTTATCATTCAAGTGTTTATCTAATAAATTCCGTGTATGGTTTTTGTATATTCTATACATCCACCAACTGCCAGAGAGCACTGTAAAGGATCATGGGTAAGGAGATCTGGTGTTTCATCTTTTCCAAGATTCATCAGGTAGACAGGGAGTTTTTAGGTGAGGTATCTCTAATTTATTGGAATTTTATTTTTCAGAAAACTCCAGCCTAGATTGGGGTTTAAATAAAGCCCCATTTTAGAGGAATATGATGTTACCTAGTTCTAGGACTTGTGTAGTCTCTATTTGTTCATCAATGTGGTTCCCATGGGACACTCAGTGCTTTTTGCGCTTTTCAGACCCAGTTATAGGTGGCACTGTGGGTGTTGTGCTAGTTATTGTTATTATTGTGATCGTCCTCTGCTGAAAACGGTCAAAGAAGGCCCAAGACAATAATGGTATGTTTACAATCAGCAACTGTATGGGTGTGGACCACTAAATTTGACATGGTGACATGGCAATTTCTTAAAATCGACATGTGACATGAGAGGTTCTTAGAGGTGACATGGGACATGGGGATTTAAGTGACATGTGACATAACCATTTCTTAAAATCGACATGTGACATGAGAGGTTCTTAGAGGTGACATGGGACATGGGGATTTAAGTGACATGTGACATAACCATTTCTTAAAATTGACATGTGACATGGGGGACCCCCCATCCACACCCCCAACTGTTATACAAATATCCTGTTGGAATGAGTCTGTAGTCGATGTACAATTTACCATATGTAAAGAGAGATTTTATGTTTCACCAACTCATACAAGAGACGCATACCTTTATCCACTACCATAAATCCTCGCATATAGGACACACCTCGTGTCTAGGATGCACCCTGACTTTGTGATTTAATATCTTTAAGATAATATGACTTTTGATGGATTTTCAAAATTCGAAAACCCACTCGCATCTTAACACCCTGTAGAATATAGGTAAATAGGTGGGGATGTTTTAGGTGACCTCTTTCCCCACCTCCTTCTCTCCAGCTGGGTCTAAATTGGACTAAAAGCCGGGACTTATATGCGAGGGTTTACAGTACTCTCATGTAGAATATCCTGCCATATAAGGCCGGTAAGGACTACTTCTATTAGCTGCACCACAGGTTCATGTGCAATCCATGCCTGGTATTTGGGGTCTCACAGTAGTACTTTAAAAAGTTTGAAATTTGTTAAACATATTCTCTAGGGAGGAGAAACGGAAATTCTGACAACCGGGGATATGCAGCAGATAGTTGTGAGAGCCCAGTGCCCTCCACCATGGCCCCAAACCCTCCCATGGACTTGACTAGAGACATTGTCGCTCCATATCTCACCACAACATTTACAGGTATGAGACTTTCTCAAAAACGCAGTATTACACTATTAAGTATGAGTATGAGGAATAGTCAGATTGTACATTGTCCTGACAACATGGTTCTGAACATCTTAATATATAACAGTAGTATATACATGCAAACTGAGCGCAATGGATTAGCTACTAACTAGGTCATGACCTACTGGTAGATCGGAAGTGACCTAGTTTCAGCCAATCAGAGGGCTGGATTTGACAGGAAGTGACGTCATAAGCTCATGACCTAGTTTTTTCGACCAATCAGAGAGCTGGATTTCATTTGACCTAGTGACCTGACCTAGTTGCATAAATTAAAATAATTGCGCAATACCTAGGGTTGACCTACTTGCAAACCGGAAGTGACCTACTAACCTACTTGCAAAAACGTATGACCTACGTATGAGGGTGTATTGCGCAATCCTTGAAAGAAATTACACAATAACCATGACTCATGTTCTGATGCAATGTTCCTATGGATTTACGCAATACTTATGACTCATTATTTTGATATGAGATTAAATGCAACAAAGACACAACTTGGTTGTTTTTAATTCAATCTTTTTATTATTTTCTTCCTATCAGAGTACATGCTAGGTATGAATCATTAAAATCAGATATGCTTGCAAGCAGAGTACATGGATATTATATGGAAAATGAATTCTTGTTGCAGTACCAACTGCACCCGGTCTTAGCTGGAGTAGGACTTTGACTACGGTCCTCTAAGGCCCGCATTCTCTCCATTAAATCCTTCAAGGCCTTTCTTCCTATGTCGTTCTCCTCCAGGGCTACCACTTTGTCCATTAACTCGGCCATGATCATGAGAATCTTGTCTATCACTTCCGCCGTGCTCTGAAGCCCGTCTATCACGTCCAATTCACGTTTAACTTTCCCTTTCACCAAAAGATTGCTCACGTCTGCTTTGACTGCTACTTCTTCTGGACTCATCTCGAAATTCATTGCCTCTTCTTCTCTCTTTCCTCAGGAAGGGCCTGACTATTTTGTCCATTAAGTTGAAGGGGACCTGAGAAAACCTTTTCACTGTGTGGTGTGGGTCCTTGGTCCGACATGTCTGTATGAGGAAGTTAATGCAGTGGGCTCCACACGTTTTAGCGTGAAAGTTTTGCACTTGTTTTCTGCTGAACGACCCGTGACCATCTGACGACTTCTGCATGAACCTCTGGTGATATATAGTTAATGGAGGTAAGCCATAGGGATCAAAGTAGAACACATTACCGTCATGAGAAACATAAAATGCCACCCAGTGCTGACCAGGTTTAGAGCTTGTAGAGGGAATTGGTTTTTTAGGACATTGATCATGGCAAAAGTTCCCAGGTAGAAACGCCTTGTGTGTGGATGGTTTCCCAGTGCACCTGTTATGTCTGAAGTTTTCATTTTTTTTCTCAGTTCATGTGGTAGTCTGTGACAGGAAGACAGTCAGCCGTCAGTTGGATGTTGTTGTCGTAGAAGGAACACAAGACGGCAGATATGGCATGAGTAGTCGGGGCAGCAAACCTAAGGGAAATGCCCAGCTTTCCTTGCTTGATGAGATTTATATGACTGTCTTCAGGTGCTCTGTCTGGGGTGAGGTCGAAAACAAAGAAGGAATACCCGTCTTTGAAATCTTCCAAAGTTATGCCACAGTCTTGTCCCAAAGCCGACAGCCCACTGTCTATGAACATTTGACTGTAGGCTCTGATGCAGTTGCCTGTTTCGAAGTCGGTCTTCAACTCAAACTTTTGATCGTCATATCTCACGCATATTTCCTTCACGTTGAAATGCCTGCAGTTGAAAGGGTTTTCTGTCTTAGTCCCAGCAGCTGCTGTTTCCTTTGTCATACACAAGACTATCCTGGTGGGGATCTGAGTAGTGTCAGGTTGAGTCCAACTGTAGTCTTGTGAGCCGCCGTCCAAAGTGTGTTTAGTTACTTTACACCTGGCTATGTGATAGTTGAAAGGGCCCCAATGTGGATTCCTGACACTGCTGACGTGAGTTTTTACCACCTCGTCGTCGACACATTTTTGGAGAAGTATCATTTCAGCTTTGGTGATTTTGACCCAGTAGTTTTGATCGGCTGCTTGCATCATGTAGTAATTGGGCTGATTTTTTTCGAATATGAACTTGATTTCACAGTTCGGAGGCAGCACCTTGCACTGTTTAATTAAATCCAGGTGCGGCTTCATTACTAAGGCATGTTTGTTGCGGGTACTGAACTCTGCTCTCCGTGCCGTCCATCCTGCATTGTCGCCCGCTCTGGCTTCCATGTGACCACAGGTGTCTTTCATGTACTTTTGACACCCTTTCAGTCGAGTCTCTTTGTCTTCTTTGTTGCAACAAATTGTGTCCAAAATGTAGGCCTTGAGACCATAGTCTTCATTGTTGCCGGTGACTTTCTCCCCATTTATCAGCAACTGACAGGAAGCAAAGAGAGCGTGTGCCAAGTTGTTGACTGGAGCAGCTTCTATGCCGACGGCAAGGTGAGTTGTTCCGTCTGCCGCCACGGCTTCCAGTTCCATGTACAACTCAGTTTCTGAGAGGTCTGTGTACAGGTTGCTTGGTTCGAAGGTGAAGTCAAATGATTCAGTGTGTGGAGTGAGGGCATTGTTGGTAGTTTTGGTTATTTTTTGACACTTTAATATGTCCTTTTGAGTGACAGGCAAGGCGTGTAGGTCTAGTTCACCTACAGCACATACCTGACCCTTGGGATGAAGGAGACTCATGACTAGAACAAGGTCCTTCCTCTAGCTTGTCCTCTTCCTCTGCCGCGTTGCCCCTTACGTCCTCCGCGCTTGACGGTTGCTCGTCGTTTGACTGGAGGAGGTCCAGATGTACCTCTTATGTATCCTTGAGCAGAAGAAGCAGCCCTTTTGAGTAAGTTCTTGCCTGTTGCTTTACTTCTCCTAACTACACTTTTCTTGAAGCCTTTTCCTGATACCACGTCGGACAAGACTCCAGCTCCTGTAGTAAGCAAGGCTTTGCCTGCAGATTTGGCAGCTGAGCGTCCTATTTTACTTAAGAGGGGAACAGCTCCTCTCAGTAAACCACCTATTAACGAGCCAAGTCCGTGCCCTCTTTGTCTGCCCCTGCCGCCGTACGCTGGTAAAGCACCGTTCCCAAACTGTGATTTTCTGTAGTATTCAGCGTACTGACCCCTAGGGGCCAGGTATGGAGGTGTTCCATAGTAGTGAAGCATGGTGATATACTCCTATCCTTGAAGAGGTCTGAAGGCAAGTACCACCGACACTGATCCGCTTTCAAATGGTATCGGTTTTCCAGTCTTGTCTCTTAAGTATATGCCTATCTGTCTGAAGGTGGTTTTAGTGACTGGCAGATATATCAAGTTCTGGAAACTTATGGTTTGCATGTCACCGTTGTAGCGATTTATGTTGATTTGCCTCAGAAGGGGTGCTTTAGAGTCACCCACAAGACTGTGCTTGACTATGTCAGAGTACACGAAAGCACATCGACTTTTGTACTGAAGATCTACCACGTAGGGGCTTTGTGTTTTTCCACTTAGGAAAACACTTCCGTCGAAACCTAATTGTTTCCCTAAGTTTTCTGGGAGTTGCATGACCACACCAGGAGGCAAGGAAACTACACTTTTCATTGTGTATCTGTTGTAGTGAAACACGGTGGCTTTGTTGTTTTTTCTGTAGTTTCTTAGTTTTCTCACCAACATGCTCTGTAGTTTATTTATGGTCCTGTTCAAGTATCCTATCGACTCTGAGTTGCTTTCCAGGTTTACACCTTCTAAGGCAAACATGTTGTAGGTACTACCTTCCTTGAAGTAATACTTAGAGAGGTATCTGCTTATTTCTTTGAAGCGTGTACATATTTTCACAGCCTGTAACTGACTTGGAGAGAGAGGAGATACATGAGCAGAGTCTGTGAAGACGGCTTTTTCTTCAAAAAAAGAAACAGACCTTTTTCCCCTGTCATCCATAGACATCACTTCAGCCACAGCAGACGATATTTCCCTCTTCTCTCTGCCTGCCGTGTCACGCTCCCCCTTATCCTCCTCCTCTTCCTTCTCCTCCTTCTCTGGCGTGGGTTGGTTAGAAGTGAATCCTCCAGATGGCGTCTCAGTCGCAGCAGCAAGAGTTGGTGGACTTTCACTTTCAGGACCAGCAGGAGGAATGGTTTCAGTCGATCCCACAGGGTCGACATGACGTAGGTTTTTTGTTATTTTTACTCCTCTCTTCAAAGCAGATTGGGCTGATAGATTTGAAGTAGAGCTTGAAGCTCTACTGAAGACACTATGGGCTCCTGGTTTTCCCAGAGGAAAAAATTCTCTTCTGCGTTTGTTTAATAAAGCTACTACAGTGCGAAGGTTCTTTGTCAGGTCGTTTTCTCCCTCTGCCAAGAGAATGGATTCTTCTTTGACGTTGTACCACGTGGTAGGACAGGTTATTTCTTGAAGAGCACACTCTAACTGAGTAGGAGAGTTAATGTATTCTGCCAAAATTGTATTGTAACTAGTTAAAGTGTTGTCAGGAAACACGTTCATAGACGAGTTGCTAGGTAAAGTTAAGGTAAACGCCATTTGTCTATGTTCTTGACAGGTTCCCAAGAGTTAAACTTGTCTCCATAACCCTTCCACTTGATCAAGGCTTCTCTTTTCTTGCCTTTTCCTCTGTATTTCACTATTTTTTCTATGTTGTAGCGTCTTCCGTGACGGACTTGCACCTTCTGAACTTCAGGTTCGTAGAAGCTTCCTTTTATCTCTTCTCCAAGGAGATCTTTCAGGTGGTACCCTTTGGGCGAAATATCGTTGACTGTGTATATTTCCTCAGTCCAGTTAGGTTCGTACCCTCTGTTAAATGTTTTCTTTGTTTTCAACATTCGCACTTGATTTTTTCTCTTCAACTGAAGGACAGGAACCTTTTTCTTTTGAGGTTGATCGTACAACCTGTAGAACAAGACTTCAGAGTTGTCTTTATTTATGTCTGAAGGGGCAGCTCCTAAGGTTTTGTGGTAAGTTAGATTGTAGGACTTAACCAAGTCGGGCAGCAAGTCAACCCATTTGTAGTTATTGAAATGAGAGAAACATCTCCACATTTTTCCTTGTAAAGTAGAGTTGAACCTTTCGGCTAAGGCACACTTCACATCGTCGTTCTCTCCTGTGAAAAAATTGATGTTTTGATCTTCACAGTGTTTTTTGAAAATTTTGTTGACGAACTCTTTCCCCTTGTCAGTTTGAATTTGTTGAGGTTTTCTTTCTTTGCTCATTTTTTTGAAAGCCTCTGTCACGGCATCAGCTCTCTTACTTTTCACAGGTTGTCCAAAACCATACCTTGAAAAAACGTCTATTCACGCTAGGATGTACTGGTATCCTTTGTTTTCCTTTGAAAATTCTCGCATGTCTATGAGATCAAGTTGCCACTGTTTGTCTATGCCCCATGTTTGTGTTTTTCTTCTAGGAAATCTTCTCTTGTAAGGTTTGTGTCTGGTGTAAGCGTCTACATCTTCCAAAGCTTGTTCTATGTTTTTTTTCTTTGTTTTCTTGAAGTGATGACGTTGAAGTTTAGATACACTGGTAAAACTTCCAGGTTGTTTAGGATCTGTGTAAAACCTGAGGACATCTTTCTTCAAAGCCTTGTGCGCCATATAAACTTACGTCCAGTTCCTTTTTGACTTACTTTCCTTTTCTTTATAGGGGAAGCTTTTCTTAAGGGACTGGCAGCAAAGGAAGGACTGTGCCCTGCAAAAGCCGACTTGTTTTTGACAAATTTTAAGGTGGGGTTCAGCCTTTTAACTGCTCTCATGAAGACCTGGCTTCCTTTAGGTTGGTCCTTTTTCAAAGACTTTGGTCTGGCAGCAAAAGCTAACAAATCTGTTATGTCAGTTCCAGGCACACGTTCTCCGTTGACATATATTTCTCCGTCTCTGTTCCAATTCAATATTTGACTTCCGTGACGAGATAATTCTCTGTAGAGATTTTTAGCAGTCGTTCTGTAAGTTGCGGGTATTCTTTCTTTTATGTCGGCGTCCATACCCTCTGTGTTGTCTCTTGCACGAGGTTTAAACCCTTCCTCCCCTTTAAATTCGTCTACACTTTCTCCGTCTGAATCGTCAGGAAGTTGTGGATCGTCTCTAGTCTCTGTGAAAGTGTCGTCATCGTCGTCGCCGTCGTCGGTGTCTTCTAAAGAATAGTTCTCACCCCTAGCTGCTGCTGCTGCTGCTGCAGGTCCTTGTCCTACTGCTCGACCAGGATAGGGACCTTCCCTACGTTGTCCTAAGGCCTTGGCTTTTTTAGTTAATATTCCCGACTTTATCATAAGTTGATTGTACTGTCTTAACTTTTCCTTCAGTTTGAGGTTAGGAGAGTTAAGCACCTTGTGTGCTTTACTTTGAAGGTGGTTCAGGACTTGAACCAGGCTGGAATCAGGAGTTAAACCTTCTCTTAAAAGTTGAGTGCTGTAGTACTGGTCTTGAACACTAGGTCCAGGCTGGGGAGGAGAGGAAGGGCTTTTTTCTCGGGGAACAAGATCCGCCCTTACGAGGGCCATCCTTGAATAAGACATGATTTTTTATCGACGTGCTCCTATGAGACCTGTTATCAGGGGTAAGGCTAGACCCAAAATGGTTCCCAAAAATCCACCCTTTTGCTCAAAGGTTTTCCTCTTCTGCTTAACGGTAGCTTTGTGCCTTGTAACTGACTTGAGTTCTTTCTTGTAGGGTGATAAACGTTTGACTGCGTCTGACCCGTTACGCAACAGGTTTTTGTTCATCACGTTGACACAAATTTGACTCATCAACCTAATGACCTCATCGCTGAGACCTTTAATAATGTGGGAACACTCTTTCGAGGAACACTTGGATATGTGTTTCAACAAGTGGTAATGTTTCCTTATTATTTTAAATTTTCCTCCAGAAGCAGATCTTTTGGTCACCATTCTATCTTTTTCTTTTCGAAGCTGAAGCTTGAGGAATAAAAACCAAGGTATTCCAAGGAGTTGTTATGCTGTTCCTTACCCTAAGCTCGTTAGGTGTGCTCTGCTTAAAGTCCAATAGGATGTATGAATGTTTCTCTTTGTTTTCTGAGTTATATACCTCCGTCAAAAAGGATTTCTGTCCTGGAAAGGCCTGTTTGCTGATGTGTCCTATTTGACTCATGTCTCTAGGGTTTTTAAAAACAACTAGGTAGTGCGCATTTAAACTCAAGGTTCTGAAGGCAGGATTGTTAAAAAACAAGTTTTGAGTAATAAAAATTACACTTAAACTGCGATGGTGAGAGCCCACAGTGAAAAGTTTCATTATGGTGGGAACGTACTCGGGATCCATGAGATCGTCTATAATGACCAGTCCATGTTAAGTCACGTCTCTTTTATCCTCAAACAAAAAGTCTTCTGAAAGAAGACCTTAGTTGAACTTAACCCCCAACTTTACCATTTCGTCGAATCCATCTTGCCATTGACTGTAGCAGTAGTATATGTCGTGTATTTTTGGAGTTACAAGCTCGTCTACTCCTTTTATCAACTTGAAAACAAGTTGACTTTTTCCACAAGAAGTAGGTCCAGCTATGATCATTGTGAAGGGGCTTTGTAGACGTGGGTCAAAATTATCTCCTTTTCCTTGTGATCCATGTCGGACGAAATCTTAAACCAAAGTGACCAAAGGAGCGACCTCATCCTCTTTTAAGTCAGTAGATCCCTCGTTCAAACCTTCCACGTAAAGAGCTACGTCGAAAAGTCCCATGTTGTTTAGACTGGCTATAAGACAGCTTGGATGAGATATTTCTCTATGTTTCCAAACCATTAGCACTTCGAAAACAGGATTTGTGACACCTTTTTTCCCTGGAACAGGGGTGGATATGACGTCAAGTTCGTGGTCGGTCAATCCAAGTTGAGTCCCCAGTTTCCTCCAGTCAAGCATTCTTAACTTGTCTGCCAGGTTGTTGAACAAAGTATCAACTTTCCACTGTTCTGGAGGTATTTCACAATGGTCCACTACGTTGTAATATCCCATGTACCATCTACAATAATCAGTGAGATCGTAACGACCTATGTCACTTAAAGCATGTCTTAATACCATCCACTTGCAACGCACATTCTTTCTACTCCATGAAATAAGCATTTCTCTCCCCATAGAACGAAGAGATGGTGTTTTTTTCCATGTAATCCATTAAACTTAGTCTAAGTCCTAAGTAAACCCCTAATCGAGGGTAGTCTTTTTCCGATATTTTTTCACTGATTTTGAACAACAACTCGTCCGAAAGGTGAAACTCCATAGCAACCAAAAAAAAGGTGTTCAGCAAGTAAGGTAGGCAGGTAGGTAGGTAGGTAGGAAGGTAGGTAGGCAGGTAGGTTATGACAGGCTAGAAAGCATACAGTAAACTTATATAGGGTAGGGTAGGGTAGGTGGGTGGGTAGTTTAGGTGGGTGGGTGGGTTAGGTGGGTTATTTGGGCGGCCAGCCCGGGCCAACAAGCCCCAAACCCCCCATACTTGAGGGGTGCCCCCACCCCCCCACCCCATAGTTTTTAAACCCACCCCAACCCATTCCTACCCTACCCTACCCTACCCTACCCTACCCTACCCTATATTATCCTACCCTATTCTACCCTGTCCTGTATATCTCTTCCATTTCCTTCCCCCTCTTTAGGTCAGCCTGTTACATCGTTCTTCGTTCGTTTAAATTTGTTATGATGTTGAGTGTAAAGCGAGCTGATTGTGGTGAAAACAGTGAGTAAGGGAGATAAGCTGGGTGCACCACATAGCCAGATAAAACCAAACTTTTTCTTTCTCCTCTACATTGAAACGATCCAGGGACGATGATGGGATGTGAAATATGGGGCAGGAGGAAAACAAAAATTTGGTTTCTAAGCACTCAGCTAGAAGTTCCAAAATAGACATGAAGAAATGAAGACGCTGGTTAAGTTGGCGGGGATTTTCTTTGGCGTGATGCTCTTCTGCCGCTTTCAATGCTTCCAAATGGAAGGGGTTTTTCAGTGGGCCCTTTCCCTTTCTTCCATGCTTCAGGGTATAACCCAAGGTTTCCACCGCTGAAAATTTTGACAAGTTATGACTCAAAACCATTTTCCTCAAGGTTTTTCTGTCTTTGGATGTAAAACTTGATTCAACTGAAGAAAAAACTAAGTATAATTTTTTCCGGTGAAGAACAGATTCTTTAAAGTATTTGCACACGTACCTGAAACAAATTGAAGAGCAACATATAATTTCCTTTCTTTCCCTCACGTACGTTAGAACTTGAGTGTCGTCGGGATGACGTTGTTCTAATACACGCTGCAGGGAGTAACGCGACATGGTAGGGCGAAGGTTGTTGTGTCAAATAACGATGGTTTAGTCCCCGTTTAACCTTTATAGGAAACCTGTCAGTCTTTCCTTATCGCACTTTTCTGAAATGATTTATTGCTCAAGGACGAAACAAACGTCAGGGTCAGTGCCTGAGCGTTCTGAAAAGAGGGGAAAAACATGTGGAAGGGTGGGTTCAGCCCAGGGGCCTTACCCGGAGGATTCATCGTTTATTTCTGTTCAGTTTTATTAGGAGGACCAAAAATGAGATACGGGGTAGGCTGTTACCACCTTGAGCTGACCTTTGTCATGGGAGGGAGTTATTTCAGTTATAACTCTCACAACATGACAGCACCCATGGTAATTGTGTCCAATCTCTGTCCTGAATCCTCTTTCATAGAAAATTTTTTAACCTAAAGAGTGTGTAATTTTGTCTGGGTGAAGTAAAGTGGCTTTAATTAAAGCCTTCACCATAGTAGAATCGATGAAAACTGAATTACCAGGTCCTCCCCCCAAAGGTTGATCCCTTAGAAAAAAGGGTTTTTGTCTGTCTAAAATGAATTTTTTTGAACTTCCAGAGGAAATGGAATGCCTCGACATTAAGTGTACCATGGCACCATGTCCCAAAAGAACACCTGAAAAAAAACTTTCCCCATTTTCTGAGATAAGTTTTTTCACAGAGGGCCCACTAGAAACCAATGCAGTGGTTTGGTTGTGCAAGAAGCATTGTTTGAAGTTACAGTTAGGAGGGATGTAAAGATCCCTGTTCAAATTTTCAGGACAGAATTTCCACACAGCCCACACCTTACCTTCTTCTACGCCCCTCCTGATGTCTGAAATAAACACCTCCTGACGCCTTTTATGACCTACGGTCAAAGACAAAGGCAAAGGACAAAAGTTAGCCATGTCTGCTTGAGAGAAGCTAGTTCTGATAAATGACGAATGGTCTGCGTTAATCACAGAACGGTAACAACAAGATTCGTCTTACACGCCTCACCCTGAACGTTGACTGAGCGTTATCATGTTGTTGTTTTTTGAGTTAAGCTTTTTACTTTTTTTTAAAACAACGCTTTCTAAGCTTAAAACATACTATGAATGGAAAAGCACGGTTATCTACGACTCATGGACGTGGTTGTACGTTATCTGAACGAAAAGGGAACGTCCCAGGATCGTATCAGGATAGTTACTATAAAGTAGGCTTGAGCCGTCCTGCTCCTGCACCTTCCAGCCCTGCCACCCTTTCATCTTCAAGGAGAACAATGCCTGGTCGCATGAAGACGGGACTTAGTGTCAGGAGAGGAGCTAAAAAATTGGCTCCACTGACTTTTACTACTTCTAAACAGACAGAGGAAAAGACGTCGGGCATCGCCCCTCCTCCTACCTCTCCAGCCTCAGCTGATAAACCACCTGCAACTTCTGCTCGGCTTCCAACTGAAGTGCCTGATGCAGGAGAACAGGAAACCGCTCTTGCAGCTCTTCATGGCGAAATCACTCATTTCCTGGATCGCGTCCGGGATCGCACTCCTCAGGAAGCTGGCGACGGCGATTTTGACATCAGGGACTACATTAATCCCCCGGCACCTTTGAACTACCAACCCCCCACTGAAGCACCTACGGCTGCCTCTTACTCGCCAGTGACTCCGGAGGAACCTTCTCCCCAGGTCAGTCCAATAGAGGTCATAGACCTCACAACCTCATCACCGGCAGTCAACCCCATAAAAGTGGTGGATTTAACTCAAGGGACACCTTCACCTGCTCAGAGAGGGGGGTATTCACAGGTAGAGGTTATAGATTTGACTGGCCCTTCTCCCCTATACTCTCTCCCGGTTCCGGTAGAGGAGCTCCTAAGAAGCCCGCCGGAGAAAAGAAACTGTCCCGGTGAAAAAGAAGGGGAGCCTAAGAAGAAAAGACAGAAGCGCGCCTACAACAAGAAAACCCCTGTCTCTACCCCTGCTTCAGTTTCCTCAGCAACTTCATCCTATGGTGCCGAGCCAATGGGTTCTGCCCCAGGTGTTCCTTCTTCTAAAGACAAGTCACACAGACAAAAGTTTGGGGAGGGCACTGCCCCCAGTTCTTCCAGCAAGCTTGTGGGCTTCAGGTCAGTGCCTTTGGTGGCAAAGAAATGGCCTGCTCGATTTGGTTTCCAAGAAAAGTCACCTGCCCCCGACCAAGTTTTTTATCCGGAAGGAGATAATAACGCCTGCATAGAAATATACAGGGAACCTAGCATCAGGGGAGTATGCTTGAGGACCTACCTGGACAAACCTTACGAGCGGTGCTTAAACCTAGAGGCGCGTGAGTTCAGGAACTTAGTGGACCAGATAGAGTGCATCCTTGGAAAGTACAAGGAGTTACACCGCCTAGCTGCCCTTGGAGAGAGGAAGGTGGACAATCTTTTGTTGTCCTTGAACCAAGACTGCACCGACCCCAGTGGAGGCCGGGCTATGATCCTGGCAAACTTGTACAAGGGAACTCCTAAAGTTCACATAGGAACAACCAGCTACGTGGAGGAGATGAATGCCTCGGTGTCTTCCAGCTACAGGATGCCCCCCTCAGCCACACACTGCTGACACACTGTGTCCCCCTTCATTCTGGAGGACATAAAATCACGAGTTGGTCCCTTCCTAGACGAGACGACCGATTTCTACTCTGGGTAAGTGGTCAACTTTGTATAGTGTCTGGTTAACAGCTCCTTCTTCAGTGCTTTGACATTATCATGTATGTCAGCTAATTCGTAGTTAGATTTAAATGTACTCCATCTTCAGTCTACATAGGCCAGCGTAGGTTTAAGTTCTAAATGTACTCCATGTATAGTTAGGTTAGGTTTTAGTTATAAGTTTGTATATTGAATATAAAGTGAAACTAGAAAAAGAAACCTAAAAAAAAAATGCCTCCCAAAAAGGTAAAACAACTTTACACCGTCAACTGTCCAATGTGTAACACCCCTAGACCTCCACGTTTGGTTACTGTAGAAAACAGTGGAAAAACTCTATGTAACTCAAATTCTTGTAGAAGAGAAACTTTTTCCGACAGCTTAGAACTTCCAAAAGAAATAGAAATAAATTCTTTGCATAAAAGCAGTTACCGTGACAACTTCAAGTCCATAGCTTCAGGTTTGGCTGTGGTAAGCTTCAGTCCATTTTCAATGTCAGAATGACAAGTTTTAACAAAGACTTGGGAGCCAAACAGGTAACAGAGGCTCTTACCTTAATTCATAGAAATCAAGTTATGGCTTACAAAGTGGCTGTTTCTTTTGGAAGGTTGTTGTCTTCCTCTAAGGAGGAAGAAGAAGAGAAAGTCATGTACTTCCATGCTTCTGCCAACAATTCGTCTTTGTTCTATGACAGTGAAAGTCATAGAGACCCTTACATTTTCATAAGGGACGACAAAGACTTTGCAGAGTGTTTAGATTTAATTGAAAACAACATTAAAGAAGACACTCAAAGACCCTCTACTAAATGGAGTGTAATAGGCAACGTGAACGCCAACATTACCCTCATAAGGGCTACGGGAGGAGAATATCTCTTAGGTAAAATGAAAACTGTTCCTCCAGGTTTAAGACAAAGAGGAATGCAACACTTTCACAGAGACCCTAAAACCAAAAGGGCATACAAGGACAACTTGTGTTTCTTTAGATGTCTGTCTTTCTACCTGTATGGATCTTTAGAAAAAACTCAAGAGCTTTTCCTTGAAGCCTATCCAGGGGTGAACAAGGAGACTTTTGAGGGCGTTGACATAAAAGATTTAGACAGGTTAGAAAAGATGTTTGAAGTTAACATAAGAATTTTTTACCTTCCCTCTTTTGGTAAAAAAAAAGGGGCGACCTAAAATTATAAGGTCAAACATGTGTTCATCCAAAAAAATCATGAACTTGAACTTACACAGGAACCATGTAAGTTTAATAACTAACATGGGACTGTATGGTAAAATGTACCCCTGTGAAAAGTGTCATAAAGTTTTCACTCGTAGTTTTCTTTTGAAACAACACAATGGAGTGAAAAAAGATTGCACCAAAGTCAGCTTCAGGTACAAAGGTGGAGCTTACAATCCATCCAAAACAGTTTTTCAAGTTTTAGAGGAACTGGGAATAGTTTGTTCACCTGAGAAAAATATATATCCCTATAAAATTGTTTTTGACTTTGAAAGCTATTTCGTCCAACCTGAAAATTTGTCCCCAGAAAATGCTAACACTGTGATAGAAAAAACTCACATACCCCTTTCTGCCAGTGTAGCTTCTGATTTTCCTGGGCATGCAGAACCAGTGTGCTTTGTCAGAAATTCCAACAGGGACGACGATCCTTTGGTGAAAAATGTGTTGGAACACATAAACAACTTGGGGCAGTTGATAGGAGAACAGGTGAAAGAGAATTTTAGAGATGTTTTAGACGAACTTGACTCTTTAGAAGAAAAACAAAAGGAACTAGAACACAAAGCTAGCAAAGTTTTTCCAGCAAACAACAAAAAAAATCCAAACAAAAAAATCTCCCATGTTCTTGAAGTGAAGGAAAAACTTCTTACCTACATAGAAAGAGTCCCTGTCCTAGGTTTCAACTCTGGAAAGTATGACATTAATTTGATAAAAAAGGAATTTCATTCTTTTTTTATAGACACAGACAAGACAGAAATGAAAACCATAAAAAAATGCAACAAGTACATAGCAGTGTACACAGACCATCTTCTTTTCCTTGACATGTTCAACTATTTGGCACCAGGTTATTCCTACGCAAACTACCTGAAAGCCTTTCTTAAAGGGAAAGCTGAAAAAGGTTTTTTTCCCTACGAGTGGATGGACAACATAAGAAAACTGAACAACAAAGCTCTTCCTCCACGCCACTGCTTCTACAGTTCTTTGTCAGGTGGTGGAATAAGCAAAGAAGATTATCTTAAATGTAAAAAGGTTTGGACAGAAAACAAAATGAAAACTATGAAGGACTACTTGATATATTACAACAACCTGGACGTTAAACCCTTTGTTTTAGCCATAAACGAGCACACAAAATTTTTTATAGATCGTGGGGTAGACATGTTCAAAGACGGTTTAACTTTGCCAGGTCTAACCTTGAAGTTTCTTTTCAACAACACTGCACCTAATGCCACACCTTACATTCTTTTTGGTGAGAAAGAAAAGGATGTTCACTCCTTGCTTAGACGCAACTTAGTAGGGGGTCCCTCTATTATTTTTCACAGACATCACAAAAGTGGAGAAACAAGAATAAGACAAAAAAAATACGGGGCACAAAGCAAAGTATGCAGACACATAGTAGGGGTAGATGCTAACAGCTTGTACCTCAAGTGCATGGGTGAAGAACACTGCACAGGTTATTATGTGGTGCGCAGGAAAGAAAACGATTTTCAAGCTGTCTGCAGTCAACAGATAAGCTACTCAGCCACAGAATGGTTGCGATACAAAACTGTGACAGACAAAGTGAAGATATTACACCAATACAACTACGGGGAAGTAGTATTGGGTTCAAGGAAAATAAAAGTGGACGGCTATGATCCAGCTTCAAAAAAAGTATACCAGTTTCACGGGTGCTACTGGCATGGTCACATATGTCACCTCACTAAATCAGTTTTGAGAGACCCCAATGGAAAGGCATGGTTAGAAGAAAAAACCAAAATACCATTTTGACTACCCTCTATCTTCAGTCGTTAGGTTACCAAGTAGAGGAAAAGTATGAGTGTATGTGGATGAAAGAAAAAACTGAAAACTCGTGCAGAAAAACAAAAAGTGAATGGGAAAAGACCATCGTGCCAAGGCAGAAAAAGTCAGGATGAAATACTGAGAGGGGTTTCTAGAGGAACAACTTTTGGACTTATCCAGGTAGACATAGAAACACCTGAATGTTTGAAAGAAAAATTCAGTGAAATGACACCTGTTTTCAAAAACTGTTTAGTAGGAAAAAATGACGTAGGTGAACATATGAAACGTTACCTGGAAGCAGCAGGTAAGCTAAAACAACCGCAACGCCAACTTATAGGCAGCTACCACGCAGAGGGAATTTTGTTGGGAACTCCTCTCTTGAAGTGGTACCTGGAGAAAGGTTTGGTAGTTACGACAGTACACCTTCTGATAGAATACACACCAGAACAGACTTTTTTACCCTTCATGGACGAAGTGACCAAAGCTAGGAGGAAGGGAGATGAAAACATAGACTGTAAGATTTTGTCAGATCTGTACAAACTTTTGGGAAATGGTTCATACGGAAAAACCATATGCAACAAACAAAACTTTGTTCAAACAAAGTATCTTCATCCCTCTAAGGCAAGACGTTTGGCCATGCACTGGTCAGTGCAAGACATGCAAGACATAAGTGACAACACGGTAGAACTCTTCTGTTTGCCCACCTCCATCACCTACGACCTCCCAGTTCAAATAGGTTTCATGGTATACCAATATGCCAAACTTAAAATGTTGGCTTTCTATTACGACTTTCTCCTTGAATACATAGACGAGAAAGATTTTGAAATGTGTGAAATGGACACTGACAGTTTTTACTTTGCTTTAAGTGCAGAGAACATAGAAGACGTAATTATTCCTGAGAAACGTGAAGCTTTCTTCAGAGAACGTCACAAATGGTTGCCCTCTGAATCATGTGACAACAGTCACCACAGAGAGACCTATGTTCAGTGGAGTGGGAAGGTGATGAAATGACTGCCTTGAACTCCAAATGTTACATAGGCACAGGAGTGAATGTGCCCGTTAAAATGAGTTGCAAAGGTGTAATTCAAAAACAAAACCCCCTGACCACTGACAAGTACAAAGAAGTACTGGACAGTGAAAATGTTGTCACGGTAGTCAACAAAGGATTTAGAGTAGTCAACCACAGCGTTACGACTTACTCTCAAAGGAAACAAGGTCTAACCTATCAGTACATAAAGAGACAAGTATGTGAAGACGGTGTAAGCACCCTACCCCTTTCTATATAAAAAAATGGTTTCTTTTTTTATAGTTTCACTTCCAGTTGTACATTTTGTTGAAAGAAAAATTTTTTTAAACAAATTGTTCAAATGAACATTTTTCTTCATAGAAAACAGTGTTAAAATGAAAAATGTTCATTTGAACAATTGTTCAAACGAACATTTGTTCAAATGAACATTTTTCCCCATAGAAAACAGTGTTAAAACGAAAAATGTTCATTTGAACAATTGTTCAAACGAACATTTGTTCAAATGAACATTTTTCCCCATAGAAAACAGTGTTAAACTGGAAAATGTTCATTTGAACAATTGTTCAAACGAACATTTGTTCAAATGAACATTTTTTCCCATAGAAAACAGTTGTAATGGTTCGTCTCGTTAAGTTAAGATTAAATCATAACGAAGAGAGAGAAAAGTTTCCGGGTAGGCAACCGAGCTTTTATTTCTTAGCTTGCGTTACATACGATCACAGCCTCAGAGGACTACATGCTACTAGGGCATTCGGTTACCCTTTCGGGTAACAACCTGGTTGAGCAGTGGGTAAACCACTACTGAGGAACCTAGGGCTAGGACCAGCCTTATATAGGGGAAAAGCCCGCGAAACTCAGACCGGCCACGTGACGTGTATTAATAACCTAGCAAGTAATTGTTTACAATACTAAAAAGGGGTATTAATTACACTTGCTCGATGTGAAATAGGCTATAGTATAAGACTATCCTATTTCTGAAAAATTATACAATAATAGCATCGAGTGTCATTCATGTCACTTCCACTAGTAGCTTATAACAACCACAAATGATAAATATAAAATTATCACAGATTTATAATAACATTTTGACAACAGTAGGGTCCTGAAAAGGACCGGTGGTTGTAAATAATGACCGTATTACAGTTATTGAACCCGGAAAAAAAATTTCGACTTTTTAAATTAACAACTCTGTCCACTTTACAAAGTGAATTGAATATTAATGATCAGATATGAACAATTAATCTGATACTATATGAACACAATTAGGTATTAACCTGAGTAATACAGTACTAAGTTTAGAGAAATCCGTTGGACCTTCTCTTATTTTATGGAAAAATATTTATACTTTTTGAGACGCAGCTCAGTTTATACCTTAGTGTTTTATATTTACAGGTTACAGAAGAAATATAGTCTCTTTATATATTGAGACCAAGAATGACCTATCTAGACAGTTATAGGTCTAGGATTACCATAAACAACTTTTAGGATTCGCAGATCCAGTATATTTATAGACACTCTATAATAATATATCTTTATAAAAGATATTATATAGTTATAAATACAATTTTACACACATTATAATATTATCAACGAAGTTACTTGTTTTCATGATTGGAGGATGTAACAGGAGTCGGATGCTGCTGATGTCTTGGTATGGGCGAGCTGAACCCTGATGCCTAAAGTGCTATAGTAAAACTTGCTGGTGGGTGTAGCTAAACCCTGATGCCTGTAGTGCTAGCTAACTGGAGGTAATAGTAGATCCAGTTGTAGACTGTTGATGGACTTTATGGGCGTAGCTAAGCCCTGATGCCTGTAGTGCTAGCTAACTGGAGGTAATAGTAGATCCAGTTGTAGACTGTTGATGGACTTTATGGGCGTAGCTAAACCCTGATGCCTGTAGTGCTAGCTAACTGGAGGTAATAGTAGATCCAGTTGTAGACTGTTGATGGACTTTATGGGCGTAGCTAAACCCTGATGCTTGAAGTGCTAGCTCACGAGTAGTAGTGGTGTAGTAGTAAATACGGTTTGTAGTTCAAAAGTCCATATTAGTGTAAATTGTCCATGATTTTATAATAGGCACAGTCATTATATTATGGCACAGTACAATTATGGTGTTTACAGCATTCGTACTCCTCCTCCAGAGTGACTTGTTTGTTTCTCCTTCTGTTTTCAGTTTCCGGATTAGGGTACAGCTTGGTACCCGAATCAATACGGGTTGGATAAAAAAATGGTTTCTTATCCAACAATACATAGGAAATAGCACCCCGGGACACACAATTATGTCCGGTCTTCATGCAACAGTTTTTTTTTTTTTTTTTTTTTTTTACTGTTCCATGTTCTCCTCGGGTGGCTGGTTTGGACCCGGTTGTTGAGCCTGTGGCTGAACGGGGGGGTCCACACCGGTTCCATCCGTAGGTGCCAATGCGGGGACAGCAGGTGTTAGTTTCACCTTCTGGCGTGCCTCGAACAGGTTCAAAGCATGCTCAGGTGTGCCGTCCCAGTTATCCATGATAACTCTGAAAACCTTGAAGAACTTTTGCTGGTTCTTCATGTTCGTTGCTCGTTCTAGGTCGAGCATCTGAGAAGCTGTTTCCTTCTCGGATAGGGCCTCCTGCCGCAGATTAGCAGCTTCCTGCTTATCTTTGGCAACATCCGTCTTTATCTGAGTCGAGATCCGGTTGATCTCTGACTTCTGGATCGCGTCAATGCACTGGAGAGTGCTCGACACGGTCCGACGATACATATCCAGGTGGAGGTTTTCCAGATGGTGCTGTAACGTCTCAAACTGCTTGCTCTGAATATTGCAAGACAATTTGTCCTCCTTCTTGAAGAAGGTCTCCATGGTCTGGATCAGCTTAGGCCGATGAACCACAGCACCAGGTGGGGGTACCTGACCCTGAGGCTTCGGCTGTGCTCCAGACCCACTCGCAGTGACAGCTACCTGCGTGTGCGAAGAGGCAACCGCAGTAGTAGCCGCACTAGCAGTGGTCGAAGAAGGGCCTTGCTTTAGTGATCCCTGTGCCAGGGGCAACCGCGACAATTCCCTTCTAAGGTCTTTGGCCGTCAACAATGGCATGGGTGGACGTTGTCTCACCACAGCACTCATTGTAGGTCGGGGAGCTTGACCTCCTACTGTCGGCAGTTCCTGCTTGACCCTCCCGTACTGATCAAAGATTTGCATCTCTGGTCCGGGTGGGCCCATAGCAGGGTACTGCTTCGGGTCTCTGACATTCAAAGGCGCGTGTTTCCGGGAGGACTGGCCACCCGGTCCACTGACACCAAAGAATGTCGGGTTCTGTGCACCTAGTGGAGTTGGTGCTCGTCCATAGTGGGAAGGAGTTCCAGTAGGAGATGGAAGATGTGGCTTCTTCCTTCCCCCATTCGTTTGTCTCTCCAACGCCTCCAGTGGTGACCTGGCTCGGCTTGGAGATTCAGACGCCTGTCTCTTCCTATCTGCCGCGGAGGGTCCCTGGCGGTAATCCCTGCGGCTTCGGACCTGTTCTCCGGATGGAGTTACATAAGCCCCACCACGGCGGCGGGCCTTGTTGCTCCTCCATTCGTTCAACAGATCGTACTCCTCCTGAGCGTACTCTAGTTTGCCGGACCCGGGAGTCTGGGCAAACCGAGCCTTTAGTTTCTGGTTAGTACCAGGAACTGTAGGCGCAAACTGCTTCGTACTCGGTGTGAGGGAAGCCAACTTCTCTGCATTGAGGCCCTTAAGGTTACCATAGAGTTCCGAGTGAATTTTCATCACCCGATCTATGGCTGCCTCCAGGCCCTCTCCATGCGAAGTCACATAGTGCCGGACCATGTCTCCGCGTCGGGGGGTGACACATCCTGTGCATTTAGCACATTTCTTGCCAACCTCTCGATCGCAGACATATTCCGGCCTCTGGTGCATATGAACCTCCACGAGATGACGAAGGAACTCGTCTTTCTCGATGAAGAATTCAACCTCACCCTCACTTTGAGTACAACGTTGGAAGGGACAATCCTTACGATCCTCCCCGTAGTACTCATCTAGAGCAAACTTGAGCTTGCCCTTCTGGTCATAATTGTACAGACCATTGGGCGAATTCTTAACGAATTCCCAATAGATCCAGTACATATTGGCCGGCTTTCTATCAGAGAGCTTCTTGTGAAGCCACTCCTCCATATCCTCACGCCTCTCACAGGTGATCCGAGGGGGCAGTCTCCATACGGATTTACTCCCCTTTAGGTGTCCCCTGTGTAGAGGAATGAAGTCAGCAAAGTTGCTATTGGCGTTAGCCCAGATAGCAGCCTCTTGCTCGTCAGTCGGAGTGGCATCCACAACTGGGTCAACCGGCTCCTCTCCCTCCGGGTCGGATGGTACATCCACAGGTTGCACAACGGGTTGTTGACCCGCGAGAACCTGGGCTGCAGCATCTTGAGCGTCTCCACTCAAATCGGCCATTACGTCGTGTAGCTTGGTGATTGGCACACCGAGCTCAACTTTTACGGTTGGGACAGCCGGTTCAGCTTCTGTATTATCAGCTTGAACGTCTACCTCGATAGGTTCGGGTTTGCGTTGGTCAACCCTCTTCTTATTCCGCCTGCGGGATCTGCCGTTAGTAGAAGTGCCAGGCTCGGATGCATCCGTCTCATTGCCGGAGACATCCGAAGTCTTAGCGCCCTTCTTATTGGCCGAACGTGGAGACACCCGACGGGTTCGGGCACTGTCGGCCACACTCGTGCTGGTAGAGGGTTCGGTTCCTGACCGCTTCCCTTTACCCTTACCTTTGGTGGGGGTTGCTTTACCCTTTCCACCAGCTGCTTTCTCCTTTACTTGCTCAGTCTTCGTAGGGGTAGACTGAGCAGTTTTAAGGGAAACATCTGCATCAGGTAGGGCCTTCTCAGGTACTACTGCTGCGCCCCCCAAGGTAGGAGCTTCAGCAGGAGACATGAGACGGTCCATCCGATCGGCCATCTTGGCTGTTACTTGCACGGGTGCGGGTCCGGGTACTAACTCCGGATGTGCCAGTGCATACTGCCTCTCCAATAGACGTACTACGAGGTCCTGTATTACCCCGAGTCTGTCTAATGGAGACACACCAATACGGGCCTCTTCTGCCTCAATGGTTTAAGACGTAATGGGGACCCCTGGACAGTAATCCACAACAGCGTTACCTGCTGCTTCATACTCATCCGCTGTGCCTAACAGTAGGATCTGGTCTCTATCTATGTATCTAGAGACCTCATCTGCCTTGACACTGGTATAACCCGTTTTGTCAGACACGTAGGAAGGCCTATAAGAGGGATTCCTTCGGAAAGCCATTTCTGCGTCCCAGACGGCTTTACGAAACCATAAGTGGACTACCAATCCTTTGGCCATCTGATGGTAATCCATCAACCAGGACTCCGGAAAGGTATTAGCCCATTGCGGATGAGCACATTCCCAGATTGCGTTGACAACACGTTCATCAACCTCTCTGGACGTCCCATAACAGGTGGGTATCAGCATTTCCTCAGAAATTGCTAACATCCGTCCGTCATAGGGACCGGCTACATCGTGCCATTCTGGACTGTCTGGGAGGGGCAGCTCTAGGTACATTGGCCTGTCAACCGGAGAAGCAGGTCCCAAAGCACCGAATGAGGTACTCCCACCAAGACGGGGCGGCAATTGAGGGGGAGGTGGCATCAGAGCCCTGTCATGAGACTGGGCTCCTGCCGGTTCTCCACTCAATCCTTCGGATGGAGGGGCTACGTAAGGCTCACCTACATCAGTTTGTTGTTGAACACCTCGGCGTTCAGGACTAACTTGTCTGGAGTTGTCGGATGCGTCATAGAACGATTCTATGTCGCTATCGTCTACTCCAGAGAAGTACTGATCAACATTCATTTGTTGATCCATCTGATCACAATCAGCATCGTATTGCTGATCGTCGTATGTATAAGTGGGACTCTGGGGAGAACCACTTCCATACTCTGGCGGGGTGCTGGCACCGGCACCACCGCCAAGGCGGACGGCCTCTTCTGCCATCAACAGAAGTGGCTGTTCGGGGATTAAATATCCCAATTCACCGGATAAGCAGTAAGTACTGCTTACCCAGTGAAAGGCGGGTGCCTTTTAATGAGGGCACACCTCGGAATATGGCTGTCTCGAGCTATCAGACTCCAACAAGAGTAAGACCACCCTCGGCCACGTCTTCTTCCTTTGCAGGAATAAGACAATATGGCGGGATACTCGAACTTGAATCGCTGCGCATGATCAAACCGGCGCCTCACGTGACCATTCGAAAATGGGTCAACAACTTTCCCGCGTGCCCTTAATTAGGTCACGCGCCCTTACATAAAAACAATACAATACCCGATCGGTCGTCCGTCCGTACTCAGGGTTCAACTATGACAACTCGCTAGGTATTATGGAGTTTATGGATAGCATAAGCATATCCACCAGATTATCCGTCCAAAACCATGGGTACATTGTCATAGGGCCTTTTCCAGAAACTCATGACCGGCTCAAGTATACATTGAACTAGGTTACAACATATAACAGTACACAGTACAGGACAACACACTCGTTGTGTTAACAGGCTAGGTTACGGCAGTCTTTAGCAACCTTGGACTGCGTCTAAGAGGTTTTGAGGCCTCTTTTATTGACCTGGTATCCATAAGAGCCTTTTCCAAGGTCTTCTTAGCCTTAGAAGGACCTTTCCTATTATTTTTACCTGCGCCTGCCGAGACTTTTTGTATCTTCCCCTGCTTTCCGGATGTTACGACAGGGGGCACCACCCTCTTCCGGTCTGCAACCTTCCGTGGCCGCCTGGGTCCTCGCTTTCGGGTCGGTACCACTTCGAGTTGCTTAACAGGACTCTGTTCCATTACTTCCAATAGACCATCGCCATACATTTCGGTGGAGGTATCCCTCCCTCTCCATGGGCGTAGTCTCGCTACATTTGACTTGTAACATTTACCAAGCTGTGATTTAATAATCACTGTGCAGTCACTAATAACCTGAGTTATAGTGAAAGGTCCATCCCAATTGCTGGCTAATTTCAGGTTGGCTAGAGGTTGGTGTAGACGCAGTACTCTATCTCCTAGATTAAAAAATCTAGCTTTTAGACCTGTGTCATAGCCAACTTTCTGCCAACGCGCAGTTTTCTGCAACCCATCTCTAACCCTCTCATAGGCTTGTTTGAAATTATCCCGTAGTGATTCTACAAACATCACCTGACAAGGGGTTTCCGGATTCATTCTTATTACGCCAAACACCAAATCGGCTGGCATAATCAAATCCTCTCCAAAAACGAGGAGATTAGGAGAACAGTTTGTGCTCGAATGTACAGTGCCATTGTAGGCGTGTACCACAAATTCACAATGTTCATCTTAATCATCCATCTGCTCATTAACCAGAGACTTCAATACTTGGATCAAAGTCCTATTGAATCTCTCTACTTGTCCATCGCTCTGTGGCCTATAGGGATTGGTTCTTGTCTTGCAGATCGCCAGACAATTACACATCTCTTGCCACAGACTAGACTCAAATTCTCTGCCTTGGTCACTATGTAACATGAGTGGGACACCTAAGTGCAGCACCCACCCTTTTACAAAGGCCATAGCACAAGTAACAGCCTTATGATCCGGTAAAGGAAACACTCGGGTGTACTTGGTATAATAATCAGACACGACCATCATACACGTGTTGCCACTAGGAGTGGGGGGAATCCCACTAATAATGTCAACAGCTATTCTAGCAAACCTTACACCAAACAGTTCCTGGGATAATGGCAGTTTGCCTAACCCGGGTCCTGGTTTGTTCTTACAGCACTCGGGACAGGTCTCCACCCACCGGGTGAGATCTGTACTCATGCCGGGCCAATAGTATCGTCTGGTCAGACGTTCTAGAGACCGTTTCTTTCCAAAGTGTCCACTAGTTCTATGACCATGACAGAAATACATAATATCTCGTCGCATAGCACTAGGTATGACAACTTGCAAGGTTTTCTTCCTATTAGAATGGTTCTTCCATCAGAACAGAATACTATCCCGGACTTCTAGCTCGGCCCATTGAGCTAGGAATCGTCTCATCTCTCTGTTTTCCAATGACACTTCGGGTCTTGGAGGACAGATACCCTGATTAAGGAACTTAATCAAACGTGATGTGACTGCATCAGACTCCTGGAACTGCTGGATGGTCTCCAAGGACCAATTCAAGACATGTTCCGGGTGGGTTTCGAATGGAACTCGAACCCCTGCCAACACAGCATTGTGGGCTCCACAATCAGTGCACTCAGCATTTGCACATTTCCTCACTGGGATTCTAGACAAAGCATCTGCATTCAAATGCTTTGCCCCGGCTCGGTGTTCAATCTGGCTGTGATTTAGACCGAATTCGGATAGGTGCGCTAACCAACGACCTATCATCCCCTCTGCATCTTTGAAGTTCAATAACCATCTGAGGGAAGAGTGGTCAGTCCGTAGAGTGAAATCACTCCCCCACAAAAAGTGCTTGAACTTCTTCGTATAGACCACCACAGCCAACAACTCACGTTTAGTGGTACAATAATTTCTTTGAGTTTTACTCAACGTGTTACTAGCGAAGGCTATAGGAACTTCAACCCCATCCTGGACCTGAGAAAGGGCGGCTCCTATGCTTTCATTACTAGCATCAGTATCTAGAATGAAGTGATCATTCTCCGTAGGGTACTTCAACACAGGTGTACTTGCAAACAAATCCTTTATTTTCCTAAAGGACTCGTCTTGCTCGGATCCCCAAGGGAATCGTTCCTTTCTTATCCCGGGTGTCCAGTGGGACAAACTCTGGATAGGAAAGGCAACCCTTGAATATCCTGGGATAAAGTCCCGGTAGTAGGAACAGAATCCGAGGAAGGATCTGACTTCTTTCGCATTCGTGGGTGCCTGCCAATTTGACACGGCATCCAGTTTCTCCGGATCGGCTTTAATCCCTTCATTCGAGATTATTCGCCCCAAGTAATTGATAGATCTTTTGAAAAGATCGCACTTCTTGGGCTTCAGCTTCAAACCATTAGTTATGATCCTTTCCAGGACCATACCTAAATTTTCCAAGCATTCTTCGTATGTCTTCCCAAAGACAATCACATCATCTAGATAGACGAGACATTTCTTCCATAAGAGGTCACTTAATAAAGTTTCCATCATGGCTTCAAATGTCGCCAGTGCATTGCACAATCCGAACGGCATCACATTATATTGGAATAATCCAATATGACTGGAAAAGGCCGTCTTCTCCATATCTTTCGGATGCATACCCACTTGCCAGTACCCGGATTGTAAGTCTAGAGAGCAATACCATTGCTTACCTCCAAGGGAGTCTATAGTCTCATCAATCCGTGGTAAGGGATATGAATTCTTCTTGGTCATACCATTCAATTTCCGGTAATCTATGCAGAAACGGATGGTACCATCTTTCTTAGTCACCATGCACACAGGGCTAGACCAAGGACTGGTTGATGGAATTATTACATCCTGTTCAAGCATTTTAGCTATCTCCTCCTCAGCTACCTTTTTCTTGGCTAGTGGGAGTCTTCTATAAGGAATCTTAAAAGGTTCGTTCTCACCAGTGTCAATCGTATGCAGTACCTTATCGGTACGCCCCAATTTTTCACTTGGTGCTGCAAAAGCTTTACGGTACTTGTATAACAAGTCAGTTAGAGCTTCACGTTGTTCATCACTTTCTACATGGCTTTCGGATACTAGAATGTCTAGTTCCGGGCTCCTTTCGGGTGAGGAAGGGGCTCCGGGTGCCGAAACATGTTTACAGCCTTCTACCAATTCAGACAGGACAACCGACCCGAGGATCGTATCCTTCTGTACGTAGACAGTCTTATTACCGGTATTGGATATAGGAACCACCGTCCAAGCAGCGTTAGCTACTAGAACATCGGCGGATTCCAATCCGATACTTGACAACATGGCCATGTCTGGCTCTACAACTCCAGTTTTTCCGGAAAACTGTCTGTCCGCTCGACATAAGACATCACAGGCTGTGCCCGGTGGTATCTTAACAGTCTGGGCTACACTGGCTACACTGCTTACTTGCCTAAGCACACATTGTACTTCGAGATGATACGGGTCTCTCACTTCCAATATTCCCCTCTGGGAATCTAACCTTGCTCCATATAATGCAGCAAAATCCAGACCAAGTATACCATCATCCGCGATGTTCGCCACAGTAGGAGTAAGGAGGTAGTCCTTATCTTGTAGACTGAACCTCATACATGTTCTACCGAACGTTTGTATCATGCTACCGTCGGCCGTACGAGCATTTCCTTCCGTTGTGAAAGTTTCATGATTCGTAGGCAAAAGATCGTAGAATCTCTTAGCAATGCAGGAGTGGCTAGCACCCGTATCGACAAGAAACTCAGCGGATCTACCACTCACAGATACAACTGCGTACCACCTCCTACCTTTCAAGTAGGTAGGACTACTTGCGTACTTAGCAAGTTCCGTCTTAGCGCCGAGGTCAAATCCACATCCCTTCAAGAATTCGAGACAAGGATGACCCGGGGGGAACTGGGCACACCCCACCCTGGCCAACTCATTGGCCGCTCCCTCTGGACTGATATCGGGTTTCCCCTCTGTGTTCATCTGCCGGTTCTTGACACCTGGTGTACTATCAGTCTCCCCAGCCTCATGAGTAAGGAACTGATCAGGCTCCTTAGCTTCACTGCTGGGCGAAATCGCTAGAGGATTCTCACCAGTACCGCAAGCGGCGATAGGCTGGCAGTCATGGCAATCACTCATTCGGGGGGTAATCCGGTTGCCTTCATGGACACCCCCTCTCAGTTTTCCTTCTTCACTGAGTCCTCCTTACCCGGATTGTTCCGGTAACGAGTGTTTCTATAAACTGGCTTATCTGCCTCACACTCGGCAGCATAATGCCCAGTTTCCTGACATCGAAAGCATGTCACAACACTCCTATCAGGCTTAGGCCTCCTAAGATTTTCAGTAATCTTCTTTACCAAATTGTTAACCAGGTCCTCTGATAAAGACGGACCGGTAGTAGGTTTGGTATCGGGTTGAGTCACAGGAGGTTTAGAAGTAATCACTTTCTCCTTGACGTAACCCGGCTTCTTTCCCCAGTTCCGGTTATACCGGGGGTTTCCCTTGGCCAATGGCCCCAACGTTTTCATCTTCGTCAGGTTCCCCTGATTCGGATGAATCGGTTTCGGGTATTCCTTCCGGGATTATCATTGCTGACATCCGTTGGGGTACCTTCCCGGCAAAGATACGGGCCTTTCGATCATAATGATCTAAGGACTGGAACAAATCTGTCAGAGAGGCATCATTCTTCCAAGCTTCACAGGCTACTGTCCTGTGTTCTTGATTCCGCAATCCTTCAATGAATTGTTTAAACATTTCATCTAGGAAGCATTCATCATCTAGTCTCCATTGAGGTCTGGCTTTATGTAACAGTCGTTGACATTCCAAGCCGAACACTTTGGCAGATTCCTTAGGCTTCTGTGTTCTTTTAGTGAACGTCAGCCAAGGATCTTCTCCAACTATATTCCCATATAGATATGAAGCAATCTCTATGAGTTCATCATATTTCATATGGGCTGAGAGTCCTACTATTTGAGAATCTCTCCATTGTTCCACGGCTCCTTTTCCATCGCCTTCCTTTAACCAGCATACTAGATAGGGGAGAGCTTCCGCTTTACCCCATCCATTGCAGTTAAAGACATCCGCGCAGCCTTGATACTCCTCCTTCCAAGGGTTCTTGGCGTTAAAGGGGGTAGGTATCTTAGCTACTCTACCAGCCGGATTCGTGGATCCAGTAAGGGATAAACCCTTACTCCATTCCATGATCTCCGTATCGTCCAGACCTTGATTGTAGCAATCAACACCTAAGTTAGCAATCGCTGCATTAGAGTCATGCAGCGCTTGTAACCCTGGAGAAAGAGATACTCGGCGACTGAGTCTCTTTTTCCTTGGAGGATTCGTACCATAAGTACTTCCAGGGCCTCCAGGCGGTGGTCCTCCTCCGCCTCCTGATCCTCCTGCTCCATATGGAGGCACCTGTAAAAAGGTGTATCCGCTGGTTTGAGGAGTTGGCCCAGGATTGTTGATGGATTGTGTATTTCCACCAAAGCTTAAGAAACCACTATTGAGATTAGTGTTTCCTCCTGTTCCATCTGACTGATTTCCATTATTGGAACCAGTCCCACCAGCAGAGGATCTGCTTCTGGAACGATCTCCTGGAGGTCCGGATCCTTGGTCACATCCGGATTGCCCTCCAGCTGGACTGGAATTCCCGGATGGTTGTCCGGTTGTTCCTCCGGACATGTTCCGGGTGCTACCTTTGGACGGATTCGCTCCTGTTTGGGATTGACTCCATCCATACTGGGCATACGGGCCATTTGGTCCCCCTAGAGGTGACTGTTGTGGCCATCCGCCGTCAAAGGTGGAGGTGTTTGCCGAGTGGCTTTGTTTAGTTCCACTCGCAGAGCCAGCCCCACCATTTCCCATACCTAAACCAAGAGGCTTGAAGGTATTGTCCGTAAATCTAACCTGATGACTCTTTATTCCTTCATAACGAGGTACAGTTGTCTCTGTTACCCCGTCATCGCCCCTCAAAGAGTTCATCCGGTTACTCGTCGTGTTTAGGGCAATTCCTGAAACAGTGAAGTCTGATTCAAGAGTGCCTACTGTAGCCCAGTATCTTCTAGATACTTTGACATCTGGATAGCTTTAGCTTCCAGTTCGGAATAATCATCCATCATCTTTGTCTGTTTGGCAGCCAAATCTGTGGATTCACGTATCCATTGACCTTTGAGTTTTTCATGTTCATCGGTTTGTTTTTGATACGTTTTCCGTGCATCCTTGAAGGCTGATTCAATTCTCATCAGCTCTTCTTGGTACTTGCCATAGGCCGTTTGAGTTGAATTTAACTCTTGTTTAGTTCTATTCAACTCATCACACGAGGCTCTGTATTCCAGATCCGCCGTGTATAGTGCATCACGATACTGTTCGTGTTGGAGTTGAAAATCTTGTTTTTCTTTCTCCATCTGATCCAATAACAATTGTTGTTGGCGTCTACAACTTTGATCGTAATCAAGACGTTCTGATATCAACTGTTTGTTTTCAGTCAGAATCTTGTCTCGGGTTCCGGTCAGTGTAATAAGATCCTTCTGGATCTTCTCGTATTCAGCTCTCATGTCTTCAAGCTCGTCCATTTTGTTCCTTTCGAATCCACATTTCTGGTGTTTAATTCGAGAACTATATGGAGTTTCAAACATACCTGCACTAGGCTTTGGTACCTCAAATGGTAGTTTACCAAATTGAGCAGTACTTTTATGCATTGGTGCAGGTTTCGATGTACCTCCTGGCATGAATAAGGAGTCTCCAAATTCATCCAGTTCATCATGTAAGTTTTTTCTTACATCCTCTAACCCATCAGGGTAGTGTTCCAGTGGATTTCTCCACTCTGTACCTTGGGGTGGTGATTTGATTTCACCATCCTCCATCGGGGAGTTTAGCTCATTATTTGGGCCATTTCCCCTGACTGGGCTCAGCTCAGTCATTTCTGACTGCGCTTACCCGAAGACCAACTGGTCACGGCACCAGTGTAATGGTTCGTCTCGTTAAGTTAAGATTAAATCATAACGAAGAGAGAGAAAAGTTTCCGGGTAGGCAACCGAGCTTTTATTTCTTAGCTTGCGTTACATACGATCACAGCCTCAGAGGACTACATGCTACTAGGGCATTCGGTTACCCTTTCGGGTAACAACCTGGTTGAGCAGTGGGTAAACCACTACTGAGGAACCTAGGGCTAGGACCAGCCTTATATAGGGGAAAAGCCCGTGAAACTCAGACCGGCCACGTGACTTGTGGCGGACGAGTGGTAGGCCCCCTGGTGTAATGGATACGAACCCAGAGGCAGGTGCTGCCACCTGCCATCCGGATTCCCCCACTACACCCGAAGGACCTAGGTCTGAGTCTCACGGGTACATGAACGTTAAAGTGTAAAATACCATACCCCTACACTGTGTTAAAATGGAAAATGTTCATTTGAACAATTGTTCAAACGAACATTTGTTCAAATGAACTTTTTTTCCCATAGAAAACAGTGTTAAACTGGAAAATGTTCATTTGAACAATTGTTCAAACGAACATTTGTTCAAATGAACATTTTTTTCCATAGAAAACAGTGTTAAACTGGAAAATATTTTTTGTTCAAATGAACATTTTTCAAATAAACATCAAAGGTAAAAAAATGTGTACTGTATCATGAAAAAAAAACTGACAAAAAAGTAAAAAAAGTGAACTGTATCACCCAAAAAATAAAAAAACTTTTCACAAAAGTGAACGCTGTACATGTTCACAACAAAAATAAAAAAAATCCGGCGCTAAAGAAATTTAAGTTGGAACAGAAAAAGGTGGTACCAGATTTCTTCACTCATAGCATCACGTTCACCAGATTATCAGTATCTGGTTAGATTTAAGCATCCATTTAACATGGAAAGTTTAGAAGCTATGCTTGTGGAGCAAACCACAGAAACTCCACCTTATGACTATTACATGTGTCCAGTTTTACAAAGTGTTGCTTCATATAATCAAGCTTCTTCTATAACACCTGACAATGATATAAGTTCTGTAGCATGTGGATGTTCAGAGAATTTCTTCTGGGAAATAATACCTGCAGAAAACATTGGTTATTTTAGAGGAGCTGAACCAGACACTGTTGACCACTGTATAACTAGTGTTAAAATGTACAAATATTTCTCTTCAGCTTTTTGGGACGCCTACAGAAACTGCATGTACTATTGTCGAGTGAAAAAAGTTAACTTGATATTGCATGATTGGTGTATAGGAGTATATCAATTGCACACTGAACCTGGCTGCCCAAGACACTACACAAGGTACACTTTAGGAAGTGTAAGAAAGTTTGCTCTTACTCTCCAAGAGTTAGAATGTAATCCCATAGTAGGAGTGTTTTGTCAGTGTAACTGTAAACTGGAAGTATCTGCTATTGCTAAAACTATTTGTTTCACATGTCTGCAGGTCTCACTGGAACTTCACGCCTTAAGTATACCTGGAGTGAGAAATCATTTCTCCTTCGAGGTAAACTTTAAGGATGGTTTTTTTATCTGGTCTTTTACCTGGACCCAAAAACAGTCAAACTTACTTCTTGGCCCAGGCTTTGTTCGAGCATGCTATATCTAACATAGCCAAACTTAACAGTTATTGTTTCCACAACACATGGAAAACTAGTCTCACTGGTCAAAGCTGGTATCAAGCAAGTAAATTCACACACAACAAATGTTTCTGTAGTATATGTGCACGCCCCGGAAATGGAAAATCTGTCTTCATCTGTAAATATTGTGTCTAATAAAAATATAATCTGTTATGTAAAATGGATGAGTTGTGTTTTATTTTAATGCATGAAATGAAGAGACATAACAAAATGAGTCATAAGTATTGCGTAAATCCATAGAAATATTGCATCAGAACATTGTGTAAATTCTTACAAGCATTGCGCAATGTACCCTCATACGTAGGTCATACGTTTTTGCAAGTAGGTTAGTAGGTCACTTCCGGTTTGCAAGTAGGTCAACCCTAGGTATTGCGCAATTCTTTTAATTTATGCAACTAGGTCAGGTCACTAGGTCAAATGGAATCCAGCTCTCTGATTGGTCGAAAAAACTAGGTCATGACCTTATGACGTCACTTCCTTTCAAATCCAGCCCTCTGATTGGTTGAAACTAGGTCACTTCCGGTCTACCAGTAGGTCATGACCTAGTTAGTAGCTGAAGCATTGCGCTGACTTTGCATGTATATACTACTTATAACACTATTCTTAGAACAATTATAATCCTGTCAATGTGATGAGTTAACAGTTAACTCTCAGTGTTACTTCATAGGTCTACCTCACTGATAGCTGTTAGACTGTATTCCTTTTAAACACCCCCACCCCCCATCTATAAAAGAGAAAGTTAACTCAAGTTCTTGCACAGTCAGAGTAAAAGAATTAGTCAGTTCTGCCCTATGTGCCACTTAGTGTCTTTTAAATCCATAACTACTGTTATCATTGATCTTTTATAGACCCTGAGGGCGCTGCTGCTGAGAACGAGTATGATGTAAAGCGAGCAGACTATGATGACACCAATCTACCAGGGACATCCCAGAATG